>PVJC01000049.1:0-15019 GCA_004026665.1 Murina feae | reverse complement strand
TAAGCGCCCCATTATTGATGTGTCTGCAGCATAGATCCCCCTTTTGGAGGCAAAATGCTTCTCCATAGCAGATGGCGGCTATTGTGTTTACACATGAGCACCTCACGATTGCATTTCCTCACGTTGGCAGTAAAAAGAAAGCCCAAATTGAGTTTTTAATGGCTTTGCACATTGTTCATTAAGATTACATGAGTGTGCTCCGCGACTGGCAGCTGAGCGCCTGGAGCTCTGAGAGCTCAGAGCCGTCCCTGCAGACAGGTGGTCCCGCCAGCTTCCAGCGCCAGCACCTACGGGAAGGGAGCAGAGGGCTGCGGGGACCAGGCACAGCCTGAAGCTAAAACAGCTGTGGCGCCATGGAGCGAGCCCTCAATTTCCAGTCAGGAAAAGTGGGTCCCCCCCCACCCGGCCCCATCTCCTGTCATTTCTTCATTGTATAACCTGAGCAAGTCAGTACAAGTTTTTGGGCCTCAGTGTTCTCATCTATAAAATGGGATCATGACAGCTACACATCAAAGATTTTGTTTGTCTGTTCCAGTCAATAGTAAATGAAACATTAGTCTTCACTCAATAAATGTTAATTTCACAATGAACAGCCAGTAGCAGATGATAGGGGGCCCAATGCAATTTACCACATGTTTAATGTTATAATATTTACTGAAAACTTGGCACACGCCAGGCATTGAGCTGAGCATCTCTTAGCATCCCAAGGAGGTGGTGCCATGCTATCCCTGTTTTAAAGTGAGGAACAGCAGTGAAGCCTTTTTGCCTAAGCAGCCCTCCGCCACTCCATGGTGAGCAGAACAGTGGAGTAAGGATGTCCATGTCGTCATCTGTGGAACCTGTGCATGTCACCTACATTGCAAAGGGGCATTAAGGTTTCAGATGGAATTAAGGTTGGTAATCAGATGACTTGAGATGAGGAGATTATTCTGATCGAGAGAGGCAAGGGAGGCAGAATCAGAGAGGGATTTGAAGATGCTACGACCCTAACTTTGGAGATGAACATGGGAGCCACGAGCCAAGAAATAAAAGTGGCCTCTAGAAACCAGAACAGGCAGGCAAACAGATTCTCCCATAGAAAGGAACACAGCACCTCCAACTTCTGATTGTTAGCCCAGTGTGACTATTTAGAACTTCTGACCTCCAGCCGATAAGACTAAGAAATGGGTGCTATTTTTTAAATATATTTTATTGATTTTTTTTACAGAGAGGAAGGGAGAGAGATAGATAGCTAGAAATATCGATGAGAGAGAAACATCGATCAGCTGCCCCAAGCACACCTCCTAATGGGGATGTGCCCACAACCAAGGTACATGCCCTTGACTGGAATTGAACCTGGGACCTTTCAGTCCATAGGCCAACGCTTTATCCACTGAGCCAAACCGGTTAGGGCAAAATGGGTGCTATTGTTATGCTCTAGCAGCAAGGGAAAGGAACACACACTCCAGACTTCCCTGTTTCCAGGATTTTGCTCAGGGATGGTGTTCCTGAAATCCACACTGCCTGGTCGTCCTTCTCTACTTACTTTCACCCATGCCCACAGAACACATTTCCGCCTCGCTTACCCCATACATACCTTTATTATAGCTCTTCTGGACAAGGCCTAATTTAAAAGCCCAGAATGGTAACATGTAGCTATCTGGTCACAATAAAGAAACAAGGGACACAAAAATCTCAAAAGACTCCACCATAAATTAAGAAAAGAGGTGGAAGAGAAGCACTGAGTTCTGCCAGCAGTATCATGAAAATGAGTAGTCATTCAGCTAACCATACACATAACAGTTTACCAGTCGCCAGAGTAACAAGTATATCAGCATTATCCATATTATCAGTCAAAGCAATCTAATTGTCAGGTGTCCAAAAAAAAGCAAAGACATTTATTTCTTTTTTAATACACTGGACAATGGGGGGGGGGGAGGACGGGTGAGAGAAAGAGAAGGAGGGAAAGAGGGGGAAGGGATGGAGGGATGAATTACAGGTTAATGAATACACACTATCTATTTACAACAAGGAAAACATCCTGCAGTTTCAAAGGAGCTGAACACTGAACACCACACCATGTCAGAGTCAGTCTGCGTGAACAAGCAGCAGCTATTGCTGTAATCACTCATTCAGACCTAAAGTTGGGGTTTGAGCATTTCATATGCAAATTAAGGCAGTTCTCCAGGAAACAGCTCTCTGATCGTCCATGTGGGTGTGGATAATGTGGTTTAAAATGAAAATAAACCCAGGTGACTGGATGTGAAGGCCCCGCTGGAAGAGGCTCTATACATGAGCCTTTCCCCAAAAGACCTGGTACCTGTGGCACCTGCACTCTTCCCCACCCCTGAGGAGAAGGCAGAAAGAGAAGGGAAGAGGGAGTGAAAAAAAAGAGAAGACAGGGAGGAGAATGAGAAGAAGGAAGGAAAGGAGAAGAGTCAACACAAAGGAAGTCCAGGAGAGGAGGGAGAAAGGGAAAGAAATGGAAGAAGGAGAGGTGGGGAGAAGGGAAAAGGGAGGTGGTGAGGCCAGAGGAAAAAAAAAACACAAGTGAGAAAGGAACACTGGGTGGGAGGAAGGAGCAGAGAGGTGAAAGGTGATGGGCACAAAGCAGAATAAAATCAAAACCATGTACCACCCCTTAACTACTTCTCATCCCCTTCACTCCCCAGACAATAAAACATTTTCACATTCTCCTTCGGACCTTACAATAATCTTGTGATGAAAACAGACCCAGGTAAAATGTTGTGGGGCCCAGCGGGCCTGGGGTTCTCTCAATTTATAACTTCATAACTCACCTCCCGCAACATCTTCGTGTAATATCTTACCATCCCAGGAGGAAAAATAAACATTATGGAAGGAGAAATAATGGAACCGAACACACGACAAAATGAGAACGTGGCTCCATCGATGGTGACATAATAGGCCTTGTTTGCGTTGCTTTTGGACATGGAGCTCCCCCAACAATGTTGGCGAGGTCAAGGCAGAATTGAAGGGCAGGTCACGCCACTCTCCCTCCAGATTCCAACCTCTTCTGCGCACCTGGTGTTAGTGCCTCTGAGAGCGAGGAAGTCTCTCTCCTTTCTCACCTGTGAAATTGCTTAGCAGAGAGAGTTTTGAAGTTCCCTCCAGCTAGAGAAGTCTGAGGTGCCAAGACTTCGAAGTCACGTGACTGTGACCAGGTGGCGGCGAGTTAGATGCCAGGCCTGGCTTTAATTTTCTACCTACACGCCTTCTAGAGATGGGGAGAGGGAGGAGCTGCCTTTTTCTTTGGGGCTTGCTCCTGGAGATACACTGTGATTTTTATGTTCCCACAGAATCGCTTTTCTGCTCTAGTCACACCTGCTCATTGATAAGAGCAACAGCTGAAAACACATACCATCACATGTGACTAATATTCATTCATTTAATAAAAACCTAGGAGGTGGCCACTATTATCATCCTTCTCTTACAAACTGAGGTACAGAGAGGTTGGGTACCTTTCCCAAGGCCACACAGCTCATAGCACAACCAAAATTCTCACCCAGAAAATTCTAACCATCATTTAGGTCTTAAGCTCCATAGCACATGTGGGCGTGTTGTATCTGGTGGTCAGGAGTGACCACACTTTCCCTGGGACCAGCTGGCTTTGCCCTGGGGAACTAGTACAGGTAGGAAGAGGGACAATAAGTGAGAGGAAAGAACCAAAATGAAATCAGTTGTCAAGCTGCTGCCATATTAAGAGCAAAGAGAACAACAGGCTTGTCAGGAACATTCGCAGACCCCAAATTGTTCTTGACATTCATTGGGCTGAGCTCTTTGCTTCTGCAACTCTAAATCTCTAAATCGAAATGACATGGAACTAAAATATATATATATATTTATATAGTTTTTAAATCTCCAAACTCTTCCCACATCTGCTGGCATGATAATATTTTGATTAGTTACATTTATGCTCCAATTACACTCACAGAATGTTCAACTGTGTCTTATATATAGCATGTTTGCCTTGCTCCGTGGAAAATACTGGATTATTACCTCATATATGTGCAATGGGAAAAGACACGATTGGAAACGGTGTGGGGGAGAGGGGGGCACATGGAGGAAAGCCAAACAAAGCGACGAGGAAGCCTGTTAAAACAGGACTGTCTTGCCTTCACATTACTAAATTGGGTCACTGCTATTCTTTCCCAAGCTCTAAAATGCCAGCGCTTGGAGAGACAGAAAGCATTAAAAGTGCCTTCCCCTAAACTGACACCTTTACTCCCCCGAAAGCAACCTGACCACGTACCCACTGACCGGCAAGGTCAACAGTGGGGCTTGCTCCTGGAGAAACACCGTCATTCTTGCTGCCCTTTTATTCTGGAGTGTCCATCTATTTCTCAAAGAGGTCCTTAACCCTGTCCATAGTAAATAAATAAACATAGCTGTAATAATCTATAATAATAAAAGGGTAATGTGCTAATTAGACTGGACATCTTCCGGATGTCATTCCGGTCGTTCTTCCTGAGGAACCCGGGGCCAGAGGGAAGCCAGCCCAGGTCCTGGGTGCCTGCTGGCAGCTGGAGGAGGGAAGCCCAGGTCCTGGGTGACGGAGGGAAGCTGGTGCCAGCAGCTGGGGGAAGGAAGGCCAACTCTTGTACGAATTTTCATGCATTGGGCCTCTAGTCTATTAATAAAGGTGAAGAGCTCCTCTGAGCTTTGCAAAATGCCTGCCCTGGTGATGCTGGGAGGGCCTTCTTACCATGAGGGCTGGCGAGATGCCATCGTATCATTTCACTCTTCACCAGTGGACCCCCACTGTGGGTGTTTGGGGTGAGGGGATAACACTACCTAATACTAGTATCAGATGGACCTCTCTGCACCATGGAGATGTGCTAAAGGCTGTCTGTACCCCAACCCACAGCCCCTCCCTTTAAATCTTCAGCCACTGGGACTTACTTTCTCCATTTATTCTCCTGGCTGCTGCATCTCTAAGTCAGCTGGCACCTCCATGCCTCAGTTTCCCCATGTAGCCCCATGCATGAAAGGCAAGAACTCTAGTGGTTTGCTCAAAAAATCTGCTAGAACCAAGCATTTTATAAATTGAATGAAATTGGTTCTGACCTCAAGTATTACTTGCGCACCCAGTATGTATCCAACACCAGAGAAACAGCAGTCAGCAGGGCAGAGTTTGTGCCCTTATGGAGAGTACAAACAAGTAAAAGGCCATTAACAGGATGTGGGAAGTTCTATGATAGGCCGGGCACATGGAGGGGTATTAACCCAGACTGGATTTGGAGGAGGAGGTATAAAAAGAAAGAAAAATCAATGTGCTAGAGCAAACAACCTCCACACTTGAGGCCTAGGGTTATTCAGGTGTCAGACAGGTAAAGAGGAAGCAGGAAGAATATTCCTGGCTGATAAAGTAGCCTGTTTCAAAGCCAAGAAGAAAGACAGCCTCTCCCTAACATGTGGAGGGACTGAAGCAAATACCTGACAGGCCACTCCTCTAGCCTCCCCTCCTCATTTGATAGATGAGAAACTTGATGTACAGAGAGGTACAGCAACTTGCCCTTAGTCACACAGCTAGAGGGTGGCAGTGCCAGGGCTCAAAGTTAGGTGTGTCTGACTCCAGTGTCAGTGCTATTTCTGCCTAAAACAGTGGTTCTCATACTGCAGCATGCATCAAAATCACTCGGAAAGCTTGTTGAAAGATAGCTGGATCCCACACCCAGTATGTTGTGGGTGGGGCCTGCGAATGTGCGGTTCAAACAAGTTTCTAAGTGAAGCTGATGGGCCACACTCAGAACCACTGGGCTGGCCAGTCTCTAGACACCAACCCTGAGAGGCCACAGTCCATAAACTTGGGCTGATGGATAAACAGTGCTGTCCCTTCTCTTTATCCAGGGCCAACCAAGATGCTAACTAACCCATTTAAGGAGGCTCTCTCCCGCTTTGGGCCATACCCTACACAACTCTCTCAAGGGCATGAAAGCTCTGGACACTGGCCATCATACATGAAGGCTCTCAACAAGGTCTCTCCTCTTCAATCATTGCCAATTACCAGTACTATCATTAGACACTTATGGACTCCCCAAATGTACTCAAGTCTGCATAGAAAATAGCGCAATAATTATTCCTCCTCTTTACCATCCTCTAAGGAGCTACAAGAATCTGACAGCTGTTATCCAATTAAACCTGACAGCTTTATATATATATATATATATAAATGCATTTCTTACCTCTACGATGGGAAAAACTACTTCCTTTTTTTAGGTAAGAAGAATAAGAGGCCAAATAAGTTGGCTATCATCACTAGGGTCATTTCTTGCCTCCTTTCCCCTGCAGGGTCTGTGGAATAATATGGGATAAGAACACAGACTCTGGATTTAAATTGCCAGATCAAATCCCAGCTCTGCCAACTACCAGCTGTGTAGCCTTTAGCAAGTTACTTAACCTCTCTGAGCCACAGTTCCTTCATCTGTAAAATGAGAGTGGTGATAGCAATTGTACCTGCCGCATAGGTTCACCATGAGAACAAAATGTGTTCATATGTGAAGAATAATGCCCGACACATTGTAAGAACTATGGAAATGTCAGTTGTCACGGTTCAGCAGAGCAGTCAGCGGCATCCTCAAGCCCTCTGGTGGATCTCCAATGAGTGGGATAGTTGGCCCTTCAAACCAGCAGGATAAGGTAGGTCCCGGTGTCACCTTCCAGTTGTAATGACCCCAAAAGGCACCAGGAAGCCAGCGCTCCCCTCAGTTTACGCCCAGGAGCATCTCTCTTTGCCAGTGGTCATCCAAATGTGGTTCCCAAACCAGCTGCATCAGCATCACTGGGGAACTGCATAGAAAACCCACTTCCACTGAATCAGAAACTCTGGGGTTACCCCCCACCTGTGCTCCCACAGCCCGCCAGGTGGTGCCAATGCACTTGAGTTTGAGAACCCCTTTCCTTGCAAACAGGAACCCAGGACCTCAGCCTGATGTGTAGGCCATCAAACCCAGGGGACTCATGCCAGTTCCTATCTATTCAATGGTCCCCACATTTTTTCAAGAAGGGACAGGTCACCTCAGGTCACAACATCACAACACCAGTCCACAGCCTACACTCTTGGCCACTGTCCTTCATCACCTCACATGAAACTGCCTCCCACTCCCACTTCCAGGAAGGCCACAAGCACCACCCCTGCAAGCCAACCTGGGAGGGGCATTCACTGCCCCAGGAGGTGACCATGGCCGCCTCCACATGTCAGAGGCAGGAAGAGGAAGACACTTAGAAATGCTGCTCACAGGAATGACATAGGGTCTGCCAGTCCTGCTTGAGTCCTTGAAGCCACCAGGATGTCCCATCGCTGTCAACTGGGGCCTCTTGAAATCAAGTCCCTGAACCCCTTTATCTTCTTCATGGCCTTCATCCCACTCAGCCACTCCTCCCTCTTATCCTTCACTTCTCCTCCCGAATCTAATCCTGTCCACTGCAGTCAGATTCCCCACTTCTTACATTTCTCTCAATACCCAGGCCCTGTCTCCTTCCCTCGTCCCATCTCTCCTATTAAAATCCACTTTGGACGTTGGACTCCTTGACCACAATGCAAACGTCCCTCTTCCCTTGTCGCCCTTCCTCCCACTGCTCTCCACCCCCGTCAAGCCGTGGGTTCTATGCTCCACACCATTAAAGAGAACGGCCCTGCCAGCCCCACCCAGCTGCACAGCGGGCCCGGATGGGAAGACAGCAGGACGAGATGAAACAATGGCGTGAAGGGAGACATGGACTGAAAGCCGTCAGGTGGGCAAGGAGTTATGTACCATTTGCTCAGGCTGCCAGAACAAAGTACCACACACAGAGTGGCTCAAACAACAGAAATGTGTTGTCTCGCAGTCCTCAAGGCTAGAGTCAGAAATCACGAAGTCAGCAGGGCTGGCTCCTCCTGAGGGCGGAGGGACATTCTGTTGCAGTCTATCCCTCTAGCTCCTGGCAGTTTGCTGGCAATCTTTGCTTTCTTTGGCTTGTATATGCATCACCCCAATCTCTGCTTTCAAATTCATGTGACATTCTCCCTGCATGTGTGTTCCTCTCCAAATTTCCCCTTTTTAGAAAGACACCAGCCACATTAGATTAGGGGCCCATCTCCTACAGTGTGACTCACCCAAATCATCTGCAATGGCCCTACTTCCAAATAAGGTCACATCATAAGGTGCATTCTAGGGTTAGGAGAGCCACATATGAATCTGAGCGGCAGCTACAATTCAACCCCCAACAAGCTTTCCAGAACCCGACTGTGCGCGCCACCCAAAGGGGTGTCTAGGGTAGTGGCTGAGGAGGGCTTTTGGTTTAGAGATGACTAACCATCACATTTGGAGATGTGGTGAGCAGTCATTGATTTTCATTGTAAAGTGAACCTGGGGAAAGCAGAGTGGAAGGGAGGGGAGGAAATCAGCCACCACAGAAAGACAACCACACATACACTTTGAGGTGTTCCTGGGGGGAGGGGGAGAGCTTTCTACAAAGTTGTGGCATTTAATTGGGCTTCTGACTGCAGTTGGTAAAGTTTAATTGAAGAAATAGCTTCATGAAGGATTGTAACTTATAATGGATGAGTTTGCTTTGAAGCTACTATACCAGGTGCCACTGGGAAAGATGCAAGCACCCCTCCCCAGGGCTGCCGGTTCACTGATGGTGCCAGCTTGTTCCACAGTGAATGTATTCTGAGTGCCTGTTATGTGCCAGGCCCTGTTGGAGGCCCCAGGAAGGCAGCTGGGAACAAAATAGTCATGATACTTAATCACAGACAATTTGCTGAAATGGAAATTCTTCATGAGAGCTTTGGAAGAAGTTGAATAGGGCTTCTGTAGGTGCCCCACCTCCACCCCCCAGGGATGGTCATGAGTCGTTTATCCCATGATTTCCTCATTTTGACATCTTGATTTGCAGTGAATCTTCTGATGCTCTGAAGAATCTTTTCAGTGATTATTTCCCCAGGAAGACTCTAGGTGTGGTATATTGTTCTGAGCCCATGCATTTCAGATACTGAATCATTTTTATAGTATAGATCATGAGACTGCAAGTAAATTTCTTGAGTCTCAACCCATTCCATTGGAACTGCCACATTCCCTTGCTTCTCACTTTGCTAATAGGAAAAGGAGAGAAGTCTGGTCCCTAGTCCGTCAGATTTTCTTCTTGGAAACACACCTGGAAAGCAAGTAGGTAGGCATATCTCATACCCTAACTCTGAATGTATAGAAGGTGCTTTTATCCTGTGGCTTTGTACTTGAGAGTATAGCACAGCGATGATGATGCAGGCTCTGGAGTCACATCCCATATCCTGCGTCCCAGAACTGTCCAAAGTCACACCCCAACTCTGCCACTTCCTATAGTGCATTGTTGGGAAAATTACTTAGATTCTCCATATCTCTGTTTCCCAATCTGAAAAATGGGGATAATAAGAATACCAGCCTCATAGGATCATTGTGAGGATGAGCTGAGGTAAAATACACAATGGCTCAGAGCAAAGGCTGACAGACGTTTCCCATCAAGGGTCATTTAACGGATACTTTGGGCTTTGCAGTTCACACAGTCTCACTCAACTCAACTGTCAGAGCCTGACAGCAGCCATGGGCAATAGATAAACAAATGAATGGGTCTGGGTTCCAATAAAACTTTATAAAACAGGTGGCAGAGGCAGCCATGGGCTGTCATTTGCAGACCCCTGACTTAGACAACCAGCAAATACTAGGCTCTCAACACATGTTAGCTGGTCTTCTTAACTAGGATTAGATTCACAAGGATGGAGGTTGGATTGTCTCCTACGCTTATGGTCTGGTTCTCTGACATGAGGAACAGATGGTATACATAAAAAACCCTACGAGCCACAGAAACTTGCCTTCCAGCCCACCTACAGCACTCTACTTGTGAAAACTACACCTTCCAAGATGCAACCTGTCGCCACAATTTCCCTGCTAATTTTTGCCGAGTTGTATTTGTGAGTTTCAGCCTCCAGCAAGATATAAAAAGCAAGGGTGGGAAGGAAAACAATAGAGCTCTGTGTGCTTTCAAAAGTCCTGTGCACCCTCTAAAGGAATGTCTGTTCCATTTCAGGTTGGCATAGACCTTGATCTTCTACTAGCAAAATAGGAAAGAATTAAAAAGAACTGAAGCCGTGTCCCACTTTTGTGGGGTCACAGCATAGATGGCTGATTTACCTTTTTTTTTTTTCGTTTCAATTCGTTTCAGATGCTGCCATAGTGTTGCCTATTCTAGTGCCATGGCCTTCACCATTGGTGCTATCCTCATGGGAACTTTTATAGAAGCTACAAGAGGCTGGATTCCCAAAGGATCTTACGGTTTATTTCCACCCTGGATCCTGAGCATCCACAGTAGAGTTCCTGAGCCCTGTCCTCTCTGGGGTGCCCACTGTCTCACTCCAAACATGAGGGTCCAATTCTTTATGCACTTCTCGGGCTCTTCGGAGTTTGTCCTCCACCTACACTGAGAGGTAAGTTATACCCTGCTTTCCCCATCATCACCAAAAATGACATATTAGGACTGAGAGCCAAAAGCATAGACGATAGGTATGAGCCAAACTTCTGAACTCCTTTAAGGAATTTCTACCAGTTTGGACTTCAATCCCATCCATATGTTTATATTCATTCATTGATTCATATAGTCATTCTGTGTCCATCAGAAACATTCACTGAGCAAGCATGATGTGCATGGTACCAGAGATGCAGAACTAAATAATAAACATGGCGGTCCCTTGAGGACTTCATGATCCAGAGGGCAGAGTGGACCTCCTGGTGCACTACCCATATCCCTCTGTAAAGAAGGTCTTGTTGCTCTAGCTGCTGGGACACTTTGATACACAGTCCTCAGCTGTCTTCCCCTCCATGCATTATCTCAGCTGCAGAGAGGGCCTCGCCCAAGGCCTGCCCTTCCGGTGCCAGGCACCCAATGACAGATGGCAGCAGGAGTGTAAAGCCCTTGCTATTCCTGCCCCCTGCAGCCTGGATGGCTTGTGTTAGCTCCAGAGAACCCTGGGGGTTGGCTGGGACATTGCCAGGTCTGCATCCCAGCTCAATGTCTTGCTCTGCCTGCTCCTCCTATCACAGCTCCCAGTCCCGGGGCACTTCCTAACAAACATCTGAACAAACTCCGTCTCTGCTTTGCTTCTCAGAGAACTCAACAATGGGTCTGGCACACAAAGTTACAGAGGGACATATAATCTGATAGAGCTCTTGCATTAATCTGAAAAATAATCTTGTTAGTTTAAATCTTAGAACACATATACTTATGTGAATAGGGGTTAAGTCTCTTATATGTGACTAGGGGGTTAAGTTTTTCTTAAGTTTCCTTTTCAAGGCCTGTGCGAAGCCATTCAGAAAGTGACTCAGCTGTGAATCCAGCAAATAGACCGATAAACAGGGTCAGATAGACCTACCAGGAGTCAAAACATCATCTCAATATCATCTCATCACCTGGTGACTAAAGACAACAGCTGATGTCTGCGGACCTCAGGCCTGCATGTAGCTGCATTCCCATTCCCCTTTATAATCCTGTCCCCTGCGCCTTGCTGGAAGACAGGATTTGATGCTTGTAGGCGCCCTGTCTGCTTGGTTGGCTAGTCTTCTCAATAAATGCCTTATGTGATTCAACCCTGCCTTCATTATTGGACACAGTGACAGTCCAACCGGGGGTTTCCGGGTAACAAGAGGAGGAATGAATCACTCTGTCTGGGAGGTTTGGTTCTTAAAATGTCACGTAGGACTATTCCAGGTAGAGAAAGGGAACAATCACTTTGAACAGAGGAAACCAGTGAGGAAAGACCTGGCAGGTATCCCGCAGCCAAATTCCAGACCCTTTACTATCCCGGTGTGACTAGTGTGTAGGGACCTGTGAGCCAGGGTGAAGAATGAAGCCAAGGCCTTGCTGGTCAAATGATGAAGTTGACCATCCACTGGGATCTGGTGAATGTTTTTAAGAAAAACTGAGACTTGATAAACTATTCATTTCAAAGAGAAAAACCAAACCCATTCCAGAGCTTTTGTAGACTCAGACCGTTGCACAGCCATTGGAAGGCTGAGCGATGATGATCAGGAAATTCTCTTCAAGAAATCCCTAAGTCCAAGAATCTCAGGAAACCTAGTGCCTATAGTTCTGGCTCCTCTGGCCCTAAAGTGGGTTCTCAACAAACACAGGCATGACCCCTATGTCTGCCGATCACCAACACCCCAACTCGTGCTCTTAGCATCTGGAGACTGTGGCTTCCCAGCATTTAGGTCTCTGAGAGCTCACGAACAAACACAGTTCCAGACACCGGGAAAGTAGGAATTCATTATCTGTTGCATCTGAATCAGGCACCTGGCCCTGGCCACAGAGTGGTCTCCCAGGACTGGTCGGGACTTGGAGACAGACCCAGTTCATGCAGAGCTAACACAAAGCATCCAGCCCAGTTCACACATAGGAATGGACTACATTGCCTCTAAAGTATTGCCCAGTTCCAAAGCCTACAATCGTATGAAACAGCCTCCGAGGCCTGTAGCCCCTTACTTGTTCATCGTACATGATGGCTGGAATGACTTTCAGACGCTTTCCAGCTCTCACAGCCTATAGTTTTGGGGTTTCTAGAAAAGCTTGGGCATTAGATTCATGACAAGTCATTAACTCAATAACCGAAACAGTGCCCGCCACCCATGAGGGAAAATCAGTTTCAACAAGAGTCACTTCTATCCAGGAAGGTTTTTAAGGCCACCTCCTGCTCCTGCTCATGTTGCGGCCCACCCTGTCCCATAATTCCCAGTGCTCTAGCCTCAAAGCTTGATCCATAAGTAGCTCTGCTACTTACTAGCTATGTAACTTAAGCCCTGTTGTGCCTTATTTTTCTTTTATAAAAAAAAATAATTTTTAAAAAATTTTTGATAAGTTAAAGGTATCAAAAATAGCAAAACCCACAAAAAATAAGATAATAAACATCCATAGCTCCACTATCCAGGTTTAAACTCTGTTCATATCTTGACTTGTTTGCTTTGCCAATTTATTTATTTGTTTACCCTCACCCCAGGATATGATTTTTATTGATTTACAGAGAGAGGTAGAGGGAGAGAGAGAAACATTTATGTGAGAGACAAACAGATCGGTAGCCTCTGGCACATGTCCTGAATAGGGATGCAACCTGCAACCTAGGTATGTGCCGTGACAGGGAATCAAACTTGCAACCTTTTGGTGTATGGGATAACGCTCCAACCAACTGAGCTACCAGGCTAGGGCTGCCTTTTTATTTTTAAAGAAATATCTCTTTGTTGTTATTGCAAAAATTAGATACATATTCTTTTTTTAATGTACATGTATGCAGTTTATTTTTTAAAAATCATTACCTAATGAAGTTAAACTCGATACATACTCTTTTGAAGAATTCAAGAAATGAGAAAAATACAAAGATCCAAGTTTTAAAAAATCCCAAGTCTCCCCACCCAGAAATAGCTGCCGTGACCACATAGCAAATGTCACTGTAAGTACCTTGATATAGACAGACAGAAGGATGGATGGCGAATGATTGGATGGACGGAAGAATAGATAGAAATAGATACTAAAATGTTATATGCTACCTTAAGTTTTTTATGTGTTGTATTTATTGTTGCTTATAATTAACAAAAGATGATTAAAACAAAATTGTAGGAAATATAAACCTTCAAATGTTTCTTTGCCATCAGATCAGATCCCTCTGAGGTTAAGGATACAGAGTGCGAAGAAAACATAAAGAGTATGGAGTAGTCTTAATCGGTTTGGCTCAGTGGACAGAGCATCGGCCTGTGGACTGAAGGGTCCCAGGTTCGATTCCGGTCAAGGGCATGGAACTTGGTTGTGGGCACATCCCCAGGAGGGGGTGTGCAGGAGGCAGCTGATCGATGTTTCTCTCTCATCGATGTTTCTAACTCTCTATCCCTCTCACTTCCTCTCTGTGAAAAATCAATGAAATATATTTTTTAAAAAAGAGTGTGGAGTAATTATGTTGCCTTTTAACTATTTATTTCCATTTTGCACAGTCTTTAATGACTCCATGCTGTGAAGGATGACATTAGTACTCTCAGGCTTCCTCTCAGCTTCACCCAGCCCCCCAGCTTCCCGTCCCTCAGCTTTAATTGTTGGTGCTGTTACTCGGCCCAGTTTATAACCTTCACATCCTGATCTATAACTGTAATTGCCCAAGTTGTTTATTGTTAGTTTTCTATTTATAGGGAGTCACTACTCATCATCAATCCTTATACCATGAGTTCTGCATTCATAAACCTTTCCTTTTTAACTCACCCTTAATTAGCTGGTTTTGTAATCCAGTATTTTTTTTCAAGATCTCATGGAAATCACATTTATTCTGAGTACATTTATTCTTGAGGACAATTGCTTGTTAGCTCTATATCCTGGATATGCTTGGGCTATGCTTTCCTCCAATCATATCTATTAGACATTACACCATTGTCTTCCAAAACCAAATGTTGCTGCACAGAAGTTTGAAGCCAGCCTGGTATTATTTTTCTTCTCCTTGTGGAGAATGTGTCTCTGGAAACTGCATAATTTCTTTATCTTTAGATTTAAGAGTTTAACTAGGATATGTTTTCGTGTTTCACATTCTACACCAAGTTTTCCTGCAATACATTATCTTTTCTATCATTTTTTATTGTGGTAAAATATAAAACAGAAAATTTTCAATTTTAAGCATTTTTAAGTGTACAAATTAAGTGGCATTAATTACATGCACAATATTTTGCAATCATCACCAATTTTAAGGTGGGACCTCACCCTCAGGGTGACCTTTCCTCTGCTAGCATATCACTGGTCATATGGTTCAGACCTTTCCCAGACATCTCTTCTCCTGGCATGTAACTAGTCACATGGTAGACCCCCTAGAGGAGTAATAAGGGGGCCAGAGAATGGCCTCATAGACTCCCATACAAGCCGTGCATGACCACTCCCTTAAGCACGAAGCCTAGAGATAGCATCCAGGCCTCAGCTGTGTTTCAGTTACAGCTCAGAAAAGCAGCAAGGCCTTGAGGGGCAACACCATGGCAGACTTCAGGACCAGCTT
>PVJC01000048.1:50944-190214 GCA_004026665.1 Murina feae | reverse complement strand
AACTTCCACAGGAGGTAGAGAGGATGCCTTGGCCTGAGCTGGGCACTACCCATCCCTTCAGGAAGCCATCCCCTTCCCAGATGGGCCGCCAGGGAGTTGTTCCCATAGCAACATGGAAAGTTGACCATGGATGGAGACTGGGGAAACTGGTGGTGGGCCACTCTTCTCCCCATTTGATTTTATTCTAATCAGCATGGACTTAACAAATGTGTAATATATATAAATCATAGATAAAAATGTATAAAATTTGTAGACATTTGCATGATATATATATATTTGTTTGCTTGTTCCAGACACTGAGACTGCATTGCCTGTTGTATTGTAGGCAAGTATGTCCCACAATCATTTCTAGATGCTAAGTGCCACGACTCCCAGGATTCCCAGCATACCTGCCCCCTCTCTGAAAGCTCTTTGAGGATTTCCCATGACTAGAATTTCCTGAGCTTTCGCTCCTTCCTTGCAAACCATCTGGCCTCTCTGCACTGCAGCTGTAGCCTGCCCTCCCCGGCCCCACACACCTGAGCCTTCACCATCCCCCACCTGAAGCAAATCCATCCATCAAAAATATCCAGAATTGCAACCAGAATTCCCCCCTCCACACAAATCCAGAATTAAATGTTTTCTTTTGAGCCTCCATTAAGTTTTATTCTCATTTTTTTTCTTAAATTCATTATTTATGCTCTTGGAATATACATTGCTGTATAATGAAGAAAAAATTTAATCATTTTGCCCAATTAGCTGAGGCCACGTGCCTCAGAGGTGTGCCTCTTGGACATTTATAATTGCCATTAACCAGGAGAGCAGAGAATGTGAGAAGGCAGAGGCCTTGCAGGGTCAAAAGTAGCAGGTGACCGACCACACATGGGCTTGAGAGCCACTATCTGCTTCTCCCCAGAAGAAAAAGTAGGTGCCGACTAGCAAGTCCTTGCTCACAGCCATTCACCCTGGCCAGAGGGACATTTTGAGTGACAGAGGGCCACCAGAGCACCACTCGGAGGAATGCACAATTGGGGATGGCATTTGTGGGGTGCAGGAGACTGAACACAAGCAGAGCGAAGACAGCGGAAAGGCCCCTTGACCAGAGCTGTGCATCGCTGAAAGCAGAGACGGGGTGGGCCCAGCCGGGGGGTTTTCAAGAGAGCTTTTCCCACTTTTCTTATCTTTGGAACCAAGTAGTTCCTTCTCTCTCTTTCTTCATTTTTACGGCTGTTGATGCTGCTGCTTTTGCTTGATTTTGCCTAACTGAAGAAATACTGAAAGGCTATTTTGTAAGATCCTGCAAGCAAACCCAGTGGCTCAGGACAGTGTGCCTTTCTTCATGAGATGACAAGGGTGATCTTGTACTCTAGGGACACAGGGCACGTGACCAGTAAGAGCAAAAGCCATACAACAGAGATGATGTCCTAGAACCCCTAACAATATATGGCCTGAGGAGATTTACCGAGTCTATTTTCCACTCAATAGCATTATAGTCCAAATAAATGAATAAATAAATAAATAAATAAATAAATAAATAAATAAATAAATAAATTCTTAGCTCTCCTCCCATTTGCCCCTTGCCAGCGGTAGACAGGAATAGAACATTAGGGAGGTATGTTGTGAAACAGAAAAAAATAAATCCCATTGCCAATTCCACCAAGTCAGAGGAGCAGGCTCATCCCCTTCATGAGCCACATATTCATCTGACTGGTGTCCTTCTAGAAAAGGAAATGAGGACACGGACTGAGGGAAGAAGACCATGTGAAGACACAGGGAGAAGGTGGCCATCTACACACCAAGGAGAGAGGCCTCAGGAGAAACTACCCCTGCAAACACCTGGTATCAGCCATTCAGGCTCTGTGAGTTTCATCACAGAACTGTGAGAAAATAAATTCTGTTGTTTCAGCCCTCAGCCCGTGGTACTTCGTATGGAAGCCCTAACAGGCTAATGCACCTCCTCAACAGCCTATATATTCAGGTTCGAAGCGAAGACCGAAGGCACAAGGGTGGAAAGGAACTTGTCTGGAATTAGAAGGATGAGGCGGTAGAGTGGGAAGGACAGCCCATCTCCTGGCTCTGACTCAGGGGCTTTGAAAAGACAGTGCAGTTTCCCGGCCCCTGAAGACAAGAGGAGCACTGGCAAAACGTCCCTTCCCCACAGATGAGCAGCCATTCCTCGCCTCTGGGCAACTCTAGAGAAGTTATTGAGATTGAGGTCAGTGAGGGGCTGCAATGAGGCTGACCCATCTCTTGTCATGCAGGAGGGGTGCCCCTTCCCTCAGATTTCCAAGCTCTTTGAGGAAGTCATCTATTCCTTGAAGGGGTCGGGGGGAGGTTGATGCTCCAGTGGTTCTCATCGCTTAGAATGTCCCTCTGCTCAGCCAACTAGTGAGCATCTTTTGTGGGCAGGTGCTCCTCCAAGGTTTCACACATATGACACCAGATAATCCTGTTCTGTTCCGTGAGCTCAGGGCAACTGGGATTCTTCCCATGGGGTAGCTGAGAAGCCTGAGACCCAGCAGTGAAGTCGTAGGCTCAGGGTCACCAGCCAGCAAGCAGCAGAGCAGGGTGAGAGCCCAGGCTGGCCCAAGGGCCCAAGGGTGCCCACCGCACAAACCTGCTGCTGGAGAGGGAGTTCCGGAGGGGAATTCTATGCTCAGAACATTATAGAAGAGAAGCAGAGCCTACTCCAAACTGACAAGACACAAACTAAATGGGAAGAGCTTCTGTCATTGGGGAGATGCTGTAAATCTCTTTTCCTGGTTCCGGAAGGTCAGTGAGGGGCTAAAGTCCCAAATGGTAGTAGGGGCCTCCTCTTCCTACACAGTGGGACCATAGTTATTTTTACATGAAATTTAATGGAAATTGCATGAGAAAGAAAGAAAAAAAAAAAAAAACCCACAACTTTCCAGATGTTAGCAGTCCATCTTATCCCCTCCTGACACCCTTGTGAGGTAGACGAGAAGGTATTTTTGTGATGCTCGCCCACCCTTCCTTCTTCCTCATAGTGAAAATGAGGTTCGAGGAAGCAAATGATGTGCTCGCAATCCGGGCGGTGACAGGGCTCCTCCACTGGGTTTCCATGACCTTCCGTGACCTTCCCTAACTGCACTCCCCACCCACCTCCATTTGCTGCTGCTGTTTCTAAAAACGCTTCTCACATCACCTCCTTCTCCCCTGTCGTATGGTGTCAGGCCTTTCTCTTCTCCTTGGCTCGTGTGGTTGGTCTACGGCTGAGAAGACTTTTAGTCCTTCTTAAGTCGACGCACTTTCGAATCCTCAAAAAAACTAGGAAGTTTACTCAGAAAGAAAAAAAAATATGCATGTGAAGATCTCCAAGGAAGTTTCTGTGCAGTTGCCAGGGACTCCCAGACGCATGGACAGACAACTGGCGTGCAAGCCTGCCCTTGATGTTTCCTTCTCCTTCCCTAACAAATTTTGTCTTTTCTCTTCATCCATTTCTTCCCCCACAACTGTCTTCTCACCAGGACATACGCCTGCCTCCCGTCTGCACCCATCCCAGGAAGGCCTCTGCTTCCCATAGTGTCCTGTTCACTCCTGTTCCTACACCACTTCCCGTCTGATCATTTCTCTCCGCTTTCCTTCACTTCTCCTGTAAACTATTGATTTCTGCATTCTATCCATCGTACACATGCAAATTGATCATCTCTTTCTTTTCTGTAACCCTGGCCCCCTCATTTAAACGGTCTGTATTACATTCCCGTCAATCATGAGGCTTGGAAGCGGGTGAGGAAGAGAAAATGAGACGTGGTTGAGCTCTCGTGGTTTGCAGATGAGTAAAGAAGATAAAGTCAGACAATGACAGATTTGACGGTGACCTTACCAAATTAGGGAAGTACGGGGTTCTTTGGGAGCGTCCAGCAGAGGGACTTAAAGCAAGTGGCTGAATGGGGTTGGTCGGGCCAGGCAGAGGGGGCACAAGCCAGGCAGAGAGAAGGGCTTGCTGGCTTCTGCACTGGAGCGAACTTGCTGAGCTGAGAAGCTGCAGAGCCCCGGGTGACAGGCACGAGGTGAGAGGACACAGAAGCCAGACACTGGGCGTCCTGAAAGGCCACCCAAAGGACTGTGTGTCACATACCAAGGATAATAGGACCTGATAAGGGGTTTTAAATAGAGGAGGGACGTGCTCTGATATGGGCAGGCAATGAGAGCATGTTTTACTTTTTATTTTAAACTTTGGGGTAGGCCACACATTCACATGTCTTCAAAACCAGAAATGTGAAAAGATATTCAGCAAAAGGTCTTTGCAGGGCCCCCTATGAGTTTGCCTCTCTCCTGAAACGGTATCAATTCTTTGTAATTTTTCTGTGTCCTCCTTGACCTTTTCAGGCTAATACAAGCAAATCAGACCAGAGATTCTTATTTTTTTCTGCGGATATATTCCAAAAGTAGCCTACCATGCTACCGTACCAAGGTAGAGGGTTTGCTACGTCGAATTTTTTGTGATAGCTTTTGGCTGTTTTGCATATTGTCGATTTAACTCTTAGTATTAGTATTAGTACTAGAATTAGTTTAAGTATTAGTACTAGTGACCTTTTCACAAATGCAGGTCTCTCCTTCCCTACCAGGTGGTAAGCTTCTGAGGGTCAGAGGCTGTGTCTTACTCATTTTTGCATGAGGAAGGTGCTCAGTGAAAAATACGTTCAAACACAATGGGTGATGAAAAAGCATGTTTGTTGAATAAATCTGTTACTGTTAAAGAGAACAAACACTTCCCCTGGACTATTCTCTGGATTTTTATTTTTATTTTTTACTTTGAATTGTGCTCATTTTCCAGTGGACAGGAAAAAAGTAGAAGACATAATGAATCCCCACGGACCCACCCCCCAGCTTCAACAATGGTCAACATTTGGGCGAGTTTGATTCTCTTCTTTCCCCACCACCCATCCACTTTGGGGAAGTAGAGGGCTGCGGTCTTTTAAAACAAATGTAAGCCATGTCATTTCCTCTGTAAATACCCAAGAATGCACCTCTAACGGATGAAGACTTTGCTTTAAGAACATAAACACCTGCCAACAAAATTACCAGCAGGTTGTGTCATCTCATAGCCACATCACCATCGGACTGCCCTGATTTTCTGGGAAATGTCTGCATACAGTTGCTTGTTGAAATTGGGAGCCACACAAAGCCCACCGATCATCCTTGGTCTCCAGTGGATGGTTCTTACACTCTTCCATTCCATCACAGTCTCCTCCTGTCTTCCTCTCTCTCTGATGCCATTGGTTGGTGGGAGACACCAGGTCATTCATCCTGCTCCGTGTCCCACATTCTGCATTTGGCTGGCTGCTTCTTTGCAGTATCATATAACTTGTTTTCTATCTGCCATCTTGTCCTAGAGTCTGGCAAAATGTGTGTTGTGAACATTTCACCTAAGCTGCTATGTGGAGAACTGATTGAAGGGCGGGAGTGTGGACGGGACACTGTGTTAGTTCCAGGCAGGGGACAATAGCTCCCAGGATTACAGCATGGCACACAGCTTCGGGGACTGTGTAGACAAAGAGAAATGGTCGAATTTGAGGAATACTTAGGAGACAGGCTCAATAAGACTTGCTGACTAACTTCAAAGGTGTATGTGTTCTCAGTACCTTGTTAAGAACTGGGCCTCAGCATGAGACAAACAAAAAAAAGGCTGCTCTCTTCTGGAAAAACATTTGCAGGTTTACTGACATTCTCCTTACAATTATCATTTATGGCAAGTTTTAGGAGCATACAAAGTTGTAGCCGTATTGTTGGTGTTAAATTTTATTGCTATGGCTTTAAAACGTAAACAAAAGGAATTCCTTAAGTACTTGGAAACTGTAATGATACTCTCGGGAATAGATTTTACTGCCATGGATACTGTAAAGCACAAAGATAATAAATTTAAATTGCAGTATTGGTATTGGGAATGCATTTTATTGCTCTGGCTAGAACACAAAGAAGCAAGATCCGTAACTCTTTCTCATCACTCAAGGACTGGCTTGGGTTTGGATGTTGCATGGTCTTGCACTCTGTGGACACTGCCGGTGGTCCCCTCTGTGTCATCTCAATGGAGGGACCCCCATGCACCCAGCCAGAAATCGGGAAGGCATGTTGACTCTCTGCTCCTTCAGCCCTGCACATCCTCAGTGACCAGCCCTGCTGATCCTGCTTCCCCCAAATCTCTCTCACATCAGTCGCCATCTCTCCACTCCAGGGCAGGCACCAACGACTCTCACTTCATTACAGCTTCTCTCCTGCTGCACGCCTCTCCTCTTGCAATCCAACCTCCACCCTCACTGTAACAACAATGACCGCTGTTTATTGCGCATTGAGAATGTGCCAGGGACTGCGCTGAGCACCGTGTATCAGTAGCTCTTCGACCCTCACAACTTCCCTATGTTGGAAGGGTACCACTTTTTCATAAATGAAGAAACTGAGTTCAGAGGTTTCATTAAAAGACATAACGGACTCATGGGAATCACAAGTGCTTTATAGTACCAGGCACAAGCAGAGAATAAATCTTAGATTCTTTCCTTTTCTTCAGTACTACCTGTTATCCTTCCTTCCTCCTTTCCTTTCTTCCTTTCCTCAAATAAACCTCTTGGCATGAAACACAAGAGCATTGCCAATTTCTCCAGATTCATCCATCACTACACTCCAGGTAACAGTAGCTCTCATTAACGAAGTCACTTACATAGTTCTTTTTAATATATATATATATATATATATATATATATATATATATATATATACATATATATATATATATATATTTTATTGACTTTTTTGCAGAAAGGAAGGGAGAGGGATAGAGAGTCAGAAACATCGATGAGAGAGAAACATCGATCAGCTGCCTCCTGCGCACCCCCTACTGGAGATGTGCCCACAACCAAAGTACATGCCCTTGACCGAAATCGAACCTGGGACCCTTCAGTCCACAGGCCGACGCTCTATCCACCAAGCCAAACCAGTTAGGGTACTTGCATAGTTCTTAAGATACCATCTCCTGTTAGCTAGAATGGAACCCCTTTCCTACCATTGTCCAACTTCCATTTCTCCTTCAAGATCTGTTTTAGACATCTTCACCAGAAAATCTACTTCAAAACTATATACTTGCAAACACCAGGAGCACACTTGTGTGCACACGTGTGTAGGCACATGTGCTGGATCAGTGGCTCCCCTCCTGGGCATCTTCCAATCACAGTGCTCATCATACCATAGTGTAACCATCTGCCTTGTCTTAGAAGCAGGTCTGGACTATAACTTGCCAGAGGGGAGAGACTGTGCCTTTTGTGTGGGAACTCCTGGGATCCAGGGCCAGAATCCTGGCACACCGCAGCGATCAATGGCAGTTTGCTGAACAAATAGATACAGTGAACCCGACAGTAATTATTAGAACAATGAGAGCTAAGCCTTTTGAATCGCAAAGAAATGTCAGGTCATGCTTTCGTTCAGACTGAGGAATTGTATGTATACACTGTTTTCAACAATCTGCAGTTGCACACCTGTTCTCAGGCTAACACCCGGCAACATGTTACCTGTAAACTCCTGGCAGAGCAGAACTGACAGAGAAGACGCAATTGCTTTCAGGGCACGTTAGCAAGCCCGTGGAAAACAGCACCCTAGCAACCTCACAAACAAACACTGGGAGTCATGTTCACCACGTGACAGCGGACTGGGAATGCTTCAAGCAAAGAAATTAGGAGGTTTAATACCTTTGAATTCTCCCAAATGTCAGAGTCGGCCTGAGTTCTGTGAGCTTCTTATGAGTGGAAAACTCCTAAATTCTCCCGCTATGTGAAGCTCTTTTCTTTGCACTGGGTTTCCAGTGAGGTCATAAACTCCCAGAGCCCGAGTGTGGACTTGGCCAACGTGGGGAGCAGGAGAAACTGACAGGAACCAGGCCTCTGACTCTAGTGGGTTCCTGCCTCCCTTTCTGTTCCCATAGAAACAACCATCCCCCCGGCAAAACGAAGTTCAAGATTCTTCTACTTTTGTTTTCCTTTGAGATAACCCCGCCAGGTTTGTTAATTAGTGAAAATGGACCTGTGGCTGAAACGCACAACGTTGGAGAAGTTAAATATTCTCCCAGCAGAAACGGCAGGTTCACTCTATTCCGATCTCGGGGACAGAGGTCCTCTCAGCAGGGGGTGAGGCGCTCCCAACCTTTGGATCCCAGTCACTTCCGGCAGGTGGATCACCTCTATGACTGCACACGTGGCCAGGGATTCACGATTGTCCCTATCAAACGGAGATGAATGTGTTCCGTGATGTCTCTTTTTATACATTAGGCTGGGAAGAGGAAATCAAAAGGACTACTTTCAACAGAAATGTCCTGTGTCGACACTTCAATACTCTTTCGACAGGCCCTGGTGATTGCCCTCATTGTCTGCTGCACACAGGCTAACCGTGCCCGTATCTGCTAGTTCCACAGGGCCGTTCTCTGGCCAGCAGGTAGCTCGAGCCTTCCCCGCACCCCCCCCCCGCCCCAGCCCCTTCACAGCAGCTCTCTAATTCCACCAAACCCACTGGGTTAACAAAAACCTGAAGGTAAAATAGCACAAAATGATATCCCTGCATGAGCTACTATTATTACGTTGCCACCTACAATTACACCCATTCAACCTTAATGCCCCCAAACATTATTTCATTAATTCAAGCTATTTTGGAACCAGTAAATAGCTTCTCTTCTTGGGTTCTCTGTCATTCTGAGTATTCAGAAGGCCACCTGACCCCTGTAGTATGGAGCCCAGTCAGGATGACAGGTAAGTGAGGGGCTGGTACAAGGATGAGGACAATGTTTATTGGGAGAGAATAAAGAGGAGAAAATGAGCAGAGGGAGACAGAAAAAGAGATCAAAGAGAGGGGAGCAGTGGCGATGAGGAGGAGCTCTCCAGAGGGAGGGTGTGCGCTGTCAATGCCTGGGGCTGGAGCAGGTTCCCTATCTCTTATCTCAGATGCACCGTCCAGCCAGGCTGAGCATGGAGGACTCCGAGCATGCGCTGTACCTGGCCCTGCGCAGCTGTAAAGGCCAGTGTTCAGATGTCCTCGGGTTTCTGAGTCAAACTTTTCAAAGGGATTTCCTCCTGTGACAGAATCCTTGGACCAAGTCAGACCCACAGTGTGTAGTTAATTTACTTTGTAAGAGAGGAAACATTGTCCTCACATTCTCACTAGGTCTAAAAATCTCCCTCTTGTAAAATAGCTTTCCAAGCCCAGCTGGTGTGGCTCAGTGGTTGGGTGTCAACCTATGAACCAGGAGGTCATGGTTCAATTCCCAGTCAGGGCACATGCCTGGGTTCTGGGCTCGATCCCCAGTATGGGGTGTGCAGAAGGCCGGCCGATCAATGATTCTCTTTCATCACTGGTGTTTCTATCTCCCCCCACCCCTTCCTCTCTGAAATCAATAAAAATATATTTGAAAAATAAATAAATAAATTAGTTTTCCAGGGTGAGAAGGGAGTCTGAAGCTTGGGCACGAGCTGTGTGCCGGGCGGCTCTGTGTTGGGAAAGGGAGGGGCAGACACACACACACTGTCTACCTCAGTCGTAGGTTCCTGTTGGGCCTGGGTAGTGAAGAGGAGGAGTCTGAGAAGTAGAAGGGCCTAGATGCCAGTAGCAGCTTCACCACGTCCTAGCTGTGACCTGGAGTAAGGTAGCAAATTCCTGCAAGTCAACACGAGTTTCTGTGAGAACCAGTTGCCACACGGCAGGCCCAGCACACAGCACTCTGCTGGGCACCTGTGTGACCTCACGTGGAGGTTAGGTAGTAATATTTGAAGTATAATAAAGATGCTATGAATAGAATCAGACCTGGTGGGCCTATGAGAGTGAGGAAAAGGGGTGTAATTTTAGGGTTGCTATCCTCATCAGCAAACCCCGGGAAGTTCATGGTTGCGGATAACATATATCTAAAACGAGGTTCTAGAGAAATGGGGTGACGATGGGCGTGCACCTCTGAGAGACAAGGGAGGCACCCAGCCAGTGCCAGGGGCGGGATCGGAATGCAGGAGGGAACCACTGGCTGAACTTCCGGTTCAGTTGAAGGATCTCCTTTCCTGAATGACAGAAGTCTCCTGGGAAAGGTCCTGTTCTCACCTCAGGGGCAGCTGGGCCAGGTGGAGTGTTAGGGGTAGTTGCCTCCCCCCCCACCCCCTGTGTTGTGGGGACTGAGCTGACAGGCCAGCGGAGCTGTGGGTAACCTGCTATGGGGATTTCACTGTTTGCCAATTGCATAACAACAGACAACAGAAAAGGTGCCAACTCCCTCTTTAAAGGCATATGAACACTCCGGATCCTATAGCATTCATTCAGACATCACAAACACTGGTCCCCCACTTTCTTCTCCCTGGGAAACCTCACTTAGCATCCAGAGCCCTTCCTCAGGGCCTCCCCACACACCCTCCTTAGGATGGAGAAGCAGGCCCCTGCTGAGGAGCCTTGCAGGACCCAGAATCACCAGCACACGTTCCTGGCAGCAGAGACTTTTGCAAATGCTGGCCCTTGGTCCCTGTCCGCCCCGGAGGGAAACCAGCTGCCTCCTGGGAAAACCATTCCATGCAACAAACACCGAGGTGCTCGGGCCAGCCATAATGAGGTCTGGTTCAACTGTTGGCACACATACAAAATATTAATTAAAATAACGTGCATGATAAATAATATTGGGATCCAAAGCACAGGCCTCCTCTAAAATCGCAGTTGGTAATTATGTGGGCACCTGCTAGCACACACTCAGAATTCCAGTGCTGCTTACATGACAGAATTAGTCTGGCAAGGTGACCTTGAGAGGTCTTTTGCTGTGAGCATCCTCCTGTTTATAAACTGAATGATGTCTGGACAACTCAAAAAGGAGATTATTCATCCTAACTTTCAAGTGCTAAGAAATTCCTGAGAGCCTAAATAATTCAATTTAATAATAAATATTTGAGTACCAGCCACTGTAAGGCTCTCTGCTTAGCACTAGGGCCAAGGATGGTGGTGATTCCCATTTCAAGCAGCAACTAGTTATTGCCCTGGTCAGTGTGGCTCAGTTAGTTGAGTGTCATCCCCGGCACCGAGAGCTCACTGGTTCCGTTCCCAGTCAGGACACATGCCAGAGTTGTGGACTCCATCCCCAGTCAGGGGGGAGAGGGCGTGTAGAAGGCAGTAGATCAATGGTTCTCTCTCATAGATGTTTCTTTCTTTCCTTTCTCCCTTAAAAATCAATTAAAAAGATATTTTAAAAAAAGAAATAACTGGTGATTGGTTAATATCTGTCCCAGATGGAGAGTCCTTCTGTATGCCTCACCTAAATCTTTCATGCTGCTGTAAAAAGTCCATTGTCACTTGTTTAGTCCTGGGGAGCTTACACGACTCCGATTCTAATGCTTCTAGAGCCCTTATTTACCCCCAAGTGCTGGGGGTAAATGCCCTCCCATTTATAATGGATAAATGTCCCTAGTACCCTACCCCAGCTCACTGCTGAGAGCCGACCTAAGGTTTCCCATCAACTCCAACACAGCTAAGCAATCGTACGCTATCTACTCTATCTAGACCTTTTAAGTTATTACCAAATTTCACATTTATTACCCTGGTTAGTACAGGAACCTAACTGGGAAATGAAAAAGACCCCATTATCTTCATTCCAATACCATTTTCTATTTGTGGCTCCGTCAACATTTCGGCATCTCGTTATCAGTATTTAATTTCATTCCCTCAACAACAACCCCCGTACCACACCAGTGACCACAACTTCGATGCCCCAGCCCCTAAATTCTATTAGTGTTCAGAAAGCCTCGTGGTTGCAACATAATGTTCAATCAGCGCAGAGAAATTAATTAAATTAAAATTATTTTTATTGTGATTTAATTAGCTTGATTTAATTACTTTGTTCACTGACTGAGCATTCTGTGGTTTCAGCCAGATCCTCGCTCTCACTCGTGGGGTGAACGTTCCCACAGAATTACACGTTTGCTCGGCTCAGCCATTGGAGAGGGCTGGCGGGGACTTGCCAGAAACTCACGATTTATCACAATCAGCATCATCACAAATTATAGGAAGCATCCAGCAATATGATCACTTCTAAATGAAGTGTCTGAAAGCAGGTCACAGCAGCAGCCTTGGCTGTTAATCCGTCATATTTCATAGTCAATCTGACACCCTGTCCAATTGCCTCTGCCTGTTTTATCACCGGGCAGCTCCTGGGAGCTGCTGCCTCTCAGAGTACCTGAGTCAGGGCTCCAGCTCCGACCCAGGCTGCCACCCTACAAAGCCTGCCCCACCCTGCAGCCCCTACGCGCTGGCGCACTTGCTGCCGCTCCCTCTGAGTCAGGGATCCTGCCCTTGAGGTTCACAAACTACACCCCAGCATTTCCTTTGATTGCAAGTATAAGCAGCAAACCTCAGAGCATTCGCCATCCCTGGAACTTGGTCAATGAAGAACACCATGTATTTCCATGATCACATGACAGCTACTGTATATACCTTGGAACACTCTACTTTCATCACTTCTTCAGAACAAAAGTGGGGCCCTGCCACTGTGGCTCAGAGGTTGAGCATAGACATATGAACCAGGGGACATGCCCAGGTTGTGGGCTCAATCCCCAATAGGGGCATGCTGGAGGCAGCTGATCATTGATTCTCTCTCATCGTTGATGTTTCTCTCTCCCCCTCTTCCTTCCTCTTTGAAATCAATAAAAATAGATTTCACAAACAAACAAACAAATGGGTATTTGACACCCCACTAGACCACCCATGCTCTCAATCTTTTTAACACAAGCCACCCCACAATACAGTGTGAGCAATGGCAGCCTTCGAGCTGGTGTCTCCTGAAAACAAACTCCACTCCAGCTTGCCTAGGCTTGGAATGTGTCATCTTTATGAATATGCTCAAAGCTGTACACAGTTGTGGTCTTACCTTCTACTAACTGTATTTCAGTACATGTGTCCTCCTGCATGATCCTTTGTGTATTTTATTGTATGACTGAAAACTGTTTTTCTCAGAAGAGATCCATAGACTTTGCCAGACTGCTCTAAAAGTGGAGGCCTAAGCTTATTTTTAATTTTTAATTTTTTTTTTTGGTCCCCGTATTAGTTTCCTGTAGCTGCTGTAACAAAATACCACACCCTTGGTGGCTTCCAACTATAGAAATTCTTCTCTCAGGGTTCTGGGGACCAGAAGTTCAACATCAGCCTCACGAGGCAGAAATTAAGGTGTTTGTCGAACTGTCCTCCCACCAGAGGCCCAAGAGGTGAGTTCTCTTTGCCTCTCCCAGTCCCTGGTGGCTGCTGGCATTGTTTTGATAGTGGCCACATCACTCCAGTCTCCGCCTCTGTCATCACAGGTCCTCTCCTCTTCCGTGTGGGTATCATCTCTCTCTGCCTCTCTCTTAACTGGACACTTGTGGTGGCAGTTGGAGCACAACTGGATAACCCAGGATAATCTCCCATTTCATGATTCTTAACTGAGTCACATCTTCAAAGGTTCTTTTTCCAATTAAGGTAACATTTACAGGTTTCCAAGGATTAGGATCTGATGTCCTGGGGGCCACCATCCAGCTACCTACAGTGCCTATGCTTAATTCTTTATGGACCATACAATTCTGGCCTGAGTCTGATGACATCAGGGTCATAAGGTGATTTCAAGCACATATAAAGCTGTACCAAATTATGACAGATGTCCCTGCCAAAGCCCAGGAAAATTAATTGAGTTAATGCGATGGTTAAAGAGAAAGCAAGTCCTTTTAACAATTGCGTTTTCACCAAGGGCCTGGGGAGGAAGCAGGCCTGTTTCTTCACCTCCAGACGAAGAAAGGAGAAGCTTTGCAAACCTCACCCCTCTGCCATGTGCAGTTCTTGGGCCTGAAGATCTCACAGGGCTCAGGTCCCTGGCTCGGCTTCTGCCTCCTCTGCCTCTCATCCTGCCCCCAGGGCTTGAAGGCAAGTGGTGAATGAGGAACTTAGGCCACTGACCAGAAGTGAAAAAGGGCAGAACTGTGTGTTTTTCAATTAAATAGAACAACAGGAAGTGAGTTGTCAGTTCAACTTGAGATGTTCTGTCTACTGTTTAGAACAGAATATCTATAGTCAAGTGTACCAGTCCAGAGTTATTGCCAAAAGGCGTTTTATAGCCATCTCTTCTGGGGACCAGGAGAACGGTGCCTAGGCTGATCCATCCTGATGCCATCTTCTAGTCTAGAATTCAGACCTGGCTCCTGCCCCAGCTATGCCGCTCCTTGTGTGATTTCATCCATAAACCCGACCTCTCCACCTGCCAGCTTCCTCCCTGGGACAGGTGGACTGTGTGGGCTCCTCAAGGGCAGGACTTGCTCTTATTTTTCTGTGTGAAGCTTTGAGCATGGGGCCAGCACACGAAAACCCTCATCTTCACACTCATTTACTTGAACTGAACGTTGGCCTAAACTGACTCACAGTCTCAAATTGATACTGGGCATGCTGCCTCTGAAGATAACTCTGAAACTCTACCCAGACAAGTCAGTATTGCCACAGATGTCCTTGACCTTGCGTAAGTCACTTGGCAAAGTCCCTTCCAGCCCTATGATACTTTCATCTTTTTTAAAATTAGCCTCAGTGAGTGCACATCTGCACTGGAAATGACCGAAAAGATGTGCCTAGCCCTCACACTCCTCATCACAGAGGGCGGGACCCATCCAGCAGGACTGTGAGCAAACCTTGGTGCTCATCATAAGGCTGGAAAGACCTTTGAGATGATCTAGTTCCACATCCTCTCCTTACAGAGAAGAAAGCAGATCTGTCCAAGGTCACATGGCTGGTTAGCAGCAAAGGACCCAGGCAGCTAGAACTGTCTTCTAGTCCCGTTGCTGTATTGGAACCAACTACAACAAACACATTCCTAATGCCAGGAACAAATATTGCAAGTAAAATAAGGTGACCAGACGTCCCGCTTTTGGCGGGACAGTCCCGATTTTTAACAATTTGTCTCGTGTCCCGCGGTGTTTTAAAAAAGTCCCGATTTTTGGAAAGAATGCATGACAAGCTAGGGAACGGCGGGAGAACGGGAAGAGAATATACGGTTTTCAGCGGCCAAGTGGTCAATGGTGTCCCGCTTTACCAATGTTAAAATCTGGTCACCTTAAAGTAAAACAATGACAGTATTGAGTGCTAGAGTAAATTTAAAAATGGTGAATTCATGAGAATGGAAAACTGGAGGAAAATATCATCATTAAAGCTTTTCTTGAAGGGAAGTGGATTAAAGGGACTGTCAAAAGTACAGCAAACAGTATGCATAACGTCAAATCATGAAAACATCATGTGGCAAGTATTTATCATAATTTTATAGTATATCAGATGCCACTTTGTAATAAAAAATAACGTATCCAAAGAGTGTAGATATAAAATACATGAGAAAAAGCAAAGCAATTTCGCTATATTAGTTACATTCTACAGTCTTTTCTTTGAAGGGCTTTAAAGTCCACAGTATATGGGCAATCTTGAAGTATGGCAGAGAAATGAAAAGGCCATGATTGGCATGGCATAAGCACTTTCTTTGGAGAAATGAGAGAGCTTTGCTTTACTTCTGCAGCATTTGAAATCTGGAAGTATTACTCTATACAATTTAATGTCAGAGGATAAGGGATGGACCATTTTTAAAACTATTATCATAAAAGAAAAGAACACCATAAAAAAATGATAAACTCCTTGTGCACCCAAGAAAGGCTATGTTAGGAAGAAGTACAATAAAGAACACAATGAAAACACAAATGATTATTACTTGCTTTTATCCATCAAGATACCAAGATCCACTATAGTCTTCAAACAAAAATTCTGAAATAGCAGTAGGAAGCTCTGTTTTAATAATTAAAAGATAAAATAATATAGGTCCAATATTCTGAGTTATTATGGTGCCTGCCACCACCACCTGATCCAAATGCAAAGAGTCCAAGATCTTCATAAGATGTCATAGTTGTCTGAGTACACATACTAAGCAGGAGATAAACTAAGAATGAAGCCAGGTGAGCAATTACCAGCAACAAGAAACTAAATCCAAGGATATCAGTATGAGCCATACATAAGCTAAGCCAAGGATGCCACTCCCATTTTGGCATTTACCAAATTAAACAATGAGAAACCAAATGAAACACCTGGGGATCTTTGTCTGTGGAGTTTGTTGCTTAGCAACAGGCTCAACTCTTCCACCTCCACTTCCTCAGGCTGCTGGGAAGAGATATACCAGCCCATATTCATGTTGATGATCCCCCAGGGCACCTACATGGCTGCTTGCTGGTGGACTACCAGGTACATCTGCAAGCTACTACCCTTGCCCTCCCATCATTAGAAAAAGGTAGAGCTATGGGATCCACCCTTTCAGATTACCATACCTCATCAGGGCAAGGAAGTGATATAAAATTCTTGATTGATAATTGGTTTTCTTAATTAAGGATGTTATGTCATCCCAATGCCTTCTGGCCTCCATGTTTCCAGAGGAGAAATTGGTTGTTAATCTTATTGAAGATCCCTTGAACATAACAAATCACTTCTCATTTGATGCTTTCAAATTTTCTATTTGTCTTTGGGTTTTAACAATTTGACTACCAAGTCTCTTGGTGTAGATCTCTTTGATTCATTGTTTATTGTTCACTGGGCTTCTTAGACATGTATATTCATGTAGTTCTTCAGATCTGGGGAGATGTTAGTCATTGTTTATTTAATGTTTTTCTTCCCCTTTCTATTTTCTGCTAGGATACCCATATTGTGTACATTAGTATATTTAATGATATCTCACACATCTTTCATGCTATGTTCATTTTCCTTCATTCTTATTTTTTCTTCTCGGTTAAATAATTTGTCTTATCTTCAAGTTTATTGATGCTTTCTTTTGCCTGCTCAAATCTGCTGGTTAAGCCTCTAGAGAGTTTTTAATTGCAGTTAATGTACTTTTCACCTCCAGAATTTCTCTTTGGTTCCTTTATGCAATTTATATCTCTTTGTTGATATTTTTTGCCCATTTTTGTAAACCAGTAAACACAAGTACACTATTTTTCTGAGATCTCTGAAACATTCTAGCTAAGGTGACCAGATTTTAACATTGATAAAGTGGGACACCATTGACCACTTGACCACCGAAAACCGTATGTTCCCTTCCCATTTTCTCGCCGTTCCCTAGTTTGTCGTGCATTCTTTCCAAAACTCGGGACTTTTTTATTTTTATTTTTTAATTTTTAAAAATATTTTTTATTGTTTTTTTTTTACAGAGAAGAAGGGAGAGAGGTACAGAGTTAGAAACATTGATGAGAGAGAAACATCGACCAGCTGCCTTCTGCACACCCCCAACTGGGGATGTGCCCACAACCAAGGTACATGCCCTTGACTGGAATCGAACCTGGGACCTTTCAGTCCGCAGGCCAACGCTCTATCCACTGAGCCAAACCAGTCGGGGCAAAAAAAAAAAAAAAAAATCGGGACTTTTTTAAAATGCCGCGGGACACGAGACAAATTGTTAAAAATCGGGACTGTCCTGCCAAAAGCGGAACGTCTGGTCACCTTATTCTATCCAATTAACAAGCCTGAAGAGTATATCATGAAGACCCTCCATTTGTACATGATCAGTCAGAAGTATGGTTGGCTTGAGTTTTACAACTGGCATCTGAAGTGGGGGCAGGGTTGTGGGACTGAACCTTTAACCTATGTGGTCTGCACTTACTCTGGTTAATTAGTATAAGAATTGAACGGAATTGATAGACACCCAGTTTAATTGATGTCAGAGAAAACGTCCCACAAAGGTTAGACATTTATTTTGGGGAGTACATAATTCAACTCACTACAGAGCGGGAGGGAAAGAAGAAGAATGATCTGTGGTTGGGGTTATTTGTTTGTTTTCCCCCCACAAAATCTTATAGTTCTGAGCATGTATTAATTAACTATGAATATGTGATTTACAGCATCAACCTTAGAAAATAAAGGAGATAGGTTAATGGGTATCTCATGATAGAGACTCCTTTGCCTCTGGTTAGACATGAGGTCTTTGCACAAACTTCATTAGAAAGATTGTAAGCCTTCTTCAGGGCTTTTCCACCTACCCATCAATCTTGAGTTTACACTACAGCTGGTCTTTTGGGAGAATGAGCAGGAAACATGGATAACAATTTAATGAGGATAGAATCTGTGAGCTCATCCCTGGGATTGTGAGTGCTGCTAAAGCTAAGGAAGCAGCCAAAGATCTGGGACCCACATCTTGGCCTTGTTAGACTTCCTTCCTGGAATGTCCCCTGCAGGTCTCACCATTTAAAACAATAATAATCAGCCCTGACCGGTTTGGCTCAAGTGGATAGAGCATCAGCCTGCGGACCTAGGGTCCCAGGTTCGATTCCGCTCAAGGACATGTACCTTGGTTGCGGGCACATCCCCAGTGTGGGGGGGGGGGGTGCAGGAGGCAGCTGATTGATGTTTCTCTCTCATCAATGTTTCTAGCTCTCTATCCCTCTCCCTTCCTCTCTGTAAAAAACTAATAAAATATAAATTTTTAAAAAATCCTTATCAATTTAGATTCATGCCAAGGTCAGGCAGCCAACTAAAGTGGTACTGCTGTTGTCAATCCTAGGAATTTTTATTTTCTTTCATGTTCTTTCCCTCCCTTTTCTAACACTACATTCCTCTTTCTTTAAAAAAAAAAAAAAAAAGTACCTACTTCCACAGACACACACTTTTGTCTTGCGTCAATGCTACACGGCAGATAACATCATTATTGCCATTTTACAGAGAGTGAGACGGGGCCCCAGAGACGTAATATCAGTTTATGCAGACATTCAATTGTGAAGCTGGGAATCAGACACAGGCACTAAATCCCATCCTTTTCCCTCAACCCTATGGTGTCTTCCTTCCCATTCCTGCTGCTTCCTTTTCTTACTGTTTCCTCATGTCAAAGGCATTCACAGGCTTAGGACCTGTTCCCATTGCTCTGAGATCCATGGTTCGAGGCACTCTGAGCACCAAAACTGCCCAGAGAGCATCTAGAGAAGCTGAAGACTGGCTCCCACCCCCAGCCTATCAAATTGCAACTTCCGAGGGTATGGCCAGGACATCAGCATTTTGTCTGAGCCCCCCAGGTGATCCTAATGTGCCGCCAGGATTGAAGACCTGCTATAGATCATGTTTGCGCTGTTTATTAGCCATAGAGAAGGAAATATTCACTCAAGACTGACCTGACCTATGGCGCACATCTTATTAAACCCGCTTGATGAAAATCAAGGACAAAGTAACCAAGGAAACTTGCAGGTGACAATTTGAGCTGACGTGTCTAATCCCCCTCTTTCCCCAAATCCCATTAGAAGGATCACAGACTCACGTTGAGCAGGAAGAAAAGCCTATGGCATCCACGTGAGCTAAGGAAGAATCCTATCAGCGGGTTAGGAACTTGGAGGAAGTAGACACGATCTGGCTCAGGTGAAAACAGATGGGTCAAGGCACTAACAAGAACGGTTCAGCACTGACAGGGAAACACCACGTGGAGATTGTCCAACGCCCGCTGGGAGAGAATGGGACAGCGGGAGAGCTGGCGGGCAGCAAGGGAGAGCAGTCTGGCAACTGCACCAGCACCTCACACGCAGGCTGGCCGCCCTGGAGAGACCTGGGGGAGCCCCGTCAGCACCTCCACCTCTAGGGCCTTCGAAAGAACGATTTGAAAAAGCAGTGAATTCCTGAGACAAAAATGCCTTCCCAGTAACTTACTACCAACTTCCCCTGGCAGGCAAGGAAAATAAAACCACCCAATAAATAAAAACGTAAAATGTCCCCTTGGGGACTAAGGCAACAGGAACCAACACCCTCGCTGACAAAACCATCTCAAGTTTCCAAACTGGGCCCACATGGGTCTCCTCTGAAGGAGCAAGCAAATGGAGAGAAAATTAAAATCAGAGAACATGGGAGAAGGTTTGGTACACAAAGAAGAAAACCTATTGGCATCCTCAGAACCAATGCTTATCTATGAAATAAACTTATTCCAAACAGCAGGGAATGAGTGTAAGAGAAGCTTTAACTTGAATTTTTACCAATATTACAAGTCCATTGTTATAAAGAGCAAATAATCGATAAATATTGCTATGGGTGAAAAATCACTAGAACTTTTTAAAGTCATCTTTATTATTTTTTAAATATATTTTATTGATTTTTTACAGAGAGGAAGGGAGAGGGATAGAGAGCTAGAAACATCAATGAGAGAGAAACATCGATCAGTGCCTCCAGCACATTCCCCACAGGGGGTAAGCCTGCAACCAAGGTACATGCCCTTGACCGGAATCGAACCTGGGACCCTTGAGTCACAGGCTGACGCTCTCTCCACTGAGTCAAACCGGTTAGAGCTTTTAAGTCATCTTTAGTGTAAGCCACAAATTTGGGGGAGTTCGTTAAATAGAAACAGATAGCAGGCAGAGGCAGCCAGCGGCAGCCAGCGGCAGCCAGACAGAAACAGGTGGGACTGGTGAATGCACACTTGCTGAATGCTGATCCCAAGGCCTCTTCCCCAACGTGTGGCAGCCAGAATAACACCCCACAGGCAGAAGACATACAGGTTCTCCTCCGGGGATTCTGCCTGGCTCTAGGGCAGCGGTTCTCAACCTGTGGCTTGCGACCCTTTGGCTGTTGAACGACCGACCCTTTCACAGGGGTCTCCTAAGACCATCCTGCACATCAGATATTTACATTATGATTCATAACAGTAGCAACATTACAGTTACGAAGTAGCAATGAAAATAATTTTATGGTTGGGTCACAACATGAGGAACTATATTCAAGGGCCAGAAGGTTGAGAACCACTGCTCTAAGGGAATGATTTTAAGCAAGTCGCTTGGGAGCTTCTTGCAGCCACCCTAGAGAGAAGCTCCCTTTAGTAAAACATCTCAGTCCCTCACACACAGGCACACAGCCTCCACCCCAGCTTCCAGTCCCCCGTCCTAAATATGTGCAAACAACCCAGCTTGGCTGGGGAAGCCTTGAATATGAAAGACAGAGGCCAAACACTGGACAAAGGGGGACACAGAGGAGATTATGAGGGAAAAGGAAACTAAAAAGCAAAACAATCCTTATCCTTGGAGAAGGAGAGACAGGAAAGATACTGCACCCATGAAATAAGAACAGGATGCTGTTCAAAAGAAAAAGTAGTCCAAGAACAAAAAAGAACTTTTGAAAATTAACTAGATGATAGTATTAGTGAATAACTCAGCAGAAGGACTGGAAGATAAATTGAGGAAACTTTAAAAAGGAGAGCAAAAGACAGAGATGGAAAATAAAAGAGAAAGGGTAAGAAAATTAGAGGACCAATCCAGGCCAACAATGATCTGTTTCATTCAAATATTAGAGTCCCAAAGAGAAAGAACAGAGGAGGAAGTCACCAATGAAGCAATTTTAGGGAATTTCCCAGAATTGAAGGGCATGACCCACATCAAGTTTACATCGTTATGAAACCTCACATTGTAAGACAAAAATGATTCTGCAAAGAGGGAGAAGGAGAGGGGAAAAGAGAGAGGGAGAGGAAGATGGACATGGAGAGGAAGACGGACATGGAGAGGAAGAGATCATGTACGAATGTTAAGAAACCAAACGACTTCGAACTTCTCAGTAGCAACTCAGGAAGCTAAAACACAATGGTACAATGCCTCTCAAATTCTGAAAAATTATCTCCATAAAGGGACAAACTATAAGTCAAAGGCGTGTGTAGAATGAAGACATTTGAAAAATTAATCTTCTACAGACTTATTTTTTTTAGAAAACTACAGAAAAGTATATGTCATAAAACAAAGGAATGAATCGAAAAGGAAGAATATGAGTGAGATCCAGGAAATGGGCTTTGACATAGTCAAAGAATAAAGGGAAAGAAAGAGGGATCTCAGAATGACAGTAGCCAATCTAGATAAGAGCTCATCAGAGGACTCCAGGACAGATCCCCACCACTCAAAAGATGAAGAAACAGGATGTCTGATGTAAATGCACATCTCTCACATGATCTCAATCATATGTGGAATCTAATGGACAAAATACACTAATGAACAAAATAGATCCAGAGACATAGAAGCATGGAACAAACTGTTGAATCTCAGAGGAAAGGTGGGGTTGGGTGAGTGGGTGCGAAGAGATCCACCAAAAGAAATGTAGCATATATGCATAACCCATGGACAGACAATAGGGTGGTGAAGGCCTCTGAGCGGGCGGGGAAAAGAGGGGGAGGGCGGCTAGCAGAGGTCAGGGGGGGTGGGGCGGGAATGGGGGCAAATGTAATACTTTCAACAATAAAGATTTTAGAAAATAAGATTTAAAAAATACACAATAAATCAATAAATAAATGCCTATCTCAAGAGGAGATCCAGAAGATATTATTGGCATAGAATTGGGGGTTGGTAAATGTAATGAAAATCAAATAAATAAACTAAACAACTATAACCCAGAGCAATGCTCTCCAATAGAAACAAAGTATGAACCCCATATGTAATTTTAAATTTATGATGACATTTTAAAAACAAAGAGTTGAAATTAATATCAATAATATATTTTAACTTAAGCCAATATATCCAAAATATTATTTCAATGTAAAATTAATGTATACTTATTGAGATATTTATATTCTTTTTCATATTAAATCTTTGAGATGCAGTGTGTATTTGCATTTATAGCCCATCTCGATTTGCACACTAAAATTTATGAGAAATACTTGATTTTTAGTTTTTATTAATTCCCAGTTATTCACATATCAAAGGTGTTCCAAACAGACTTAAGTTTTTTTCCAAAAGCCGTCAATTTTTTAAGTTTAACAGTGAAAGAATTATAACTAAATAATATTCAAAATTAATTCCTTAGTCACACTAGCCACATCTTAAGTATTCAGTAGCCACATGTACCTGGTGGCTATTCCGTTGGATAACTAAGAGTCAGGGAGATCAAAAGTTATTTGGAAAATGAAAAATAATCATTGCTACTTCATGGTTCAGCCCCAAAGAACATACTCTGAATATTATTTAATCAAAATTACAGTATGATTATAATTGGGAAGATGAGATGGAAATGTTTACTGTGTCAAGGAAGGAAGAGAAAAGAAAGCTAAATCCTGAATGCCTAAAACTGAGAGATTAAACGTAGCAATGTAATTATATTAAATGGAAACACAAAGATAAACATAAAAGGGATTTGTCAACAAAGCTCTAAGGGATGGCCTCTGAGTGAGGAGAAATGGAGGGGGAGGAGCTTGAGACTCCCGTTTTTCTTGAACCTTGCAGCATTGGTTGGACTCTCTAAAAAGATTTTTGAAAAATGATCATTGGACGGTCTGTCCATGAGTATGTGGAGTGGGAATTTTCCGCGAAATACTGCTAATAAAAGACTGTCACTTTACATTGTGACTCCTTTCCACTGACCTACTGAAAAAGGTGAAGCTGAGAGGCAGCCCCAAGTATAAGAGGGAAAATAAAGGGAAGGGAATCCACCGGGTGGAGGCAGAGGCATCCTCCAGGCCAAATCCCACATCCTACCCTCAACCACCCAGGCCAGGCTTCGCAGAGGTTGTACAAAATGGCCTTCTGAGGGCCCCAAGGGGATGCAGAACTAAGGGAGGGGCCACATTCTCGGGAAGCGAATGCCACACAGATGACCAGTCAGTGTGCCCTCACCCCATTTTCTCCACACCTCAAACCTTCCCCTCTCTGCCCCATTCAGTTCCATCCTTGATGGCCCAGGGCAGAGCTTCTTCCTCCGTTACGTTTTTCCTGATTTTACTCCTGTCTCACCAACTAGCTCTTTAATTTTTTCTATCTCACACAACTCATTATACATTTTGGGCCTTCATTATAAACAGTGTTGAATTGCATATTACTAGTATAAATTCACATATAATTTCCAAGCTGCATAACAACAAGGACGATACCATGTGCTTCCCCATGGCCCCAACATGCCTAGCAGAGGATTAAACCCAAAGTGTAGGTTTAAAGAGTAGTTGATGATTGAGTGTTGATGGTTATATTACAGGTTCATTCATGTATTTCTATGGTGCCTCTTATCACGGAAACTCTGGTATTTTATAGGTAAGTGGACCAATGAGAGAGGATTTCAGGTACACAGTTAAGTTCATTGTCCATTCCTTTTGTGGCACAATGTTAGGATTGGTCGGTTTAAAACCTCTTCCTCCTTTGTTTTTATTGTAATTTTTTCCTTTCTTTTTGATCCCCATGACCTGTCTCCTTCCTCTGCACCCCCCCCCAATAGATATCCATATAAGGTGGTAAGAATTTGCCCTTGGAAGTGTACATACATTAAAAACAAGAATGTTGTTTGCACATGTATGGTTTTTTTTTAATTTTAAAATGGTATCATGCTGTAGCTCTTGGTCTACTTGTTGCTTTTTCATGCAACACTATTTCTAAAGAACTGTGTTCGTGTATAGTTTCACTTGCTGCATGAAAAATAAGCTCCCCCCACATTCGTCTATTCATTCCCCAAATGACAGACATCTGTGTTGCCGCCAACCCTCTGGAACCCAAATAATGCCTCAAAGAACGTCCGTACGTGTTTGTTTCCACATGGACATGTACAAGAGTTTCTCTGCATATATTGGGATTGTGAGTCTTGAAATATAAAAATATATAATCTGGCTAAGTGTTTTTAAATTGCTCTCCAGAATGGCTATCCTTATCTCACTTCTACTCTCAGCTATAGATGAGTATTCTCTGCTGTGTAATTCGGAAATACCTGTCAAACACAATGACAGAAATAGCTGTGAGAGCGAAGAGGATGCCCTCAGAAGGTCTTACAATGATTCTCATCCACCCCATGGAAAGGAGAGGACAAAATCTGAGGCTGCTGCTTGTAGGTTCATTGACCTGGGCCACATGCATTTACCGAAGGAACAAGAATAAGCTGTTTATTCCATCTCTCCATTCTGCACTCTGACTCTTGGCTGCACTATTTAGGGTCTGACTTACCTCAGACCACTCTCACGAGGTTCTCTAACTTGCGTAAAGACAGAGGGGAAGAGAAATAAGAAGTCACTGAGTCAGAATACCTGAACTGGCCCGAGCCTGTTTGGCATGGTGGACAGACAGAGCATCATCTTAGGGACTGAAGGGTCCCACGTTCGATTCCAAAGGCACGTACCTTGGTGGCAGGCTCGATCCCCAGTCAAGGTATGTTCAAGAGGCAACCAATCTCTCTCATCTTGATTTCCTCTCTTTGTCTCCCCCTCCCTTCCACTCTCTCTAAAAACCAATGGAAAATCATTTCTCTCCCCGACTTTCCCCTGTGGGGCGTTGTTTACACCCCACAGATGAGGATTAACAACAAAAATTAAAAAAAAAAAAAAACCTTAACCTATAGTTTCTTAAACAGGACACACACACATACACACACGCACACACACGATGTCTGTTCCCTGCCAATGGGGAACCCATGGAGCCCTTTGCCAGGTGTGGCTGAGTGAAATGTGTCTTTTCCTATCCACACCCTCCTGTTTCATCACCCAGGGTCTGCATGGTCCCTGCAGCACTGGCTTCTCTTGTTTATCCTACCTTCCCCACCTGGGAGATCCCTAACTGTGCTCCTCTGAGCACTCCCTGCCGTCATCTCTCCTCCTCGTGTGTCCTGAGCCCCCCACACGCCCACATTGGAGCCTAGAGATCAGACGTCTCCAGCACCCCTTCCCCTCTGCCTCGGCTGCCGAATCTCAAGAGCTGGACAGCACACAGCAGGTCAGATGGACTGGGAAGACCAGCACCTGAGAAAAGGCAGCGCATCTCCCTGCCTGAGCCCCAGGCCCCCCTCCCGCGGGCCCCTGGGCTTCCTTTCCCTGATTCCCACCATCCGGGTCCACTAGGAACTGACAAACTCCTGTTGGTCACGTCTGATTGAAGAGAAAAAACAAGGAGTGGAGCCCGCGCTAACAGGCGGCACTTGGCACGCACAATAGAAGCAGCTGCTGTTTATGGCCCTTTCTAGGGTGGCCTGGAGCTGCACCTCACACTTCCCTCCCTGACTTTCCCCTGCGGGGCATTGTTTTACATGGAGCATCTGGAACCTCACAGTCTCACAGCTGAAAAAAGAAAGAAAGAAAGGAATCCACGAGTCCTCTGAATCTAGGAGCTGAAACGAACTCTCTTCCTGGGAAAACGTCCCAGCCCGCTCCTGGTTCCCCCTTCACTGCAGGGCAGTCCATACAGCGCTTCCCTCCTCACTCTCCCTGTCCATTAACTGGGAATATAAAGAGCAAGCCAGTCCGCTACCCAGTCACAATGCCACCCCATGCGGTCTTTTTCTAAATAACAGCCTGCGAGGTTTGAAACACCTCCAACATCTCAGCTGGCAGGGGAAAGGGAGGTGGGGGTGGGGAACAGCATGAATTCAGGTGGTCGGTTCAAAACCAATATCACACCACCTAGGAGGCGAGGAGCAGGGACCTTCCCAGGCCCACCTACCCACTAGGTGTTGTTCTCTGTCTCTCTTTTGACCCCAGGGCCTCCCTTCCCTGGTCTTGTCCCCATAGAAACAAGCCTGGAGCTGGCAGGCACCTCCATGCACACCAGCTGACTCCACCAGTGCCCGTCCAATACCCACTTCTGATTTCAGATGCCTGAGCTGGCTCCTCTGGGCAAGGTGGCGCCTAATTACCTCCCTTCTGTTTTCCCCTCCCCTCCTGCCTGGTCCTCTCCCCTCCCCACCCCCTCCGAGGGCAGCCTTTCCAAGAAACAACAGGCGCGCACACCTGGCTCCGTGCGATAGGGAGGCTCACCATGGATACGGGCTGCCATTCCCACCCGGCGGCAGCTCCTGGGAATAAGTGACTATCTCCAGGATGCTGCCAACTCCAGATGTGCACCGACTAGTGCCTTGAGACCCGGCCTCCTTGTCTCATTATGCCTGTTTTTTTCCACAAGTTTCCTATATGCAGATCAAGCCTTCAGAAGGGGGGGGGGAAATGGGAAATGGTAATCTTCCTTTTAATACGCTACCACATGCCAGCCCCCAACAGCTGTACACACACACACTGCACGTTGGACCGGACATGAAATATAGCCCAGGACCATTTTTTAAGCATTTGTTCCCAGAGCTTACAAAACGCATTGACTGGGAGGGAGGTCACACAGTCTTCCTTCTGCATAAAAAGGTGGCTTTGAAATAGGTACCGCCATCTGGAAGCAGCCTCCTCGGCTATTGATATGTAAAACGCACGTACTACACCATCTTGCTCCCGACTGGGCAGCAGGAGGCAGAGGCACACACAGGCCGGGCCTGTAACTGCTTCACCGCACAGCCTCTGCTTCTCCGTGGTGCTTGCCTGGCTCTCAGGCACCACTTGCCAGCAGCCTCGGTGACTCTGGGCGGCTGGGGAGGCAATCTGCTCACAGGGGCTTCATCTGCATGCGGGAGGAGTGTCCCCGAGTCCAGATTTGGGGGGGAGGGCCTGATTTGAACACTCTCTGGTGCTGCTCCAGGCTTGCTAATCAGAAAGCATCTGTCAAGTGCATGACTGGGAGCAAATAGCAAACACCCCATCGAAATAATGACCTCTGCTCCGTGGCTCATTACAGCCAAGAATTTGCCTCTCTCCCCGAAAGACTCAGGTCCCACCTTCAATAACTAGTTTTGTCAGGCACTTAAAGGAGAGGAGCGATGGGCCCTTTGCTGCTAATGGAGCTCCATGGGTCCATGTGGCCAGAGAATGACTCTGTATGTTTGTTAACATTTGATCATTAAAACGTGTTACCTCTCTCCTCCCAACACACACACACACACACACACACACACACACACACGATCACTGAGCAGACCTTATCCAAATAAATTCTTGACCTCTGACGCCATTTAACTTTTGTGTTGATTCTTCCATTTTTATTTCCTAGGCTTTTTTGTTGTTGTTGTTTTGTTTGGTTTGGTTTGGTTTCTGTGTTATTTTTTAATAGCCACATGATGTGGATAATACAAATTAGCTGCCTCAAATTTAAAATGTCAACCCAAAGCTGACACCCTCCCGAAAGAAATCCCAGGAAGAACACAGAGCTGCGGAGTAACTTAAAGGGTTAAGCTGCTAAATGCACAAACAGCAGAGCTCCTGTTACCGGGAGAGGCGAGGCGGAGATCACTCGAGGTCAGCCTGTCCTTTACATCCTGAAGAGCTTGAAAGGGGATAATAAACCCAGCAGCCTATGGCAAAGGTAATTTATTTTAGATTCTTAGTCTTCACATGCAATATTTTTTGGAGGGAGGGAGCAAATATAATTTAAAGGAAGTGCTAAACAACAAAATAAAATAAAATAAACCACACACAACACAATACCTAAGGAGGCTTTCACTCCCCCCCGTTAAGAGAACACGCGTCCTGCTCTGCTTTTGTGCTGTGTTTCTCTTCCTGTTTGTGTGTCCACATCTTCAAAGTGCCCACGTGGCTGGGGGTGAGGAGGGGGTGCTGGGAGGATAGTGACTCTGCCCAGCCTGGTGATAGCTCCTGGGGAGGAATACAAATCCCCTGAGATCAGCAAGTCCCAGGGGTGGGCCTTCACGTTTCTGCACAGAACCAGCTGCAGCCCCCGGCAGACACAGACACAGCCACTTGACATGAATTGGCTCCCGGCTGGGAGCAATGGCTGAGTGGACAGCTCTCTGGCTGATTCCCTGAGCCCACGGGGAGGACAGCTTCTCCCGGCTCTGAGTGAGAGGCTGGGCTGCTTCAGCTCCTGCTTCACACTTGCCACATTTTACATGGATGAGGTCATCGGACTGCAGATGAGGTAACAGCCGCCTGCCCATGAGCTGGGAGAGGTTACCATATGACTGTTCATGTAAACACAGGGAGGGCCCCTGGGGCCTGCCGACAGCTGGGCTCTGCTGCGGCTGTGGAGGGGTGAGAGCCGCAGGACACCCAGAGCTTGTCCGTGTTCTTAAAGGAGCCAAACTGCTGCTGGGCTCATGTCACATCCACCTCAAACACTGGCCCACCGGGCTCAGGTCAGAGCAACATCTTCCAGGGAGGAGTGCTGGCTGGTCCTGTGATAGGTCTACATGAGGGCACCAGTGAATAAATAACACTGTCCCTTGAAAGGACCTTTCCCAGGCAGAGTGACACTGCAGACTGAGGGGTGTGTGCTCTGCCAGCCCGTCTCTATACCTCTCTGCTCTCAGCCGGTGGAGTGGTTCCACCGTTCAGATACGTAGACACATCCAATAGTCTCCAAGTTAGAAACCCAGCCAGAAAACAAGCACTTTGAAAAACCAATAAAGAAATACATGTGTGAAGCTCTTCCACCCTGTAGAATGACAGAGTACATTTCCAGATGTGGCCCTGCCCTGCCCAGCTGTGCCAGGTCCCCACGATTCTCAAGGTCAGAAAGTTCTTTCCAGGGTCAAGTCAGGTGAGCTAAATGCTGCATCCCTCCCATGCATGCCACATTTATTCCTTTCTTCCTGAGCCCCACCATGTACTGAGTGGGGCCCGGCACCCTGGGAGTGTTGGTCTCCACACTTGTGGAGCTCACACGCCAGCAGACCCTTACAGCTGCTACACAGAGCAGTGAGTCTCGAAGGCTTACTGTAAAGGGGAATGCATGCGGGAGCCATGAAAAGAGAGGGCATCTGGATGAAGACCTTCCTCAGAGTCTCATTACGCTGAGACCAGAAGGGTGAGAGTCACAACGAGAAGTCACCGCATTAGTGAAGGTGCCGAGTGGGCACGTCACAAGTCTTCTGACACCTGCAAGATAAGTTCACTGCGGTCCCCATTTCACCGATGCTCGCAGAGGTTAAGAGAAATTACGTAACCTACCCAAGGAGATGCTAGAATCAGGACTTGAACCCAGAGCCTCATTCTGGAATCACTCTGGCCCTGACACAGTAAAAGGGACACCAAACAGAGCCTCAGGGCCAAGTGCGACACCTGCTCCCTGCCAGCAACTCAAGCAGCTGCACGCACAGAAGGGCAGGAAGACTCTGGAAGAAGAGAACCACATACACGAGAGAGAAAGGGAGGGCTTTTGCAAGCCATGCTAAAGAACATGAACTCTCTCCTGAGGGCCACGGGAAGTCTACGAAGAACGGCAGGCAGATTAATGAGGTGACTGGGTTTGTTGGTTTCCCTGGCTGCAGTGTGGAAATGGGTTGAGAGCAGCGAAGGGGGGTTGGAATAGTGCAAGTGAGAAAGAAGGATCAGGACTGAGAAGCACCAGTGGGTATAGAACCCATTCAGGGGGTGGAATTCTCCGCAGGAAAAGGCCAGGCCTGGAACCTGCTTGGACATGGGGTGGGCGGAGGAGGGACCAGACCGCGGAAGGAAGAAGGTGGTTTCTGACAGAGCTGCAGGATGTGGAGGGGCAGGTTAACAGATGCTCATTGGGCGTGTAGACATGCACATCTCAAGCTCAGGCATGAGTGAGGTCTGAAGAGGAAGATTTAGGACTCATCAACTTCTACACGGCGCTGAGCCTCTGGGGTTGTTGTGTGAGCAAGATGATATTAATACTTCGTTTCTTTCACCTGGGTCTTCTGATACCTGCAGAAAGGCACATTCTCCCCACTCGAGTATAAGCTACATGAAGCCAGGGATTTTTTTTTGTCTCAGTCTCCCATCCAAGTACTAATCAGGCCCGACCCTGCTTAGCTTCTGAGATCAGACGAGATCGGGCGCGTTCAGGGTGGTATGGCCGTAGACTTTTGTCTCATTCTCCACTTGCTTCCCCATACATGGCATATTGAATATAAAAAATGTTCCATAAACATTGTGGAATAAAACAACTGAAGTATAACGCTCTCTAAAATACGTTCTAAAATTAAGACACACGGGGAGTTTTCAAAGGGTTTAGCATACAATAAATCTTAAAATTTAAATTTTCCCTCAAACCCTTACCACAGACATACTCTATGAGACGAGGAAATGAGTGTAGCTGGAGTGCAGGCTGCCCAGCCTCCTCCAGCTGCTGCACAGACTTCCACAGCATCAAGGCTCACAACATTGACCTCCTTCTGTCCTTGACTCTATTTGGCTCTTTCTTGCTTTGTTAACAAGTTGAACCTAAAATTTTAAACCCCTCAAAAACATCTTTAATACTACTGTTACTACATAAGCATAAGGTGACCAGATTTTAACATTGGTAAAGCAGGACACCCATGACTGGGGGGGGGGGGTTGTCTTTTTATTATTATTATTATTACTTAAAATATTACAAAGAGTAGTACATATGTCTCTTTTTTTTTTCCCCTTGACCTTCCTCTATCCTCCCCTACCCCGACCAGGGGGGTTCTTGATTAAAAATTTGGTCTATATGGAGCAACAAAAATTTTCATAGAACACAAAAATAGTATTGTAATATATTTTTTTTAAATTTCAACATAAGTACAATTTACAAATATAATAAAAAAGTTATGTATAGTATTATTTTATTCTTTGGCACATTTCTCATTTGAGTGAATTTTTTTAGTAGATTGCTGTCGTTGTTTAAAAGGTCATGAAATTTTTCACAAGAATTTGTTAAATTATATTTCACACATAAAATGGCTTTCAAAGTCTCAACACTTAATTGTGATTTTTCTGATGTCCACACTGTATTTACTGTAGAAAAAAAGCATTCAGTCGTAGCATCAGTTCCTGGTAAGGACAGCGCGTTATTATTTTAATTTTAATTTTAATCCTATATTTCTTTCTAAATAATAACAATACTAACTTGTATTATTTTTCCTCTGAATTTGCCATAACGTAAGTCGTAAGTGTCACTTTCAAGGCCGGCGCTAGACTTTTTGCCACCACTATAAAATATAAATAATACGAGTACTGTCTGCTAAATTCAAGAAAATTTATGTATTTATGAAATAAATAAATAAATTACTTACCTAAATTATCTGAATAGCTGATTTGTACTGACATGACTTGTTTAACTAGCTTACTGGTACACAGTACGATGTGTATCGTCTGAAAGACAGTTACAAAATGTTTTCATTGTTGCCAATCCCAAAAAATGCCATTGTTCATTAAGTCCAAACAATGGTGGTCGAATTCTAACAACTGATCAACAGTGCAAACTTTGATAAGCAGTTCTCGATAATCAGTTCTCAACAATTATTTGTTCTTATTAAAGTTTAACATTATAAAATTAACAAAAATAATATAAAACTCATATCCTTGCTAAATAGCCACATGGCCGCTGAAAACCATATATTCCCTTCCCATTCTCCTGCCATTCCCTAGCTTGTCGTGCATTCTTTCCAAAAATCGGGACTTTTTTAAAACGCCGTGGGACGTGGGACAAATTGTTAAAAATTGGGACTGTCCCATCAAAAGCGGGACGTCTGGTCACCTTACATAAGCACCATCCATGAGTAATGTGGTTGTACTCAGACCAGTCAGTGCAGCAACTGAACTATATGCCCCTGAACCTGTACTGCCCAAAGAAGAATGTCCCACACATCAAGGTCAAGTGCATTCTCTTTTCTTTAATAATATAACCTGCCCTAAATCATAACACATTGCAGCTTACTTCATATTTGAACTGTACAGTTCCTACAAAATTTTTACTTTTCTCACAATTGCTATTGCCTTTGTTTTTTCCCCATTAACAGAAGACATAAGCACTCTGATGACCAGCAGACGTGAAAATCGTGCAGGTTCCTAATCATATAAGTATGTAATGGAACTCCTTTCTTACTGAAAGGGTTCTTTCTTGGGCCCTCTGCTCTCTTGTGCTAATTTGGACCAACTGTTTTCTAAGACTGCCGCACAGCTGTCATCCCTGGATCCCTTTTCATTATACTCCCTTTCATTGAGTGTTTCTCAGATTCCCATCTTTCTTTTTCTTTGAGACCTTTTTGTTTCAATGTTGCTATTACTCTATCTCAGCCACACTAGCATTCTCTCTGACCCCAGAAAATACAAAAAAAGCCTCCTATTTTGCTGCCTCTGCACTGGCTCTTGCTCTGTTTTTGATGCTCCCCTGTCCTCCCCTGCCTGGAATCTTGACAGAGCTTGCTCCTTTATATCATGCAAGTCAGGTCTGAATGTTGTCTCCTCACTGAGCACTCCTCCCCTACCATCCAATTGGAAAAAACAAACACACAAAAACAACCTCCCAGTAATTCTGTAGTTAAACAACTTGTTTTATTTTTGACATAGCACTCTCATTTCCTGATATTTCCTGGTTTTAGTCAGTTATTTATTTTCTGCTCCTTCCCATTAAAATTCCAGGTCTAAGAGAGCAGGGTTTCTTTCTGCCTCTTCCACCTGTAAACCTGCCCCTTGAGCAGTGAGTGGCATGTGGCAGAGGCTCAATAAACATGGCTGAATGAGCTTTCAGAAGGCCGCATGCATACATAACAACCAAATTTATTCCACTCCATCCTCTGACACGCCTGAAGAGAGGTCAGAATGTTAGTATACCTCTTCTGAAATCTTGCTAACCTGAGACTTGCTAACCTCTCAGGTGGAAGAGGGACTATAACTTGGTATGATAAGATGCTAAGGACTAGGGGAGATGCTTAGGGAAAAATAGATGGTTGTCATCTAGCTAATGTGCCAAGTTTTGTTTAGCTGACAAGGTATATAAGTTAAAGGGAAAAAAATAAATGATTAGATGTTGTTTTTAGAAATACAGATGACTAGATGTTTTGAAAATTCTTCCACTACAAAACACTGAGATGCTGGTTAAACTGCAATATTAAATAAATTGATTCACTCTCAAGATAATACAGGAAATTCCCAGAAACATAAAAAAAAGGAAAGGAAACCAAAATATGCCATGAGCAAAAGAGTAAAAAAAAATTCAGGAGCTGGGCTGTTCAGGGGAAAATGCCAATAGAGCAGGGATGGACAAACCGTAACATGCAGGCCAACCACCTGTTTTTGTAAATAAAGTTTTATTGGCACATGGCCACGCCCATTCATGCATAGTCTATGGCTGCTTTTGTGCTACAACAGCAGCAGAGTTCAGTAATTGCACAGAGAACATATGGCCAGCAAGCCTAAAATATTTATGCTGATCTTTTAAGAAACTCTTTAATGGCTGTGCAGGTAAATGGGGTCTTTGAAGCTTGTGCAAAATAGAGGGATGAACCTGAGACTCACACAAGACTTCAATCTTCAAAAGGGCCTCCCTCTCCAGGAAAGGGTAGACTAGACAAATACATCTGCTGGAAAAACAAGTTAGACGAAAACTGCTTTTGCCACAACTCCAGGAAGAAGACATTAATAATAATAATAATAATAATTTAAAATAATACAGATGATCTCTCCTTGGAATTTGTAACTATAGGCCTGATGTCATATGAGTCCCAGGTTCACATTTTCACTTACCCCCCCTAATCTTGAAAACACCAAACAATGAAAATAAAGCAGTGTCCCAGTTTGATAACACTTGTGTGCCTAGCAGATGGAATTGCAAATTCTCTCCAGAGCACAGCCTTCTTAACCCAGGCACATGAGGATTCCGACTGTTTAAATGCAATCACATGTAAATTTTTAAAAAGAGAGGAAATTTACTGACCCGTATGGTAACCGACCACCATCAGCAGAAACAACAAGCATGATGTAAGCCCTCAAAAGTAATATCTTTCCAGAAAAAGAAATTTTAAAAATCAGCCACACAAGGACAGAGAAATTTACGAGTAGCAAAGGAACTTATAAAGGATGAATATGTAGGAGAATAAAATGACCCCAAAAGGATACTCTGGAAGAGAAAAAGAAACACTGAGCTGAATTGCTCAGGAAAATGGAATTTTGAGACTGAAAAAGGAAAGAGAAACAAGAAAGCTGGCAAACAAAGAAATACCTTGTGGGAGTCTTTTACTATGTTTTGCAGTGTGACTATATCCTGATTTCTTTCTCTTGAAGTCCCACAATATCTTCAGTAAAGTGTACACTATTCCTGAGTATTTTGTAAAGCTGAATCTGTTTCTCAAGATGGGATTAATAGCCAAGATACATGCTCAACATTTATGCAAAGCAAAAATAGGGTTACACAAGTCCCGTGTACGGTGTGTTGGTAGGGAGCATACTCTAGATGTGAACTTTAGCTCTAGAGGAAGCAACCTAAGTATGTTCTGGGGGACTCTACTGCTATTGTTTCTATAGTGCATTGTCACTGCTTTCCTCTCCACACCACTCGTGATAAGCACAAGGGATTACTCACCAGGTTGGATTATGGAGTAAAGGAGGTATATCTCAAATGAAAAGTTAGGGCAAGCACCCCCATTTCTGCTAAGTTCGGGCCTCAGTGTCATTGATGGCAGTTTCCAAGCACAATCTTAGGGGAAAAGGGAAATCAGAAAAGGAACATTTACTGAGTAGTCATGTGCCCAGGCACTGTGCACCTCTCATGTCCCACAGCATGACATTTTACTTTCACATATAAGCTACATGTGGTCTACAAGGTATGTGTGGCCATTACCTGGTAGGAAGGAGGCATGGAAAAGGGGGAAACCACTTTAGATAGGCCCTTGAATTTGGAAATAAATTTGTACCTAATAATTACATTGTAAAATCAATACATAATGGATGAAACCAATACTCTAAGAAGTTTTCTAATTTGGGGAAACCTAACTATTGCCTAAATAGTCAGCAAACTATAGTCTGTAGATCAAATCCAGCTAACTACCTGATTGATTTTTACATTTTTGTGGTTGAATGACTGGAAAAAAAATAGAAAGAGAAATAAATTTTGACAAATGAAAATTATAGGAAATTCAAATTTCAGTATCCATAAAACTTTATTGGAATACAGCCAAGCCCATTCACTTTAATATAGTCTACTAGAGGCCTGGTGCACCAAATTCATGCACTCAGGGGGGGGGTCCCTCAGCCTGGCCTGCACCTTCTCGCAGTCCAGGAGCCCTTGGGGGATGTCCAATTGACGGCTTAAGCTCCCTGCGAAGTGGGCCTAAGCCGGCAGTCAGACCTCCTTAGCACTACAGCAGAGGAGGGAGAAGCTCCTGCCATTGCTGTTGGACTCACCAGCCATGAGCTTGGCTTCTGGCTGAGCAGTGTTCCTGCTGTGGGAGCTCACTGACCATTAGGGGGGCAGTTCCTGCATTGAGCATCTGTCCCCCTGGTGGTCAGTGCATGTCATAGCAACCCGTCATTCCACTGTTCGATTTGCATATTAGCCTTTTATTATATAGGATGGCTGCTTTTGCCCCAAAGTGACCAAGTTGAATAGCTGCAGTAGAAATAACAGGGTAGGGGGTACAAGTAAAGAGGCTGTAACTATTATTTCAGAGGAAACAGTGCCTAATAACACCAAGGGTCCCTCAACAGCCACTTTTCATCCATTTACCCCAATACTGCGCCTTCCCTGCTGCTTCTGTTCTTTTTTTCTTTCTGCCCAAAACATTTGCTATCAGATTCTTTGCAGAAAGTGTTTGCCAACCTTTGGCCCAAATAATAGTATTAACATATTTAAAGAAAAAAAAACGTAATAATCAGTGAGGTCAGTGGCTGTTTCAGGGAGAAAAAGCCAATAAAATGAAAGCTAGATGTGCCCATATGAGTGTTAAGCTAGGAGGTCAGCTTGATGAAGGCCCAGGGTTAGCAAATCCTTGTAGGAGCTGTTGCAAAAATAAAGGCATCGCACTCCCCTAGTCCGTCAGTAGTTGTGATAGCACTGTGTATTGAGCACATCTGTGTGCCAGACATTACACTTAGCACTTTACATACATTATTTAACTTAATACTCAAAACAAGACTGTGAGTGAGGTGGGTGCTATTTTCATTTTAGAGGTGAAAAAAAATATGAGGTTCAGAGAGGTTACATGACTTACCCAAGGCTCTACAGTAAGTAAGTGAAAAGCTTGGGTCTTGGACCATGTGATTCCAAAGCTCCTAGCACTGACCGACACAGTCATAATATTCTAATGTCCTGCCTACTAAGGGAACATCAGTGCAGTCACCACTTGATCTGCAGCACCTAGCCCAAAGCCTCACCCATCCCCGGTGATCAGAAGTTGCTGAAAATGAGAAAGACCCTCTGCTCACTCAGCAAGGTGTCTATCACAGCTTGGTTTCCCATGACTCCATGGAAAAATGCTTCAAAATGACGAACGCAGGACTCCTCCCTCTGGCCAGCTCACTCTGGCTCCTTATCAAGTCAAATAAAAGTGGAGTCTAATTTGCACATGAGTCATTTATAAAGTTGGTTGGTATAAGTCAATCCCTGATCCACTCTTAGGGGATAACAAACTCAAGATTTATCGCCTGCAAAGCTGTGGGGACCAAGCCCTGTTCACACATCTGAACCTGTGGAGCCTCAGGGACCCGCCCGATGACAGCACTGCACCTTGCTGTGAGCCCTCACCACCTCACTAGCAGGAGCTCAGCGGGCATTCTCTCTCCAGATCCCATGCTAGCTCCTAAAGCCACACCTTCTTTTTTTTATGACAAGATGTCCACAATCTTCCATTTTCTTTATTCAAGAAACTCATATTCATTTTAGGAAAAAGGTAACAATTTAGAAAAAAGAGAGAAATTATACATAATCCCTCTCCCAGAGATGATTTATTAATATTCTAGGTTGTATTTTTCCACATTTTTTCTTATGCATATTTTAACAAAAAAATGCAATTATACTGTCTTAAAATTTGCTTTGACCTCTAATAGAACATGACAATCTAGATACATGTGTAATCATTTTTAACATTATTGTGTTTTATTATAACACCATAATTTATTTAACCAAAATCATAGCGTTAGATACTGAGCTTATCCTGGTTTTTAGCTTGTAATGTCTATCTTATGCTCAATAGCCAATGTCCCCCAACTCCAACCCTAATCCTCACTTAATCTCTGTCTCAAATTTTAGTATTAAATCCTGCAGTTTGCAGTTTAGCAGTGATAATCACAACTCTTCTCCTCCAGGAGTTTAGAATCAATTCAAAGTAAAGTCTGAATCTGATACCACAGTTTAGATATGACCATAATTGGGTCTTCCTAATGGGAGACCAAGTCTAGACCTGAAGACAACCCAAACCACTGCCTGGGACCCTCCTCAATGCAACCAGCTTACAGCAGGGAACAGGCCCTGCCTCTCAGCTCCAGGAGAGGGAGAGGGTAGGACCCAGGATATCTGAGGGCCACAGGAGAAGGGCTACGATGCTTGGCTCACTTCTCAAAGCCTCACCCATCAGAAGCAACAGCCCCACACCTGGGTGGAGGGAGGGAGGGACGAGAAGGCATGAGCACAAAGGCTAGGAGGGCCAGGCCTGAGCAAGTAGGGCCCCCAGTTGATGACACACAAGGCCAATCCCTGCCTCTCCTGCTGCAGCTGTCCCTGCATCTCTCTCCTCCCTCCAATTCTGAGGTGAGAGCACTCCCACAGCTTCCCCATAGGTCACATGCCTGTTAGCCACAGCCACAGGCTTAGTGTGTCTGCCACCAGCCCTGCTGACTCAGCCCCGGTCAGGACGGTCAGTCTGCAGAAGACACTGGGTTCTGCCCCGACGTGTCGCTCTGAGTAATCGTTAAGAGTTGATGAACTCTGAGGGAACCTATGCCTGCTCTCCCATGAATTGAGGCCCAGAGTTCTCTCCTCTGTCCTTCCAAGAGGGATACCCAAACGTCCTGGCCACCTTTGGGGCACCTCAAGGCTTTGCAGTTTGTTTGGCCACCTGCCCCCTCCAGGTGGCCACAAATATGCCCACCTTGAGTGTGTACTCCAGCTGCTGTCTTCCTGAGACAGCGAGGTCAGCAGATAAGAGCTCCAGCCCTGCTCCTGAGCTGTGTGGCCTTGGACAAGGAATCTGGCTTCTCTGAACCACCGTGTCCTCATCTGCAAGCCCCTTTCAGAGACTATTGAAGTAGGTGTGGCGGGCATGTCACCCCTACAGCCTCCCCCACTCACACTCAGCTGTCTCTCTGCCTGGGCCTCTGGGAGTCCCTGCCTTGACATCCCCCTTCGCATCCAGCTTCCCCAGGAAGTTCCTACAGGTTTATTATACGTGTTACTCCCAGGTGCCCATGGCCTCATCTGCATACCTCTCCCAACCCTTTCCTCAGTGCTTCCAGAGTATTGCCACACCTGCCTCATCTATCCAAGGTCCCCCAGGGCGGGAAGCTGGATGCTTTGTTCCCCATCTCTGAGCTCAGTGCCGGGCACATGCTGGGACTCTGATGCAAGTGGGTGAGGGGAATGCAACAGGAGAAAGTGTTCCAATCTCAGCATTTCTGAGTTCCGGAAATCTACGCAATGTCCCTTTTAGTGTCTGCAACTCTCCAAACCTAAATGCTGACCCTATTAGACTGCAAATGCCCTTGAAGGGCCCTGGGGCACAACCACAGCAGCTCAGCAGGAAGCTGTGTGTGCCACCCACTGGCTCTGGATCAGCAGCTCTGCGCCCAGGGTTCCCAAGAATCCAGCGTGAGAGTCCTGTGTGCACAGCCGGTGGCCTCTCCAGTACAAACACCCTGGAAAGACAATGCCAGTTTGTTCCAAAGAGAGAGGAATGCTAAGCAGTTGCTGTTTCCTGGATGACTAAGTAGCCTTGACCCTGCCTACCCGCACAGTCTCTACAAGATTTATTCAAAGCATCTTTTCCCCGTTGTTACAAATGAAGGGGTCCATGGTCCCCCTGACCAGTTGGTGAGGGTGATATTGGAAATGCAGAGGCTTCCAAGGGAAGTTTCATTACAAGCCCCTCTAAGGCGTATGCAAATCCAAGCATAAACCCAGACAGGAGGGTGTGCGGAGAATGCCAAATACTCGCAGGACTTCGAGACCTGTAGGTTATCATTTGCACCTCTGCTCAGTCTCATTGATTTTGCATGTAACATATAGAATACACACACACACACACACACACACACACACACACAGACTGTCAGGCTAAGGAGAAAAAACACTGGCCTTTTATTAGGGAAAGCGTCTCCCTAAGGCAATAATCAAAGGCCCCAATCGTTCAAGTCTTTCAAAAGAGACAGTACCGAGCTCTCCTGAAAACACTATGGGGAATAATTCTGTGTCAGCTGGGGAATTGGCTGGATGATCTAATAGGTCTTTGCCCTCACTCTAATTTCTGTGATTCGCGTGTGACTTATTTAATTGTTACCAGCGGTTGCAGATGTATAAAAGAATGCTTTCATTCTTTAAAACAATCTGAATTCAAGTCGTCTTTAATATCACACCAAGTTCTTATTCCCATCACCCATCAGAACATTGACACATTAACTTTTTGACCTGCCCCGAACCCTCCTGTTACCTCCCAGGATATAAAAAATACATCTGCCACGTGCCGCTGGGTGTAACGGGGAGCCCACCCTCGGTGCGCTGAAAACGAATTTGGGAGAAGTAAGGGTTAAGTGAACTCCCCTAGGAACTCCAATCTGTTGCAGCCTGCTCATTCAGAAGCTGCCTGGGGCCTAGGTGTAACCACAGCTAGAAAACAATGCCCAACTGCCTTATCCTCAGCAGCATTTAGCATTTATCATGGTCAGAAAACCACCTGTTACTTGGGAGAGATTCAAAAGGATGCTGAGCCATAATTAAAGCGATAATGAATAAAAACATATAGTGAATCGCTACCCAAACCCCAGGCAGATGTGTTATTTCGCTGTGGGCTTGAGCTGTGCTATTAACTGGGAATTAAAAATAACAGTCAACAAAACCTACACCAAGCCGGGCTTCTGACTGCCCCCTTTCAAGTTCCCGACAGTTCTTGCCAACCTGAGTGGTGGTCTGGCAGCTGGCAGCCAATCAGAATCAAAGGAACCCGCTGGATCACTGTGACTCCCCACAAATGAACCTGAAGGAGAGGGCGCACCCCAGGAGCCGGGTTGCATCCTCCCATGCTGCTGAGCTCTCTGTCACCCAGAGACCTTTTCACCCTGCTGAAGCCATCAGCAGTTCTTCTGCCCTGGAAAAATACACACAGCTGACTACTCAGATCTCGCCAGGAGAGACCAGGCATTTCACGGGGAAACATCTGAACACACATTTTCCCAGCCCTCAGCAGAACTGCCATTAAATACAGAAACTCACATGGAAGGGTCAGTGACAGGGAGGGGGTCAGTCTCTACTTGCAAGTTCTGTTTGGTAGCCACTGGTTCGTTTTTAAGGCTTACATTCGATCTCTTTAAGCTCTTTCGAAACATTCAGAGAGAGCCGTGCTCGAGAGGGTGAAGGGAAGGGCAGTGGGTGTGCACAGTGAAGAAGAGAGGAGCAAGCAATTTTGTGGTACGTGGTGTTCATAACTTGGTATTAAACACTGCTCTTAAAAGAATTCAGAGTTCAGCTGACAGCTCTATGCAAATGTGTGAAAAAGTGGAAAAAGACAAGTTAGCGTTCATTTCAAAAGTTGAAAGCATCACTTTGATTTGCAATGATCTTTAATCTACCTTTTACCACAAAGAAACACTGCAAAGAAAGAAGCCACAAATGTCACGAAATAAAGCCTGATAATGTTCTGTTGGCATATATTTTAATTCTTGAACAATTACTCTGCCATATACATTTATTCCTGAATTTTATATATTGACACATTAAATTATAGAGCTGGAAAAGAAAATGACACATATAAATACCCCCAAATGCAGAAGTGACTTTATAATGTAAGCCTACTCACATGTGTGTGTGCCTGTGTGCTTGTGTGTGTGCACCTATGTGCTCGTGTGTGTGCGATGGGAAATCTGGGACAAGTGCAAACTAGTGCTGAGTTATTGCATTTGGCTCAGTGTCACCCTCAAAGACTGAATATCCACATTCATGCCACGAACAAGTTTCCAGCGGGTCTTTCCTGGGCTAGACTGTTATCTATTTAGGACATGATCTCTAAATTAGCTAAAATAAGTTGCACTAACGTGAATGTGTAGTTGAGAGTGGCCTTTATTGACTGCAATCATTTTATTGCCCTTCGATGGCTCCCGGTGCCTTTCAAATTAATTATAAAATGGTTTAAATATGGCCCCAAACACCTTTTCTGTTTTCACCTTCCATTACTCTACAAACTTCATCCCAGGCACAGATGAGTCCTGGTCACTTTAATAAAAGCTTGCTTATTTTTTATGTTTTATTTTTTGTATCTCTGTGTCTTTACTCACATAATTTCCTCCTCTTGAAATGTTCTTCCCAACCAATGCCAGTTAAAATCTCATCCCAAAGACTACTTCCTGAACACCATGACCATGTCTATTGCTCTCGACATCCCCAGCATCTACCACAGTAACTAGCGAAGGGTAGAGCGTCAATATGCATTGAATAGATGGATTTTCATAGCCTTTCCAAAAATTTGCTTTTTAATTAAGTCTGTTCTGAGCCTTTCTCTACTGGACCCCAGAGTGCATGTTGGGATTCTTTTGTGGGATTTTCCATATTCAATCTGGTACTACAAGTTACTACTTGTCTATCCTCCTACAGCAACCCCTCCATCCAGCACCCCATCCCCAATGGTAGTCTCTTTATTTCGCTGTTTGCTAAAGCTATTAGTTCACGTACCTTACACTCATTCCGTGTTTTACAACAACAATAATGCTATCTGACATTTGAATAGTGCAGAATATTTTACAAAGTACTTTCCCATTGTCTCATGTCATCATTATAATAGGTATTTTGAACAGAAAGGGCCACCATTTGATAGAGAGTAATAAAAGGCAACATTGCCCTGACCAGTTTGGCTCAGTGGATAGAACGTTGGCCTACAGACTCAAGGGTCCCAGGTTCGATTCCGGTCAAGGGCATATACCTTGGTTGCGGGCACATCCCTGGTAGGGAGTGTGCAGGAGGCAGCTGATGGATGTTTCTCTCTCATCGATGTTTCTAACTCTCTATCTCTCTCCCTTCCTATCTGTAAAAAATCAATAAAATATATATTAAAAATATATTATTAAAAAAGGGCAACATTTATTGAGGGCTTACTTCAGGCCAAGCATGTTAAATACTTTGTCCTTACTTAATCCTCAGAAACCCATGAGGACACCCCTGTTTTGTCCTCCTGTTGCAGAGGAAAAACCTGTGGCCTTGGTTGCTAAGTAAAAGACACACAGCTGGTAAGTGACAAAATGGGGGGCGGGAGGCAGGGGGTAAGACCGGATCCATCCTGCTCCAGCGTCAGGGCACCTAGTCATGCCCCCCAACTGCAGCTTAGAGAGGCTGTCTGGAAATGGAGCTATAAACAGCAGAGCCGGACAGGAAGTCAGTTCTTTCCACTACCCTGTACCACTTCTTCTTTCTTCTCTGGAAAGGGCTTTGAGAAAACAAACAAACTAAATATAGTTTGAGAGCTGAATCTCAACTGGTTGAATAATGGTTAAGAACACTAATAATGGAACCTAACTCGCTGGGTTCAAAGACCAGCTCCATCACTCCCAATGGTGTGACACTGAGTAAGCTGGTTCATCTCTTTGTGTCTACCTACACCTGTACAATGGGGACAGCTAGTGTCTACCACGTAAGGGTGCTGTGAGGCCTAAATAATAAATATCTGAAGCATGAGGAATGGTGCATGCTTTATGCACACTTGACACCTTGCCCCAGCTGGTAGGGTTCTAAAGGCCACTGGTAAGTCTGTCGGTCCAAAAGACTCCATTTGGGCTTCCAGGATCTCTGCCTGCTAGCTCGGGCCACCTCTAAACATTCAAGAGAATGATTTCACTCCATGCAGAACTGGCCCTCACATCTTAGCCCCAGTCTAATGACATGGTGGGCACTCTACCATCTCCCCAGCCTCATGTATGAGCAAGAGAGATGACTCAGGCTGACAGCAATGCTTCCCGCTGTCTAAACACAGGTCTTCCAGCCCACCCCCTCCCAGAATTCATTCCCAGCCCATTAGGGAAATACTAACGACCATACAAATGCTCAGTTGGCCCTTATTTCACACATGGTCCTCCAGATGGGACTGACATTCTACACTATCCCATTTTCCATTTGTGTGCACTTAACCCAACTAAAAGGCCACCAACAGTGCCCGTCTGGACACACTCCCAAGCCCTCTTATCTGGCCATCTCTCTGTTTCCAGTTCTCTGCTTCTTTGTTCCCTTCAGTCTGTTTCTCTGTCTCTCCCTCTTCTCTGCATCTTTCTCCTCCCTCTCTCTCTCATCCACACATACACACATGCACACACCATGGCATGCTAATTGGGCTCCTAAGTGAGTTTGCCTCACCCCTCCAAGCAGAAGTGAGTGGAGATGGGTTAGAAAGGACACACTTCACACCTGTCAATTAAGCTCAATCATTTGTTGTGTGAAAATAGACCCAATGCCCAGGAACAGGCAGACCTGGCCACGCTGGGCCCAGCCTCAGCTGTCCTTCCAGAGTGGGCCCAGGGAACAAATGCTCCTTCTGTTCTCAATGGATGAGAGTGTCTCCTGGAATGTCCTGGGAGCAGGTGTGGGCTTCTCCATCGGGTGGACAGAGGGGCCTGTTCCCAGAGAGCTGACAGAACTATCTGTACTGCAGTTGGTCAGCTATTTTTACAAAATTCCAATTACACAGCAAAAGGACAAACACCACACAAGGAGGAAATAGGTGATGTCCCAGTGCTGATGTCACTGGAATGCATCAGGTGCAAGGAAATGTCTTGAGAGCAAACTGGCCACAATAGGAAAGAAATCTTGTCAGGAACAAAGGTGCCTCTATGAATATGTTACTTTCCATTTGAAATGGGCTGCCAGCTGGAGCAGAGCCCATCAAGAGTGAAAGCTGGATGCTGCTTCAAGCGAAGGGTGGGAATATTTGTAGGGTCAGGCTGAGATCCAAGTCTTCTACCATTTCGTTCACTTGACACTTACTTGCGGGCTCATGGTGTTGAAAGCACGATGCCCACAAGAAGACGTCCCCCCGCCTCACAGAGCTTACAGTAGAGGAGAATGAGGACCAGTGAATAAGAAATGACCACAAGAAATGTGTGCTGACTGAAGAGGATGGGAGAAGGACTAATTCATAGAGCAGGCAGGAAAGGCCTCCAAAGGCAATGACGCAGAAGCTGAGTCCTAACCAAGGTGCAAGGTTAACAAGCAGAGGGAAAGAAAGCGTGTTCCAGATAAAAGAGAACGAAAGTGCCAAGGCCAGAAGTAAGAGAAGTTGGAGAGGGTCGGGAAGCCAGGCGGCAAAGGGTCTGATGGGCCTGTCGAAGAATCTGGGCCTCCTTCTAAGATCAATGGAAAGTTACTGAAGGGTTTTAAGTAAGGTACGACATAATCAAAATTTCAATTCAGACATATCACTCTGGCTGCTGTAGAAAGAAAAGAATGGAGGTAAGCAGGGGAGTGTTGCAGTAAACAGTAGAGGGGATGAAGGACTCAAGAGGTATTTAGGAGGCAAATCAAATGTATGAGAGGCTGGTTAGGAGAAGGAATCAAGATGACCCTCTGGACCTTTGGTTTGAAGGGTGGTACCATCTCCTACTGCAGGGAAGATGGAAGAAGAGTAGAGTGGTCACAAGGTTATGCATCTAGGGCATGCGGATGATTGACATCTGTGGCACTCAAACACTAGAGTGACCCGTGATCCAACCTCCTGGTGTTCATGCCTTTGTATAATCCCTCCCCCTTGAGTGTGGTCAGGATCTGTGGCTTCCTTCTAACCAACATAATGTGGCAAAGGGGATGGGATGCCACTTCTGAGGTTACATTATGTTATAGAAGACACTCTCTCTTAATCAGCTGAAAACAGAGCCTCTTCTATAGGCTTGAGGGAGTGAGCAACCCTGTCGGGAAGCTCACGTGGTGAGGAACAGTGAGTGGCCTCTAGAACCTCGGAATGGCTCCAGCCAACAGCCAGCAATCAGGTGGGCTCTGCATCATACAGCCACTTGGGTGTTAATTACACCAACAATCTCAGTGAGTCTGGAAATGGATTCTTCCCCCAGTTAAGCCTCCAGGTGAGGGCACAGCCTCAATAGTTTGACTGAAGCCATTTAAGACCCTGAGCGGAGGACCCAGCTAAGCCACACTTGGACTCCTGGCCCAAGAAAATGGTGAGATAATGAATGTGAGTTGGTGTAAGACACTAAGTGTGTAATAGTTTGTTAGGACGCAATAGGGAGAAAATGCAGCACCTAATTGCAAGTAACAAACAAGCAACTGGAATTTGGGGTCTGTATGAGACAGAGGTTAAGCCTGAAGATACCTACTTGACCAGTATTAACATGCAGTCAGCAGCCAAAGCCATGGCAGAGTGTGCAGTGACAAGACAGAGACCTGAGGGTCCACCTTCATTTAGTTGATGCATAGATGAGAAAGAGTCTCAAAGGATTCTGAGAAAGAGTGCCCCGCAGGGCAGGAGGAAAACTGAGAACATAGTTGTATTAAGTATAGAGCTCTTACGTTTATTAAGAAGTTTCGGTGTGCCAGGCACTGTTCTAAATAGATGCTAAATATTAACTCAGTGAGTCCTTACAACCCCTCTATGAGGCAGTACTATGTTAGTATCCTTATACTGCAGATGAAGGGACTGAGGCACAGAAAGTTTAAGTAACTTGCTCATGGCTATACAGGAGGTAAATGGCAGAAAAGGATTCTAACTCAGGCAGCTGCCTCCAAACTCCCTATTCTCGCCCATTAATGCCAAATAGACTCTTTCTGTTCTGAAGAACAGAAATCCAATGGAACTGACTTAACCATATGCAAGAATTTAGTAGTTCGCCATAACTAAAAGGATAAGGAGTAGAACTTAAAACAACTTCAGGCATACCTGGAGTGAATCTCTCAACCTCTCTCCCCCACTCCTGTCCTCCCTCTCTCTCTCCCTCTTACTTCCTCCCTTTCCCTCCTCACCCCTTCCTTCCTCTCTCCATCTCTCAGTGCAGTGTTCCTGTGTTGGCTTTATTCTCACACACTCTCTATTGACAAGATGGCACAGACAGTTCTCAGCAGGTCCAACTTCACATTATCATCATACGAGGGTTCTTTTCCCAGCACTCCATACACTAAACCAATTATTGGGTCCAGAGAGATGAGTTCCCTCCCCTTCAACCCAAATTTAGAATCAGTTGAAAGATGGGTGCAAGAGTCAGACAAATAGAGTCCACATGTCATATTTAAGTGTGTGTGTGTGTGTGTGTGTGTGTGTGTCAGGTTGGGGGGGGTGCTACAGTAAAGACATGGCTTATGCATTTGGCAAAAATGGGCTTTCTAGTATTGCACGTAAGAGAAGTTGCCCCAGTCATAGGCAACACTGGACAACTAGCCGTGGTCCAGCAGCGACACAGCCTGGGAACACAGCCTGCCCAGCTAAGCTTGCCACGTGGCATCACACTGCACCTTCCCATCATGATGCAGGCAGAAGGATGGAAGAGAACTGAGTCACAAAGGCCTTCTCCCCAACTCACCCATCAGGATTCCCCTTGCTGTATACCTTCCCACCCCTCCACCATCCCCCAGAGAATAATGAAGAAGAAAATAATAATAATAACCCCAGGTACACTTCTATTACACTGACTAAAATTTTAAAACCTGACAATACCAAGCGCTGATGAGGGAAGTCTCACCCATTGCTGATGGGAGTGCATAATAGTGCAGTCACATTGGAGGACAGTTTTTAATGAAGCCAAATGTACCAGCAAGCCCATTCCTAAGTGTTTACCCAAGAAAAATGAAAACATATGCTCATACAAAGGTCTGTACATGAATGTTTACAGAAGTTTCATTCATAGTTACCAAAAACTGGAAACTACCCAAATGTCCCATCAACTGGTGAATGATTGAATAAACACTAGTGTCCACACAATGGATGCTACCCAGAAAATAAAAATGTAAAACACACACACACACACACACACACACACACACACAAAACAAAACAAAACTCACCACTGATACACAACGTGGATGAATCTCAAAAGCACTGTGCTAGGTTAAAGGAGCTAGTTTCAAAGGACTGTATACTAAGTGATCCCACTTATACAACATTTGGGAAATGGCGAAACTATAGGAAGAAAAACAAGCCTAGAAGTTGCCAAGTGCTGGGGATGGAGGGAGGGATTAAATAAAAGGGGGACGAGGGAACTTTTGTGGTGATGGAAATATTCAATACCCTGTTAATGACAGTAATTAGCGAACTGGATATGTTTGTTAAAATTCCTAGAACTGTGCATGTCAAAAGAGTGACTATTACTGTTTATAAGTTAAACTTCAATAAACCTAAAATAACACAGACATACAGGGATATTATGCTAGTTCTCAAACTTTCAAGGCTTCACAACCTCCAGGAGCGCTTGGAAAGCAGATTGCTGAGCCCACCTCAGTTTCTCGTTCAGTGAGTCTGGAGTGGGGCCTGAGAACAAGCGTTTCTAACATCTTTCCGAGGAAGCTGATGAGAGGAGGCGAGGAGTGTTCCTTTCTAGCCGGGTATTTGAGCCAGCCCAGGGCGGGCGGTGGATCTCTGAGGGATACCAGCTGTTTCATGGCCAGCCCACAAGCAAGACTGGGAGTTCCCAACAGGACAAGAGGGGCTCTTTTTCCAAAGGACAGGGATCAGGAAGTAAGTACCCCAAAACAACTTGGAAGGCACACCAGTGAAGCCAAAGGATGTGTTTTTCAAAGAAAAAACTGGGCGTGCTGACAGATGCTCGAATAGGTCATGAAGATATGGACTAAAATGCATTCCCTCGATTTAGCAGCATGGAAGCCACTGTGACCTTGGGATGACCACACAGAGACCATGTCAAGTGCCCACAGTGGAGCCAGATTGCGGGGTCGGGGGGGGGGGGATGCCAGGTGGGAAGCTAAATGTAGGAATACACACAACCCATTCAGTAAGTGTGGAGCACATGTGTGCTTAAGCGGAGAGGTGTGATGGGGGAAATTCCATTTTTCCTTTTCTTTTTTTTTTTTTTTTAATATGGGAGATACTTAAGTGAAGAAAGGAATCAGTAAATAACGGGAGGTTGGTGCTATGCAAGGAGTATGGTCGAGGGAGGTCCTTAAGAAGGCAGGCCAGGATGAGACCCTGAGCTCAGATGGATCCCCTAGCTGCAGAGAAGCACAAGGTAATCACAGGGAAGGAAGGTGAGGTGCAGATGTAAGCAGGCTTGTAGGTTTACTAGAGGGGAACAGGTGTGCTCCATTTGATGGCTATTTGTGTGGGGAGAAGGTAACAAGTCAATCAAGGGAGGCCCTAATGCACTGGGCTGAGAATTCAGTCTTCCAAGTCAGAGTTCAAACTTGCTCAATGCTATTGCATGAGCTGCTCCTCCGCTTAACCAATGTCTACAGAGTGGGAATGGTAATAGGACCTTTCTCCATGGACAGTGCTTAGAACTGTGCCCGAAACACAGCAAATGCTCAGAAAGTGTTTGCTTCTTGGGAGTGAAGAGTTTGAGGAGGGAAGACGGTATCTGAGGTAGAGACTATTGTCCATAGAATGCTAGTAGGTCACAGCTCTTAAAAAGTTTAACTCTCTACCCAAAGAAATAAAACCCTCGTTAATTCGGTCACCTGCAGTTGAGGCAATCTGTGACCCTCTTCAACCTTGAGTAGAAGGTCAGCCTTGTTTGTGAAGCTCTGAGGGCCAGGGTGCGCAAAAACCCCAGATTCTCCCAACACCTGAGCTGCCACCAGCTGCAGGAATGAGAGCACTTTGTAGGCAAGGCCATTGTTAAGGTCACTACTAAAGTTCCATCAAGACCCGACATGTTGGTGTTTCAGAGGCTCAGAAGTGAGTCACTAGCCTACAATTGGCACCTTCAAATGGATCCATTGTGTAAGACACCTGGATAGCAAGAGTAGGGGTCACTGGACTTAGTTAACCTGGGAAGACCAAAGGTGACTCTCCTCCCCACTCAGACCCCCAGCCACCAGCCAAGGCCATGGGTAAGGACATTGCTTCCGCTTCATGTAACAAGTGAAAAAGGGACAGAGGTTTTTTTTTCAAAGCATTCCTTCGTCCATTCTGTGTGCCAGAGCTGAGCTTGCATTTCCAAAGAAGCTTTCTCTCCTGGAATTCTTTGGGTGTGAGTAGGGAGAAGAGCTGTCCCAGGTGTGGGCTTCAATTTAATCACAGGAAACGCAGAACTGCTCCTGTTCCTTTGTTCCATTTCCAAGAGGTGACACTTTCTGAACTTCTTTTTTTTTTTTTTCCTTTATGCCTTTTACTTAGGAACTCACTAAAAAGGCAGTTACCACACTGCATCAGTTCTAGAACCCACATTTCAACACCCTGGAAATGGGGGTACATTTTACAGTCCATGGCACCTTAGCTTTGTGTAACAGTTAAATTGCCCATCTGACAACGAGTGTCCATGTTTTGATAAACTATGGAGATTGCCCTACGGTGAATGCCTCGGTGTTGGGGCTTTGCCCAAGTGTTTCCCATAGGCCTAACCACAGCCGGAGCATTTGGTAGGATATCCCATATCACGGTGGAACACAAGGAGGAGGCGGATTCAGGGACCTGCTCAAGGCCACACGGTTATTAGGAAGCAGAGCAGGCTGGTGCAAAGTCACACTGTTTCCTGGATCAGAACCATCAGCCTACCATATCCATGATCCTTACAGAGGAGATGAACATGGTTTGCAGGAGGATTTCAGCTTCAATTGCATCATAATGTCTGGACATATAGAGACAGCCATGTGCAGGGTAATTCAGAACCAGCTAGGGAAGAAAGCACCAGAGAACGATGATTTTCCTGGGCCTCGGGGTCCCTGTAAACACGGTCACAGTAACAACCATGGCCACTGCTTCACAGGACTTGCGTAGCACTGGATCTGGGCCAAGCATTTTACCACACTGTCATATTTATTTCTCCAGCACCCCAAAAGCAGCCATCATCTTCCTCATTAGAAACTACTGCTTAGGAGGCTGAAGTAACTCACCCAGGAGTACAGATCTGATAAGGAGCAGAACTGGAATTCAACTCCGCCTGGCTGGCTCGAGGAGCCCTGAACCCTGGTGCCGCTCAGCCCCATCTGCCAAAGGGAGTGCGTGACCACACGACCTCCGAGGTTCCGTCCCCAAGAAGCAGTGATCCCGCGTTCACAAATAAGTGCCCTCTAGAGCCATGCTCGGGGACTGTGCTCTGGGTTTGGTGCGTTCTCAAAAAGTGAAACATAAAATGATCACAAGACCCAGCAATTCCACTGCTAAGTATATACTCAGAGAACGGAAAGCAGGGGCCCAAGCAGATATCTGTCCACTGATGCTCACAGCGGCATTATTCACAACAGCCAGAAAGATGGCAACAACACAAATGTCCATCAGCAGAGGAATGGACAGCAGAGGAATGCCCGTCCATGGTGGTATATACTTCAGAGAAACATTCTTAGCCTCGAAAAGGAGTGGACTTCCGATATACGCTGCAATGGGAATGGATCTTGAAGCCATTATGCAAAGAGAAGTAAGCCAGGCACAAAGGGACAAATGCAGTAGGATCCCACTGATGCGAAGTACCTTGACTCGATCCATTCATGCAGACAGAAAGCAGAAGAGAAGTTACCCGGAGCTGGAGGGAGGGGCGGATGGGTACAGACCTGTCTGGGATGAGGAAAAACTTCTGATGGTGGTGATGGTTACGCAACAAGGCGAATGAATGTACTTGATGCCACTGAACTGTGCACTTTCCAGTGGTTGCTCCATGTCATGTATATTGTATCACGATTTTTTTTAATCGCCAAAAAAACACTTGGGACGAATCATGCCACACCAAAGTGAGAGCAGGAAACCCCCTGACACCTGCATGGAGGGAGAGGGAGGAATCATGTTCCGAATTCTGTGCGGGAGACGGGGAGAGGGAAGCAGAGGATGCGAGTTCTGCTAGACAATCGCGGGCACAGGCCCAGGGCATCTCAGAGCAGATGGCAAGTTTGGTCATGACAGCCAGGACGGAGCACAGGGATTCCGTGTGGTTGAGAAATAAACTCCCTCTCGGGACTCTGGGGAATTACTTTAAAAACAAGACACACAAGCTCTCTCTCATACCAAACAATACTGCATCCTTCCTCAACCCTGTAAACAAACAGCCGTGCGTCCTCATTTTCATGGCAAAGGAAGCCGCTGATTTATGAAGTCACCACGTGGCCTTCAGGGAGCGTTCGAGTCATCTACAATGTTTATTCGCACCAGGTCCCACGTATCTGGATGACAGACTGCTGCACTGTGCTGTGCCCATGGGCAGGAAGGGTTCCCCCGGCGGCTCTGAGGAGCTCTGCCCCCTGGACGCCATGGTGGTGCCAGGTGCCAGCTCCCTGCCTTGCTGGAAGCCTTGCCTGCCTCCCGTTGAAACAAGCAGTGCCCCATGGGATGCTCTCAGTGTTTTTACAGAGAAAGGGATAGAGTCCTGTTCAGAAGAAATCAGGAAGGACTCTCGCATTCAACCCGTCTCAGCTCTGGCTCGTGTGGGTGTTGTGGGTGGCGATGAGAAGGGAGATGAGACACTGCACATCTCATCTGGGTAGCGTGGGGGCTGCGGAAGAGTCTGCGCTGGTTTCAAGATTTATCAGAAAAACAAACAAAGGAAAGTCTTCTCTGAAAAGGTAGCAAAAGCCCCAACTCAGGATCACAGGACGATCTCATTTGATCCCGCCTGTCTATCCCCCACCCTCACCCCCACCTCCCGCCCCTGCATAAACCTAAGAGCCACCCCAACCAGCTCCCTGCAAACCTGATCTGCCTGGTGCAGCCAGCAGCGCCAGGCAGGGGGCTGGTCGGCTGAGGTGCCCGAAGCTCCTCCATCGCTCTGGCTGAGCTTCCGTTCTCCGAAGTGAAGAGATTGAAATAGGTGGCTTCTAGGGGGAACGTGTGCGCAGTGTCTCCATCCATTTTGAGTTTATAATCTTTAATGATAAAGGGGGTGTGGCCACAGTAAAATTCATGAAATGGAGACATTCAATCACGACTAATCCTACTATCGGAACGTAAGTCACTCGGTTTCATATTTAAATGTTTGCAACCTTGCAGCATCGCTGGTTTTACAAAGCACAACGGCTTCTGAAAAGCACTAAACTTCTGTTTTGATTTTTTTTTTTTTCAGAAAAAAATTCTTATTATTATATTTGATTTTTTTTCATGATTAAGCCCTTCTCCTTTCTAGACACCTAGACCCTGTTCTGTCATGACAGCTCTTGGTGAGTGTTGGGGGATGAATGGTGTTCCCCAAATTCACGTGCTGAAGCCTTAACTCCGGATACCTCAGAAAGTGACTAATGAGATAGGTCTTTAAAGGAGCTAATGAAGTTAAAACAAGGTCATCATGCTGGGATCTTAGAAAGAAGAGATCAGGACACAGAGACACTCAGAGGGAAGATGGTGGCAGACACAGGGAGGAGGACCTGGCCAGCCATGGAGAGGACACCTTAGAAGGGGCCGACCCACCACACCTTGATCACACACTTCGGCCTCCAGAACTGTGAGAAAACACACTGTTGTGGTGGTTTGTATGGCGGCCCTCACAGTGATACAATCAGATGTGACTGTCCTCCTTGGCAAACTATACTGATCACACTGAACAGTCACTGATCACAAGGCCCTCCACGTAGTAATACCCAGGAAAACACACACACACACACACACACACACACACAATGGCTAAAGGTCTCTTGCGTTCTAACCTGAGTGTGTTTTGCAACCACTTTTTTTTTAATCCTGTAACAGAACAGGTTCTTGCAAAGTAACCACATCCTCTCCCTCAGCCGCTTCTCCCTTCCTGCCGGCCCGCTACCCTCAGAGATGCTCTGAGAGCGAGCTCAGGACAAGGGGGTATGTGGAATACCTCCCTCCAACCAGGCCCACCTCTTCAGTCCTTTCCGGGAAGGTTTGGTGAGGTCTACACACGTTTCCGAAAAGGAGACGAGGAACACCTCCTCGCACACCCTGTGAGCCCGCAGCGTCTTCTGAGAGATCCCTGTTCTCCAGGGATCAGATCTGATGGCTCATTCCTCCAGCTCTATCTGCCGAACACGGGGCAGGCCAGCGGCTGCCAGAGCAGCCTCACTCACCTACCTGGAGGCAGGACGCTTCCCAGCCTCACTGTATTGTTTGCTTTGGGATTGAGAGCAGCAGCCTGCCCGGTGCAGACCTGGGTGTGGGGCATGGCAGCTGCACAGACTCTGCCCGCTGTGACCAGCACAGCATTAAGCAGCAACAAAGAGGACAGAGAGCCGGCTGCTGTCCTTCGGGGCAGCAGGCCACTTGGCCCCTCGGGTATAACCAGGAACCAACAGGAGTAGCATGGAAAACAGTCCACTCTTACTTGGTTTTTGTGAGGAGAGAGCAGAGGCTGAAAGAGACAGGCCCCCTGTGCACCAAACTGCATCAATGTGTTGCTGACGACAGCTGCAGCCCAGCACCCAGGAGGACCTCCGAGGGCTGGGAGTAGGAATGAGCATGGCAGGTAGCACGGGCAGGAGAGGGTGGGGCCTGAACACGCCCCAGGCTTTCTGGGTCAGCAGACAACCAGCACAGCACCCAGGACAACTGCTGAAAGGCGCAGCACCCCAAACGAACACCGGCGCCCATGCTGCGGTTACAACCGAGTTTCAGCCTCTGCCTCAGCCAGACAGTTCCTCCTCTTTCTCGCAGGGAACTCTACCATGACAGACCTTCCCTCCTGTCACTAAAGATCGGCCTCCGCATGATCACTTCCTTTGCATTGTCACTGAGGCCGCAAAAATGTAAGGGAGTGACGCCCACTCGCCCTGCCCATCGTGGGTGCTTTCTCCAACCTCCCCAGTGACATCATTTTCTTCAGGGCTTCCCACAGAGGGGCTCCTCCAGGCCAGGGCCCACCTCCAGAAGCAGGTCACAGAGCAAGAGTGCCAAAGCCCCCGGAGGGCCCTACCCTTGCGCTTAGAGTGGGTGATAACACCTGCAACTGCAGAAGGTGGCATGCACAGGACAGAGGCAAGAGGTTCCACCTCCGTGGGCACACCTTGCATACACAGCACCCCACAAGTGTGTGACTTATTCATCCCCCCACCTATCCTGCCCAGGAAGCTCTCTCCTTCTGGCCTTCAACCAATGCCAACTTCTCAGTGAGGCCTTCCCTGGCACCTTGTGGCCTCCCTCCCTGGCAGGAGTGGACAAACTGCTACATCAGCTGCCAACTTGGGTCATGGAGACCAAACAAAATTAGGTGCGACAGGACCCCCTGGGGAACAAACACGTGCTGCGTACATCTTCTTTGAGAAAAGGCTAGAAAAGCAAGGGCAAGCTGAAGGACCCATGAGAAAAGGGAAAAGTGACAGCTGATTCCAGGCTGTTGAATGAGGAAAAACATAGGAAGAGGAGGTGAAACAAAAATAGAAACAGAGCTGGGGGGGAGGGGGGAGCCCACCCCATCCCCCGGGGTTTCTTTAGCAGCAGATGGAGAGAGGAACAATTCATTCAGCTTCCTGCAGAGCCAGGAAAAGATAGGGAGCAACAAACACGTAAGAGATTGGACTTTCTAACAGCCTAGGAAAGCTGAGGGTTGGAGGGGGGATGGGGCTTTGAGAGGCTGGGATGAGAAAGTTGGGGGTGTGGGCTTCTTCTGGAGCTGTCCAAAGAAGGGCTGAGGCGCCTGGGAGAGGCATCTCCTGGAGATCAGCCAAATGGAACAGAAGGAGGAACTCCATGCCTCTCTGAACAAAAGCTGCCCGGACAGCCAGGCTGTACGGGACCCACTGCTGCAGGTGTCCAGGGGGCCGAGGGTTCAGGACCCACTGTGGGTACTTGGCTTCGCGCAAAGAATTCAAAATCAAGCCCGCATAGCTTTTAAGGTGTGAGTTCGTTAGTGAGGCAGTGGGACAGACAGTGGGCTGCAGGCAGCGCTGCCCACTTTAGCAGAATGTGCTTCCTTTATTGAGGCTCATTTGATGGGGGATAGGGTATTCGAAGGAGGAGAAAGATTCAGGACCTTCTCAGAAAGGGGTGATGTCTCAGGGGAGCTCGGTCAGCTATGTTGTGTCCTTATACAGGCTTCCCGGTTCCAGTCGCGGCATGCAGGTGACTCGCTTAGCATGCTCACGCATGATAGTGCGTGAGCATGCAATGAGGTCAGGGGTTACCATGAAGTGAAATTCATCACCATGCTGGATGGAGCTAGTCTCTGCCCCTTTTAAGCCACAAATCCATAAACCCGGTAGGAACTTGACAGCTCCTTTAACGTTTATCACTTGCAGCTGTTTTGCCACACACCCTATCTCACCGCCACGGAGGAAGCTTCACCTGGGCTTCACCGATGGCCACTCCCAGAAACTCGGAGCTGAAATCTCCCCCTTTCCAACACTAGGACATACGAGATGGGTGGGCGGTCCAGAGCACCTGCCCTTGGCACATGAGCCAAGGATTCTTAGAGAAGGATGCAACTGTTTCAAAATATCATTGTGGCCTTGGCCAGTGTGGGTTCCACGCCACCCCTGAGGTTCAAAGCTCAGTCCTCGGAAAGGCGCCTTGTTAGGCAGACACTGGAGGTTACTTATGGCCACGGGAGGACAGGACGGCAGTCTGAGGATAATGGCCCAAAGCTGGGAGGGGGACCGGATGCCCTCAGGACCAGCGTGGACACGGGTAGCTTTCACAGGGAAGAAATGGCCGGAAGATCAGCTGAACTTCCTAGAAGCATGTGCTGGCTTTTCCGGTACTGCTCAGAGCACCTCGTCCTCAGGTAACTACGGAATTAAAGATCACCCACGTGGGTGAAATTACATGAGGTATGGGCTTTGCTTAAAATTCTCCAGTAAACCATCAGGTTAGGGGAGAGGTTATATGGTTTGGAGCTGGTGAGGGTTAGGAGGGAATCTGATACCCGTGGATGTGCCCCTTCCAGACCAGCACAGCAGCACCTGAGGTTCTAACAAGCTGCAAATTCTCAGACTGGAGCGAGAGACCCCCATCTACTAACAAACAAACAACTCTGAGGGGGGCCCAGCAGGCTGTGTTTTCAGGAGCCCTGGAGGCCAGGCCTCTGCTCTGAGATAGATGCTTTCTCCACTGAAAGACCAAGTGCAGAATACCATTTTCTCCCTTTCGTGTCTGTGCATTATTTCCATCATAAAGGCTTTTTTAGACCATCCCCATGGGCATATTTGTTGCCGAGTTGAGTTGTTTATTTCTTACGTCTCTTGTCTTCAATTGCTATTTAACTATTGTTTTGATCTTTTCCTGAAGCCAGAACAAAAAGCCAGGAAGCAGATGCGACAAGGGCTGTCTCCTTCGCTCCCTCTGAGTTTGCAAATGTAAACTTCCTGTAAGAGACACCAGGGTGGCGAACACCACTCACACCTGCCGAACCTGGTCTGCCAGAACCTGGTCTGCCAGGCGGTGGCCCAAAAGCAGCCCCGGGCCAGGGCCAGGGCCAGGGCCAGGGCCAGGGCCAGGGCCAGGGCCAGGTGTGGGCCATTTCGGAGAGGCCTCCGAGTCCAGGCCCTGACCTCACTGCCACACATGCATCCAGGGAAGCGGGAAGGGGGTCGCCCAAACTCACAAGGCACGGTTGTCTGTTCTCCCTGCAGAAGTGGGGAGAGGCGGAGGCTGGGGCTCAGGGCAGCCCCTCCAACACCATCATCTCCTACCCCCTGTTCCCAGTCCTGGGAGGCTCTGTGGTCGCGGGAGGGGAAGGGTTAAGAGCAGGGGCCACCTTCCCCCTCCCCTCTCCGCTGCTCCCCCCTCCCCCCACCCCTGTAAAACAATCCCTTTGTCTGCTCTTTAAGACGTTAGCCTCAGGGGCCATTATGGGAAGGAAGGTAGCCCGGCTCTTTTATCTGCCAGAATCCATTAAGCTTAGCCTCGGTCAGTGGTCAGCCTGCAGGCTGCTGGGCTATGGGCTGCAGCACGAGAGGACCCTGCGGGCACCTCTCCCCAGCCAGGACCCAGGAGCACCTGTACACCATCTCACTACTGCCCCTCGCCCCTCCGAAGCTGGGATGTGGGGACAGAGGGTGTTAAGAGAGCAGAGCTCTGCTGCCATAGGGGGTGTCCTCCAAACCACCCCGTTTCTCACCTTCCTGCCCTTGCGGCGGTCTTCCTGCGCAGCCCAGGAAGCAGGAGTCAACTTTGAAGGCAAGAGGGGACACAGGTCCCCTGCAGCCCGGCAGCTGCCCCTCCAGGGCACACGCCCTTGCGCACTGGGCCCCGCTCAGCCCCTCAGGTGGTGAACACCAGCTCCACCCATACTGTACTGCAGGGCACTGGGCATTTTCCCACCCAGGGCCTGGGGCCTGGAGGAGGGCCCTTTACCTTTCTTAGGAAGCTGTGATGCAAAATGCCGGCCGCAAAGCCCTGGAAAAGGCTCGAGAGCTTTCACGTGGCTCAGCGGGAAATAATCTAACTCCGGTTAATGACCAAGGACCAGTTGGCCCAAATGCCCACTTTGCCTGTGAGCTCCGTTACCCTGGCTACCCGGTGCCCCAGTCAGAACAACAAGGGAGGGAACACTGCCAGGTGTCAGGCCCAAGTGGCTTTGAATTCTGGTCTGGGCAGTGGGAAGGGGGGGGGCGGTCACAGGCATGGGGGGAAGGCTGTGGGGAGCTGGGCAGGGCCTGGGACGGTCCAGTGTGATTCATGGAACTGAGGGGGAAGGATAGCCCCCTTTTCAAATTGCAACAATTCAGAGTAAGAGGAGCGAAGGAGGCAGGAAACGCAATAAAACAAAACAACACTCTCTCATTTCTCTGTGGTATCCAGGCCAGAGACAGAATATGGAGTCTGCGGGTCTGCTGCCTGAAATCTCTGTGGAATGACCTTGTTTGGATCTTCTACTCTTTCCCATGAATATAAATATTTTCTCCACTTGCCATATGTTACCCACGCACTTCCACAGACCCCACCGCCACTGCCCCCGCTGGGCTCCTTGCAAAAGGAAAGTCTGCCCTCCTCTCCACCAGGAGGGAGGGCAGGAGGGGCAGGGAGGATGGAGGGGGGAGGGAGAGGTGTTGTTTAAGGAACAATGTCACTTTCCTCTTTGTGGAGATTCTTTGTCAATTGCTGGGGAAATAATTGACCTCAAGCTACTTCAGTCACAACCAATAGAAAAATGAAATGGTGATGTGTCCAGCTGTTCAGGGAGGCAGACACACAGGCTGGAAGACAAAGGTGGTGGGGGACAGAGCTGGCCTGAAACATATGTGAAGCTTTGTGTTGGAATTCCTGGAAAACAGAAGGATTTCACGTAAAAATATAACAACAAAAATAAACTAGTCTTCTGTTGACTTGCCGCATCTTCCAGGTTTTCGGTCCTTAATGTATGCCCTGGGCTAGCCTGAAAGGAAAACCCCAACACAGGAGCCCTTGAACACAGCTGTAGTTTTTTGGGTTCTCTGACCCTTCGCGCACACAATGGTGCTGCTTTCCAACACCCTGCACTCATTCAGCAGGCAAAATGGCTCAGTTCTGTGTGGGTCAGGGGGCCGGGGAATGATTTGAGAGTTCGATGGGTATTGTTTGGGCGTTTTTGTTTGTAAGCAGTGGGAGAAAGTAGCAGGAGGGAAAGGCGGCTAACTAGAAGGAGTGGGAAGGGTTGTCGTTACTGGACAGAAAGCCAAGGAGAAATTGATAAATTGCCTTTGCTTGGTTCCCTGGGAGAGATGCTGGGTGAGATGGTTTGTTAAAACAAATCTCATATTTCAGACCACAAGATGTCCCTGTACAAAGCTGATCCTGTGCCAGGCTGGACCAATCAGGGAAAAAAATCAATAAGGACATTTGATGCCATCAATATGGTAACAAGCAAGAGCAATCTCAAACAGCAGCTCAACTGGGCCTCAGACATGAGCTCTGAGCCCCAACTCTGCGGTTGGTCTTACAAAGAGGAGAAGAGAGGACCTTGGAGGAAAAAAACTCCAGATGCTACAAACACAGCCCAACAGCTTTGCTGGTACTAATTCTCCCCTCTAATGAGAGACTAAGCCTGTATGGGGGATGGGTGAGTATTGACCAACAGTCACTGCACAGAAGAACTAAGGCCCTGCCTTCTCCAGGCTTAGCATTGAGACAGGGGGTGAGGCAGACTATAAACATGGCACAAGCCAATTCCCCTGAGGGAAAGAAGCCCCAGAGCCCACATATGAATTTCCCTACAGCTTCCATCTTCTTCATGGAGCTGCAAGACATGGTGGGTATGTGTGTCCATCATCTTGAGAAGGAAGCACATCAGTGCCCAGAAAACACATCGTGGTAGAGCTCAGTAGTAGAGCTAAGACAGGTAAAGCTCAATGCAGACTTTCAGCAGCAAGTATTCAGTGTCACTGTAGAAATTTCCTCAGTAGCATGATGTATTTTTCTTAAATAGTATTTTTGAAATGTGTGCGTCTGCTCTGGGAATACCTCGGGTAAATGGGTTAATGGGCATATTTCTAAACCTCTTCATCCTCTCTCCTGGGTCTTCTCCAAGGGTCATTCAAGTCATAGCCCAATCAGTACCTATACTTTATCCTTCTCTCAGAATTACTAACTCTAACCCGTGAGGTGGGGTGACAAAGACAGCCTGCTGCAGGAATTCCCTAGCTTCCATCCTTGTTTGAGGCTCTTAGCCCCTAATTCATTGTAAGCTAGGAAGGCTTTTTTTTCTCATCCCAACCTTGGAAAGAGCTGGATCTGGACTGGATTTGTTCTAGCAGCATCTACAACTTATATTCTAGAATCCAACAATCATGAAATCTTCCATTTGTGCCCTAGTAAGCATCCTCCACCAAGTTCACCTAATGGTTTCAAGACGAAGCCTGCGAAGTGGCTGTCTAGTGCTGGTAATGGATTTGCATTGAATGCTCCCCGTTCTCTCTCAGCCTCCCTGGTGACTCCTGCCATTGGTTTCACCAAGCTTGAGGTGCAGTCTCCGGCTGTAATAGTTAGTAAGGCTAATTGGCTCATGTGAGGAGAAAACAACCCACGGTTTGGCCTCATTAGCCCTGCATGAAATCTAACATATCAAAGCACAACTGATGGACATAGCTCTTGCCTGGAACATGTTTGTAACTTGGTACAACTAAATGTGGTCCTCACTGAACACTGCCTCATCTGTGAAATGTTCTGAACAAAACAGAGGAAATTAGAGTAAGATGCCAATCAATATTCCAGATTTATGAAAATTAAATGCTTTTAAAGTATATATAATTTTACCCTACAAATAATTTGTTAAAGCATTTTAAAACACCGCTTTTTATTGTGTAAATTAGGATTCTGTTTCATGAAAAATATTACCTAAGAGCTGAAAAGGAATAGTCTGAGTTTTTATTTAGAGGGCAGGGTTGTGGGTAAATGATTTTTCCTCGTTTCCATTTTCCAAAATGTTATTGAGTGATGACAATTACTTTTAATGGAACAAAATACTTGATCATTCTATAAAGATTAATACACATAAGAATCACTTTTTAAAAAATGATAAGTACAATTCCTGTTTTCTGGAAATACAGTGACTTGAACAGGCAAGCACAAAGGAGAAGCAAAAGGAAGGAAAGAGCAGTCGCTGAGTGCTTCCTGCCATCTGTCAAGCATTTCTCAGTGTCATCTTATTTAATTCTCTCTCCCAGAGAAGTGGACAGAATCACTATCATTACAGAGAGGAGAAATGAAGCTGTGAATGTATATGTAAACTTCCCAATCTCTTACTGGGAGAGGAGACACGCAATCAGTTTTGTTGGCCCGACTCTTTCTTCCTGCTGCAGGGAACACATAGAAACAGCAGAATCAACATTGGATAGGCTAGATAAGTAAAATAATGTGTCAACATTGTATCCAACCAAAAGTTCTGTACTCAACAATACAACTGGCCTGACCACTCCCCTCACACAAAAGCACCCCCCTCCTATACACACATACAATATATACACACATGCACACACATATAGACATATACACACACATATGTATATACCCACAAACACACATACATATACCCACAAACAGACATACACATGTGCGCTCACACACACACACATGGCTGTCAGTGCTAGGACAAGGAAGATCACCTGACCCAAAGCTGCAATGCCATTCACTTCTTGGTGACAATCTTGAGATCTTGAGAAGATCCTCTCTCCTCAAGAATTTGAATAAAGAAATGTATAAATGTGAAGTCCTTATAAACTTTTTAATCCAGATGTTAGGTCTGTTGGGTGGCAAAAGCAGGAGTCAGATCTAGAAAGAATAAATAAATGGAGGATGGAGGCCTCATGCACAAGCACAGAAGACCGGTCTACCCAGAGGGGATGAAGCAGAAATGAAGGACCGAGGGGCCACATTGCCTTGCGTGGCTCAGGAGAACCCTTCCCATCCTCACAGCTTCCCTGTGAGCAACGGAGCCCCGGAAGCTCTCTGCATCCTAACAATTCCCCCTTCTCTTTGAGCTGGCTTATGTGAATGTCTTTCCTTACTACCAAACAGTCCCAGACTACAGCAGAAATAATCACACCAAGTATCGGAATGGTGTCTTTCCTGGCTTTGCCAAGGAAGACCACGAGAGACTTGAAAAAAATCACATCCACTTGGGCATCTCTCAGGATGCGCGAACCTAACATCACACAAGCAAACGCATCCACTTTCGCACGTGTCCCCAAACTCGGCAAATGTGAGAAATACCCTCCCACCTGTCCAGGTCAGAGACCTGGGCGTCTTAGCCTCCACCTTCCCCTCGGCTTCTCCTCCCACATCCAGACTTTTACGAAGGCTTCTCAGCTATTGCTCAAATCCATCCATTTCTCTGCCACTCCACAGCCCTGCCCTGGTCCAGGCTCCGTCACCTCACATCTGGTACGTGCAGCAACCTCCTACCTGGTTCCCTGTCTCAGTCTTGCTTCTCGACTACCCTTCTAATATTCAAGTCTGACCCTTACACACACACACACACACACACACACCCCAGCATCTAAACCCTCCCGTGGCTTTCCTTTGCCTTTTAGGGTAAAATCAAAGCTCACGTGTACCATCTACAATGCTGTGCCCATTGTACCCTCACTCGTCCTGCCTCTCAGCTCCTGCCCACACGCTACCCAGGCTGAGCCTCTTTCAGTTCCTCAAAAGGCTGTGCTTCTCCGCCTGCAGGACTTTTGTGTACCCTGTTCCCCTCTGCGTGGAAGCTCCTCCTCCACCTGGCTGATTCCTGCTCTCCTCTTGTCTCTGAGCCCCGTGTCCCCGCAAAGCCTCATCTGCCTCTCAGCTGCAGGTGAGGTGAACCCAGTATGTGGTCCTGTGACCTTCTGTATCTGCCCACCCACAGCACATGCTGATCCTCCTGGTCGTTACTTGCTTGCATGATTGTCTCCCCTGCTTGACTGTGAACTCCGTGTAGGCATATCCCCACAGCTGCGTCCACAGTGCATGCTTAGGAAGTACTGCAGGGATGAGTGCATGTGTTCTTATGCTCATAACCAACGGGTGCTTTTGTGAACCAGCTCTTCCACGTGTTTTGTTATCACTTACCCTTCTCAAGGATCTGCTATAGGTCCTGAAAGGGAAGGTGGGCGACGAGGCTAGAGAACAACATGAATGGTAATATTAACCGTTACTATTATTCAAGCATCTGAAATTTCTCCTCCCTTTTTGCACTAGGCTTATTCTCATTTCTCTGATTTCGCTTTGACTACCTTGGCCCTTGGTCCTGGGTAAGGGAGTCCTTACCCAGAACCCTCTTGGATCTTCATGCAAATCAAACCTCACAGGCCTTTCTAGAAATCCCTCCTCCTAACATCCAACTCAGGGTGATATAAGCCAAAAATCTCCACTACACAAGTCAGGAGCATGTGACTCAGATGAGGAAATCAAGTTCACACACAATGAGGCTGAGATAAGAGACCAGACGGACTGTCGTCTCTCTACCACATGCTGCCTATGGGGCCGATGAGTCGACTGTGGAACAGAGAGAACTTGGAACTTGGGGGGCAGGGGCAGGTTAGATAGCAACTAAAACATCGCAGACTCTAGACTCAGGAACCAGATGCATCCTTATATGACAAGGACACACTGACTGAAGATGGAGGCCGTGGCAAGAGGAAGGGTGCTCAGGAGAAGATGGGACCCCACCAGCTCCAAGAATAGAATCAGACATTTGGAGGTGTGGAGAGGACTTCTGATCTAGAGGGAAGGCGATGAATTGGGTGTTAGACCGGGTTTGTGATGATCTGAGAAGTCCCAGTGGCGCTTAGAGTCACAGGAAGTCAGCTGCAGAGAGGTGAGGGCTGGGGGTGACAATTTAGAATGAGAGCTGCAGAATGGATGAGGGAGATTGTACCAGGTGAGTCATGTACAGGGCCAGTGGGGGCTCCCCAGTTAGATCAAAGGGAGCAGAGAAGACTGGGATAAGAACTTCAAGGAAATAAGAGAGAAGAAGGCTGAGATCAGAGGTCATCTGGATGTAGTGTGAGGTTACAAAAGCCAGGGCAGGAGGGAGATTAAGGGGTTGGCTCACAATATTCAATGCAGGTCTCTTGATATGAGCCCTTCCCGTGGGCTTGGCATGTTTCGAGGAACTCTTCATCATGGGTCTCATTTAATTCAGTTCTTACAGTAGGAGGGGCTGTTATCATCCTCATTTGACAAATGAGCTGACACTCATCATAGAACTTACCGGGGGTGCATGGTCAGTAAAAGGCACAGTTAGAATCAAACCCACTGTCTTGGAAGCCAGAGCTGGGTCTTGGGAGATGAAGGCAAAGGGACTAGGAGCTCTATCAGTTTCCTATGACTCTGAGCAGCTTGACAAAACAAAGCAGAAATCTCTATTCTGGAAGAGAATGGAAGCTGAACGAGATAGGAAGCTGGAGGGAGACTCCGGATTGAGTGTGGCCACGTCAGGGAGAGCATGGGAGAGAAGGAGCCCGGCCCACCACAGCCCCGGCTTCTGCTCCCTCAGCTGCTGCCTCTGCTGGGCCTGAGCAGGGGAGGCTGCTGCAGAGCCTTCTCCCTGCCGAGGGTGAGGGTGAAGGCGAGGGCAATGCAGCCCAGGGTAGCCATTCTGGATGCTTTTCAATGGTTGCGGGGCCAGTGAGAGAGGCCAGAGCAGAGATGGAGAACCCGCACCCACTTCCCAGAGGCCTGTGCTGAAACTCCCCAGAGGTCCTGAGAGAAATAGGGTGTGTGCAGCCCAGCCAAGTGAGAGACACCAGGAAAAAAATAAGTTAAAAACCCGAAAAAGTCCATTGTGGGGCACGTGAATTTGCTTACAAGTAAAACAATTCTCTTTCCCAAACTCAGGGGCCTGGGGATGAAAGCTGCCTCTTTTAATATTCCCTTATTTCTTCTCTTTCTCACTCATGTTCTACCCCCAAACTGGGAAACCCCTACCCATCAAAAATCTAAATTTAGGTAAGAGTAAAGCAGGAAGAGGAGGAGGGCTCTCTTCCTAGGAAACTCAGAGCAAACAATCAACTCTGTCACCTCACCACACCCTGGAGGCTGTGACAGACAGAGAGAGTGAGGGAGGGATGTCCCAGGCCTCCTGGAAGAAATGTGAAGCTGATCTGTGGCCTGGATGTGGGGTCCCTGAGATGGATACAGTTAGAGGGAAAGGAAGAGGAGAAATGAAGGCCATCCCAGGTCTGAGAGGTCACTTCTGCTGGGCACAAGTCCCTCCCGAGGGGTGGGAGTAGGGGGGCGCTTATTGGTTCTGCATTGTGTCATTGATCTCTCACCTCAGAACTATGTAACCCAAGCCTGTGCCCACCAGTTGGCCAACTCCACAGACTCACGCCTCTCTACTTCCCCTCCCCCACCCCAGACATCGCATTCCCCCTCAATAGCTGTGTCTTCTGCTTTCAATCAGCATTGCTGGCTTTCAAGTCAAGTCAAGGAAGATTTGTAGATAAACGGACCGCATCTGGCTTCTCAGCTGTTCTGCTGGTTTGCATGGGGGAAGTCAGCCAGGGCAGATGCTGGTAGCACGCAGACTGGCAGTTAGGGCAGCGCCCCCTGGAGTTGTGCAAATCACCTACCCTGGAGAGCATGGAAGAATCTGAAAATGAAGGAACCCTGAGCCTCCTCTCCAACCTGCCTGCCCTCAGTGCTGTGGTACAGCTTCTTCTGGTCTCTGAACTCAAGCAGCCCAAATTGCCTCCCCCAGGGAGCTGCCTTGCAAGGCTGCCTTCCCTTTGCTTCTAATCTCAGCTCAAATGTCATCTCCTTTGAGAGGCCTTCTCTCTTTCCTGTGTTATTCTCTCTTCAAAGCACAAATACCTCTTCCGACGTTATTTTTAAAATAACTTATTAGCTCCCTTCCCGCCTAGAGTATGAACTCCAGGAGCACGTGGCCTTAGGTGTCTTACTCCCACCTGTGTCCTCGGCACCTCGGGAAGCAACTGGCCCATACCGAGGCTGCTCAGTAACAGTGCGACAGAATAAATTCATTTGAATTGAAGCGTCCACTCACAACAGGTGACTGGATGTTGAAAACTGTTTATAAGCCGTCGAGATTTAGTTACAAATAATTATCGTTGCCCATCTCTCTGATGATTGTCCACCTTCTCCCTAATTATTTGCCTCTTCCCTTTCGTCTCACTGGATGCTACCTCTGGAATATCTTGGCTGGCCGCAAACTCCCGAAGGTTAAGGGTGACCTAGGACTTTAAAAAGACGCTCATCTCTGAAGATTGTATAAAACACGCTATAAAGAAAAATCTCCCAAGGAGATAAAGGGCATCAGGAGTAGGGCGTCTCCTTTTTATGAACAGTTCCTAGGTGGTGCCTGGCCAGCTGCTCCACCCAGTGAAACAGGGAAATCTGCCCTGGCAAGTTAACCCTTCCCTGCCTCACCTCAGGGAGATGCTGGGGAAGAGCAGAAGAGCTCAAGCGCTACTTGCCGACTGGAAACCACAGCCAAAGTTGGGGGTGGGGGTGGGGGTGGGGGGCTGTGAAGAGACTGATTCTAATGTTGCTCCCCACCCCCCAGCTTTCTTCTCCCAAAGAGCCTTCTGTTCCGAGCAATTAAAGGACTGTGATAGCAGATCACAGATTTGGGACAGAAAAGCTGCACTCTCCGCGGGAGCCTGGATGGTGGAGCACCAGACGCTGGACACTTTCTGCTTATGAACTTCTGGAGACCATTCGAATAAAAGACCATTTGTTCCTGGACACACATTCGGCAGCTGAGAAGCCTTTAAGAAGAGGGGGATTTAGTTTTGCATTTCCTCTTTGGGGGGGGGGGGGAGAGAGAGAGAGGAGAGTCACAGACTGACTTGCTCTACTTACTTTTCAGATAAAAGAACCTGAACTAATTTGTTTACTATTGCTGGGTTCCTGTGCCATTGTGGTAAAAAAGAAATGCTATTTTTAAAAGGTAAAAACCCACACGAGCCTCCATAGGCCGGGTTCTTCTTCCCCTTCCTGCCTCCCCACTTTCATTTTGCAGATGGCCACGCACAGACAGGCCAAGTCAGAGCTCCCAGGTACCTCGGAGGCGCTCACTCTCTCTCTCTCTCTCTTCCGCATCCCCTTCCAAAAGGGCCATCCCCGAACCGGGAGAGCAGCCTCCTGTCAGAGCTCAGTGAAGCTCTGCGTGCCTCCAAAGGCACACCCCAGGTCTGTGGCTTCTAAGAAAACCAGACTCCTGGCATGGCTTGCACACGTCCTGGGCTTCCATCCCCATCCCCCGCCCCCTTGCACTCTTCATCTTCCTTGTCTACAAGGAACATTTCTGAAATCGAGCTGGGAAGATGTTGAGAGATGTCTCTTTAAAGAGGGTGTGCCATAACTGGGTCACTAACTGTGTGAGTAATCACAGTTGCCTGTAACCACAGCGACCGTGGCTTCAACCTGACGTGGTCATTTGTAAACCACAAAATGATCCGGCCACCTGCAGGGGCTGCGGGCTCTGGGGTTCGCAGATCACCCCCGGCCTGGCCTGCTCCCTCCTAGGCCCGGGTGGCCTGGGCCATTGGAATGGATGCGACCACTTCAGGCCTCTTTCTTTGTGGTAAAGTCTACCCAAGTCTACCCGCTCCCGCCTCAGCAAGCATTTGCAACAGATGCACTCTGAACAACACTGAGCCCAAAAGAGGAAAAAGAAGGATCTTAGAATAAAGCTCTTTTCAAGAAAAGAAAAAGAAAACAGACCAAGAGGGGGAAAAAAACTACCCCCAACCTAGTTTGGGGTCCTTTTTGATGCCTGTCACTTACTCACTGATTGCATGAAGACTTGATGAAGTCCATAAATCTCCCCCCAATCGCTACGTAATTACAGGGACTTCTGGGGCAAGGGCAGCCTTTGCCAAAGGGTCCCTCAAGGTGTCCTTGCTCCTTCCAGGAGAAGCAATGAACCCTTCCCTGCCTTCCGCCTGAGTCATCATTTTTTGAGGGCCTGTGGGGCTCACAGAAATCACCGAGGGCCAAGAGGTTCATTTCTAAGTGAGGAAAACGATGGGTGGTGGCAGGGGAAGATCTGTCCTCACTCTCAGCCCAACCCTCCCACCCCAGTTCTCTGGGAGTTCTTTTTCTCTGCAGTTTGGGTAAAATCAATGGAAGGTATTCAGCGGACAATGCACTCTTTCAGACCCTCCCTGTCCTGTGTCCCCTGCAGCCCCCTCGGCAATCTCAAGTAGAAACCCACTTATTTTTCCAATTAATTCAGGAGGACACGGCCACTGTCTCATGGCAGGGAGGAGGAGCCTTCTCTCACAGGATGGAAGCAACAAATGGGCAGGGAACAGACAAGGCTTGTGAAATCCCAAACCCAACGGCTAAGAACAACATCATAAATTATGGATCCCTCCAGCCGCCTCCCGCCCGTCACCGCGTGGTCTGTCTCCTGGACTTGCCATGCACCGCCACACTGCTGTCCCCGGGCCCCCAGGACAGCTCCGAGCTCCGCGCTGCCCGTTGTGCCAGCAGTGGAGACACCCGCACCCCTCGCCGATCAGCACAGGGTTATCACTGTTCCCAGGAACCCCCGCAGGAGCACCCTGCAATGGCCTGGGCGCTCAGGTCCCAGCTGGGCCCTGCCAGGTGATGGCAAGGGCATGCGGGGAAGGTTTGCGATGCGCCCACCATCCCTGGGCGCACAGGGCGCGGGGCTTCGTGGGCGGTGTGGTGCCCCCCACCCCCCAGCCGCGGGCGACATCTGCAGGAGAGCGTGGAGGCGGGCGCAGTGGTCACACTCAGGATGCCCATCTGGACCGGCTTTCTGCCCGCCTGCACCAGATGCGAGGAGGGAGAAGTCAAGGTTAAATGATGCGCGGGGGCTGCCGCGGGCGCGCACACCCCGGGCTCCTCCTCGGGGCCCAAGCTCGCCAGCAGGCCGCCGGGCCCCACCTTGCTCTTTGTCTGCCTCCGGAGCAGATGTGCTGTGATGACCCCCCCCCCCTCTATTATTCGCGCTGTCAAGATTAGGGGAGCCCCCACCCTGTTTAGAAACTGCAACTCTTGTCCCCAGCCCCCATCAACCCCACCTACTGTTTTGTTTTTGTTTTGTTTTTTTGGCAGCTAGTCAACCCCTCATCGTAAGGTGGGCAACCCCCTCGGTTCGCATTTAAATTTGTTTGTGTGCCAAATTGGCCTGCTGTTCCGCCCTCTGAGCGACTGTAACCGGCACCGCAGAAACAATGAATTATAAGAGATTAAAGTTACTGAAAACGGACTCATCGGCAGATGTGTGTGCTGTAGGCTGTTCTGTGGGCCAGTGTGTAAAGGGTCTTTGTGTGTGTGTGTGCGTGTGTGCGCGCGCGCATGTGTGTGTGTGTGTGTGTGTGTGTGAAGCCAACAGCCTCACATTTGTTCTTTGGTCATTTGTCTTCAAGATGCCTCTTTTTTTTTTTTTTTTAATGATGATGAAAGGTCAATTATGGGACTCAAAAATAAGCAACCTTATCAGGCCAGAATGAATGGGAAAGTCGGGGTCTCTCATGGGACAGGGGAAAGGGAACTCCAAATCAAGCTGGCCTGTGTGTGAGTCAGGCCCGGGAGAAAATCGTGGGTAGAGGAAGTGTGGGGGGCGGTTTCCTGGATTTCTGTCGCAGGAAGAAACCACCAGTGGGAGGGAGGGCAGTGAGGGGAAGGGACTAGAGAAGAGGGAGGACAGAGGGGGCTGGGAAGGGAGGGAGGAGCGCCTCCTTTGGGCCCAGGGGGAAGGGCCCGGCAGGCCGGCAGGCCGACAGGCTGGAAGGCTGGGCGGTCTTTGTTTTTTTGTTTTGTTGGTGCGGGCGGGGCTAGCCCCACGACTGTGCCCTGTGCCCGAGTGTGCACCAGGCGGTCAGCTGCCCCAGCGAGGTAACAGCTGGCACCTGTGCGTGAAAATGCAGCGTGCATTAGCAGCATCATTACTTAGCATTAGAGCATTACCCAGATAATTACTGCCAGTTAGAGAGGCCAAGGGCAGAGGGAATTGAAACCCCAGACCCCATGGCTTATCAAACTCCCAGGTTACCAGTGTAATTTCCAGCAGCCTTGGAGGGCCACCTCTCAGAGCGTGAGGCTGCGACTGGAGATTGGACAGCTGAGGCGTGGGGGTGGGGGAGAGGTGGGGTCTCTTCCAGGTCTTATCCGGGCTCCGGGGTCAGATTAGGGTCATAGATAAAATAGCAAAAGTCCTCACACTAAAGTTTTCTGATAAGCAAAGCAGTTTTTACCAAATACCAAAAGTATCTTTTTATCTGGAATTATAAAGGTCAAATAAAGGAGAGCAGGGACTCTGGGTCTTTGAACAACAATAACTCCCCCAGTTAACAATCATTGAGCTGCCTATATGTCAGGCACTATGAATACACATGAATGAATTCCCTTCCTCTATCCACACAGCCCTAAAAGGACGGCACGGTTATTACAACCATTTGATAGATGAGTACACTGAGGCCTAGAGGGGCCTGGGAGAGGGTACAGAGTTCCCCAGCAACTCTCAGTTCTGCCCTAGTGCCTGAAGGTTGAGGCGCTGTCATCAGGTGCTCGATGCCGACCGGAGAGCGGGGAGAATGGATACAGACGCTCCGGTTTTCTGAGGTCAATAAAGACCCTTTCCCAAAGCTTGAGATTCAGTATGTAATTGCTAATTTTGCAGACACGCATTCTCTCTACATATATTCCTGGTTGGGTCAGAACTAAATCTCACAGAAGAAAATGTGATGATTTCTGGAAAATACAGTATTTTCCAGACGTGTCTTCTTAAATTTCTAACCACTATGCAGTACACCTGAAACTAATTTAATATTGAATGTCAACTGTAATTGGGGGACAAAAGTGTCTTCTTTCATAGATTGGTATACTAATCCAATTAGTGGGGGAAATGTGTCACACGCTTCCTCACTGACAAGCTTGCACCCGCCCTGGCCCCTGTGGCTCAGTTGGGTGAGAGTTGTTCCAATGAGAGGTTGAGGGTTTGATCCTGGTCAGGGCAAGTACAGGAGGCAACCAATTGAAGTTTTTCTCTCACACTAGTGTTTCTCTCTCTCTCCCTCTCCCTTCCTTCCTTCTTTCCTCCCTCCCTCTCTTCCTCTCTCTCTAAAAATCAATAGAAACATAATCTCAGGTGAGGGTTAAAAATAAATGAGTTAATTTTTTTTAAGCTTGCATTCAACAGGTACAACTTACTATATGGACAAAAATACAGTAAACAGGATAGGGATCAAAACTAGTGTTACGTTTGAGTCCCATGTAGGCCAACAAACTCACTTCCCAACTCCTGAGCTAATTTTTTTTTTTTTTTTTACACTATACTGAATGAAATCAGAGAGGGCACTTAATTTCAGATGCACATGTTGAATTTATACCGTCAGGTACTATGTCAAACTGAGGTATTATTGTGACCAATATTGATAATAATTATTAATGATAATCACCAACATGAACTGGGTAATTATTATGTGTCAAGGATTGCACCAGATGCTAAGCATTTATTACCTCATTTAATCCTTACAAAGGAAGCTGGGGCTTCCACTTCTTGTTCCCTACCTCCTCTCAGCCAGTAGGCAGAACGCTCTTTTTAAAATGGAAACCTGCTTTTGGCTAAAGTCCCCAAATGGCTTCCCAAAGTGCTCAGGAAAAGTTCAACGGCTTCTCTCGGCTGACAAGCTAGCACTGCCTGGACCAGCCCAGTGCTATTGACTCCAGCGCCCACATCGCTGTCCTCCAACCATGCATCAGGAGCTCATGCTTTACCAGAGATCTTCGGGCCTCAGGACCTTTGCACAGGCTTCTCCCTCTGGCTTGAATACCCTGCGCTTTTGCCTGGCTAATATTTTTTATTCTTCAGTTTGAATGTTTCCACATCGTGGACGTCTTCCTTCGAACCAGTCAGATCACCCTAGCACTCTTTTTATATTATTTATTATTATTATTATTATTATTATTATTATTCCACAAGAATTAACATCAGGTAAAATAACTTACTTTTGTTTGCTTACTTTTTCATTTTCCTCGCTGAGCCAGAAGAGCCAGCAGGACAGGAACATGCATTGGGTGTTGTTCTCTACTCCATCTTTGAGACCTGGTGCTTCTGGGACAAGCAACAGTCGTTGTTAAAGTAATTAATACAGAAGCACCTTCAGAGGTAGGTACTATTTTGAAACCAAAACCAAAATGACATTCACACAGGATTGTGAAGAAATGTTAAAACCCAACTGGAGTCTATTGAAAATGAACAACTTAAATGTGCATCAGGTCCTATGTCCAAGGGCCTCCCGGATGAATACATCAGCTCGCACACTCATTCCAGCCGCACAGGTCAGCATGCAGTGTCCTGGCACTGCAGATGTAACGTTTCCCACTACCTCTGATTGTTTAAATGTTTCAAAGTCTTTGCGCATTTAAGCTATGTATGGGCAGATGGGCATTCCATCTGGTCGTTTCTGCTCTTACCTAAGGAAATCAGCAGACGTGGTTTTATTGCACAAGAGTAGAAGCCAAACGAAGCCACAAACCAGTGACATATTCTTCCAGTACCTCCACATCTCTGAATAGTTGACTCATAAGCAGCCCCCACCTAAGGGAAAGGTAAAAGTCAAATTAAAAAAGGAGGGGCTGTGCTCATCCTTACATTGACCGAGTCCCTTCAGAATCAATGATTCACTGTTTCTGCGGACAGTAAGCAGATAGCTTTTTTTGCAACAAGGAAAATGTCATGGGTCTTATCTTTGTGTTGCTTTCACAGCTTAGCTAAACCTGCGCGTCCTACCCAGGAAACGGCTTCCAGGAAAATGGGGTTCCAGTGGAGGCCTGTATACGCCCACGGAGGAGCTGCCCCTCAGAGAACTGAGCCTTCCGTTTCCTTCCTTCTGGCAGGAATCATGGTTGCTGTGCAGGACAAAACACAACCACGCCAGGGGGAGGGGTTTCTTTCCTGAATATATGCGGTTCCCTGGGTTCACATGGCACTGGGTGTGGTTTCTGACTCACGGACCACAGGAGGCTGCCATGGTCACTTCCTGGCCCCGCCGGTGGTGGTTTTCCAGCCAGGAGAGCATTCTGACTCATCGGTGCTACTTTTTTATTTGCTTTGAGCCTTCATAGTAGTGAAAGAAAGCCAACTTATGCTTGGGGGTGAGGGTGAGAAGGTGAGCTATAGAGAAACAACCTAGACTTGGTCCTGTTATCAATCATTTCCGCCTTTTGAGAGAGTGTTAGCAAGCAAAGCCTACCCACACAGACTGGCACCGAGATGCATTTGCTGTTTGTTCCTTAGAGCGTAAATAAGACATCATCTACCATTGATCAGAAGGGTTCTTTAACGTAAATATTCAGATCAAAGTGAGGTTTATTACGAGAACTTTGTAACAGCCAAACTAGATGGTGAAAACATAGGCGAGAGAGATTTTACGTACTTTCAGTATTTTTATATTTTCATGGGTTCACTCACTCCATCTTGTGTGTGGGGTGGGGGCGGGGGCGTGGAATTTTCAAATCTTGTAATGTCTCTGTAACATTTCCTTATTGTTTTACTTACATGCAGTTGACCTTCAGCAGAGGTGGGCAAAGCAAACCTTCATTTTGCTCTGGTATCATAGATACATCAATCATTTCTTCTCTTTTGTGCGGTTGTTTTAAAAATGGTCTGAACACGGAAGCCACATCAGGGTCTACTCAGCCCTTCAGGAAGGTCCCCTGTGACATGGGGAAAACCGAGATGAGACCGGCTGTGCGTAGAAATGACAGACCTAAGAGGTAGTCAGTGAATGCACGGCTTCCAGAAATCTAAGAACAGCAGTCCCACAGCAATGAGCTTACATTCGCAGGAAGTGATATCCAGCCGCCAGCAGGAGCTTGGCCACACACACTGAGTGAATGACGCGTGGCAGCCTCAAGGCGGAGATGATCAGGTGGGGACTAAAGAGGGAGCTAGAGCCCGGCTGGTGTGGCTCAATGGTTGAGCATTGATCCATGAACCAGGGGGTCATGTGCCCAGGTTTTGGGCTTCATCCCCAGTTGGGGGCGTGCAGGAGGCAGATTCTCATCATTAATGTTTCTATCTCTCTCTCCCTCTCCCTTCCTCTCTGAAATCAATTAATATATATATATATATATATATATATATATATATATATATATACACATACATATACACATATACATACACACACATAATATATATATTTATATATATAAAGGAAGTTAGATCCAAAAATTGTCACTCTCTTTGGAACATTGTTGGGGAGAAGTGGAAGAGGATGACTTACCAATGAATGATATTATTACGTGCTCTGGGATGCACCTCCCTACGATGGGCATGGAGCAGGAGGCTTCATGGACAGACATCAGCAGCCACCAGGGCTGTACATATTCTTGACCATTTGGTTGGTATATTTTGCTTTAAACAGGAATTAACTGGACTTATGGTTGACATGTCAATTTCTTGTGTGTGTCGATTAAGCAAGAGGTAATTCTAAGCCAACACTCTCAGGTGCCCTAACTACTCATTGGTTGCCCTGAGAAACCCACGCCCAGTCTGGGCACTTCCCATGGTAGGAGCCCCTACGAGACCATCCTGACCAACCAAATAACCCCTGGATGACATCACCAGCATGACACACACACACACAAACAAACAAACAAACTGCAGCAAAGCCCAGGACATTGCGAGCCCACGGGAAGGAAAGTGCTCATTTCTTCACAACACCCTGTACCAGAGTTGCAACACCAATATCTGATATTTTTGTCCCTGATTCATATCTATTAGTCAAAAAACAGTTATCTTTCAAGATCATCTTGAAAATAGACATCCCCAAAGCCAAGGTTTCCAGGGATGTTTTCCCTCCCGAAATACACGTTGGAAGAAGAGTCATCCTGGTTGGACGTAACTATCTCTAGTGGGACAAGAAGCCTGGCGTGTTTTCCAAGGAAATTCCATGCTTCCTAGCATGAGGTCTGTGCACTCAGCGCTTCAAAATAAGGCCGTGTAGGAAGTGGGAGAAGGACTGGATGAATTCAGGGCCGCGCGGTGCGGGAACGAGGACTGACCGGTCCCATGGTGTTGCGGGAAGTGATTGTTTTAGGACTTTTTCGTGGCCGGAGGAGAGCCGCACATGAGGCAGTGTGTCGGTTATGTCGGGCAGCCTGGAGACAATGAACATTTGGGGTTTCAGAGAACATTCTGGCTCGGTCTAGGTTAGCGATAGCTGCAAAGCCCTCCTCCTCAGCATGGCGGTGCTCAGGTGGTCCTACGATTTACCCGAAGGCAGTAGAGGGGTTATGTACAAATCTGGAAGAACTGAGCTCCCAAAGTGCTAAGTAACACAACGCTGCCAGCCTATTAGAGGGGAAAATGGAAAAGGCTGCAGCCAGTTATTGGGAAGACGGGTGAACAGGCGGTGTCTGGAGGCGCTGGGGCCGCAGGAAACAGATTGCGGATCTGAAAGGGCTCTGAGCACAAGTGGCCACCTGGCAGCCCGGGCACAGGGACGGATCCAGGCCGGAGAGGAGGGGTTTGGATGGTCCGCGGGGATTTTTTTTTTTTTTTTTAAAGTGAGCTAACATGAAAGTAAGATTTTCTTTATTACACTCAGGAAAACTGAATTTTTACCTTCTTCATCTCACACACTTACAAACAAAAGTCTTTATTTTTCGTTGGAGTCCACTACCGGGGTCAGAAAGAGCAGAACAAAGTGATTCATTGCATCCAACCGACCAAAAAAGTTTCGCTTTCAGGAAAATGAAGCCACCAACTTCTGTGGGGCCAGGCACAGACGTTAAGGGGGTGCTGGCTCTCAGGCTCCTGTGAGCACAGGGTTGGCCCCCCGAGAGGCAGGGCCTCCTTAAATTTTGTGCCTGCTTCACTCTCCTTGGACTTAAGAGTCATCGCAGTAGGCTGGGAGGAAGACATCGTGGTAGATAAACGAAAGGCTCTTTTATTAAAATGAAGAAGCAGTGGCTTCCCATGTCCTATTGTATTTCGGAACTCAGGCGACAGAGTGATAAATGTGAGTCGCTCTGACTACCTTGAAGTAGTGGAGCATCCACTTCATCACCTCATCAGAAACAGGCACTTGGAAAGCTTTGAGAAGCCACCTGTGGCTTAGGAAGGTGGTGTCTTGCTATTGAAACCGCTCTGCCTGCTCAGCACTCCCTGTATATGTGGAACAGCTGAGCAATGTCTTTCTTAACCTTTGCTTTTCTAAAAACGTCTCGTGGTCACCTTTTAGCCTTTCGCAACCTCTTTCACCTTTTCTTATCAAACCCATTTTCCTTTACTCATTGAGATTGTTGGTTTCTAGAGTTTCCATCTAGTCACACCCCCCCACAGAGGGGTATGAGCACACCTGGAGTCTTCAGAAGAGGAAAAGGAAAATCATTGTCTCAAAGCCAGAGGTGACGCCTTCTGCATGGGTCCTTGATCGACACCGCATGTGCTGGGGTTCACTGTCCCAGGAGAAGGGTCGCCTAGAGGAGCCCAGCTGCAGGCTGGTGGGTGGCCCTGAGGAGGCCCACACTCTCACCAGACGCTGCCAAACCCTATCAGATCCAGACCAACCTTCAGGGACCTGAGTCATGAAGAGAGGAACACTGGAGTAAGCAGAAACAGGAAGAGCCCCCGAGAAGAAAGTCAGTGGAAGGTGTGAAGGTGTGTAGGTTGGGAGACAATAAAACCCACAGTCAATAGCATCTGGGAGGTCGAGGGAAGGAGGAGCAGAGAGGCTGGACAGCAGTGCTGGGAGGAATGGAAGCAGGAAGTGGGCCTGACAGGGTCCGGGGAGAGGACACAGTTGCTGTTGCCTGTGAACATCCTTTCTCCAGGAAGCAGCGGCATGATTTTCCTGGGAGCACATCACCTCCTGCTGTTAGTCGCTTTGTGGAGGGAGTGACTCTACCTGAGCTCAGCTCCAGGACCAGCCCATCATGAAGCATCATCTTATATAAAAACTGCTGCTTGAAATTTTAACCCTGCATTTTGGCTTCTGTAGATGCTTGCTTTCTTAAATAATAAGGACAATATGACCACTCCCATTTCAGAGAGGCCATTAAACCTTCCGCAGATGAAGTTATCAGTGCTGGCGCCAGGCCAAGCCTTTGGTTGAGGTCTCAAAGCCCCAACACATAGAGTCTCTTTAAGAACTTGCAAAGAGGACCAGAAAACCCCATATTAGGGAAACAAAGAAGGTAAAAAGGTATAAAGACAGGAAACTTCATGTGTGACTTTGCCCAGAATTCTAGAGACATTTTTCTCTGGGCCCACGCATAATCTTATCTAATGGAAGAGAAGCATGCAAATTGACTATACCTCCACTACACCCACAAGCCACGCCCACCAGCCAATCAGGAGTGAACATGCAAATAAACCCAGACAAGATGGAGGCAGCCACAGAGCTGGAGCAAACAGGAGGCTTGGATTACCCCTGGTGATAGAGGAAGCCAAGCTTCCCACCTGCCCTGACCGGCTGTGGGCTCCACTCAAGGCTACAAAGTTTCAATTATAGAAGGTAAATAAATCCCAGATACCTGCTTCCAGCAGCTGTGGCCTCCACTCAAGGAGGGTCTGGGAGCTTGGGTTGCCTGGGGCCATGGCCAGCCTGCAAACAGCTATCAGCCACTCACCCAGGCTAGCCAGGCACCCCAGTGGGGACCCCCATCCTGAAGGTGATGTGGCCAATTTGAAAACAGCCCTCAGTCCCTCATCCAGGCTGGCCACACCCCCCCACCAGTGGGGATCTCATCCCATTGGGACATGGCCAGCCTGCAAACCACCACAGGCCCCTCGCCCAGGCCACCCCATGCTCCAAGGAAACCCCCACCCTGATCTGGGACACTCTTCAAGGCAAACCACCTGGCCCCCACCCATGCACCAGGCCTCTATCTATACTAATAAAAGGATAATATGCTAATTAGACTGGGAGACCTTCCAGGAGACCTTCTGGATATTTTTCTGGACAAAGCCATGGTGGTGGGGCCAAGGTAGAGTCGGTTAGAGGCCAAGAAGGGAGGGCAGTTGTGGATGATCAGGCGGGTGGGGGGTGGGGCCATTGGGGATAAGCAGACCAGTAGGGAGGCCAGTTGGGGGCAAGCAAGCCATTAGTAGGGGTCAGTTAGAGGTGATCAGGGCAGTGTGGTGGGAGGGGAGCTTGAAGTGAGAAGGCCAGCAGGGGGCAGTTGGAGGCAATCAGGCAGGCAGGCAGGTGAGCGGTTAGGAGCCAGCAGTCCCGGATCGCCAGAGGGATGTCCGACTGCCGGTTTAGGCCCAATCCCCGTAAACCAGCAGTAGGACATCCTTCAAGGGGCCCCAGGTTGGAGAAGGTGCAGGCTGGGCTGAGGAACACCCCCTCCCCCATGCACAATTTCATACACTGGGCCACTAGTAATAGCAATAAATGTAACTCTGTCTCTCTAAGTGTTGCTTGGCTCTTCTCCGTTCTTCTGTAACAATCAGAGCATCACACGACCTGGCCACAGGGATTGGGGAGGGTGGGAATGTGGCCCACGCCTGGTCAGTGTGAGCCAGTGGAGCAGGCGACCAGACTGTGACCGTGACTCTGCAAAGAGAAGCTGCTTCTGCTGCACGTGGGAAGCTGACGGTGCCAGGAACCACCACGTGGGAACTCAGTCCCAAAGTGAAGTCGACCTGCAGACGAGCTGAGCCTCTACCTCCGGGCCTGTCTGATCAGCGGCGGCGTCACCACGGGGCAGCTGCCGAGCGAGCGCCGCCAGGCACTGGCTCCTGAGGACAATGGTGTAATTGGGTCCAGCGTGGAAGGACCAGCCCTCATTATTTCTGGCATGTACTACATGGACCTAACACAATGCTCGGCAAGACAGAAGCGCGGGATACAATTGCTTCTTAGCAGGTGATAGTTATTATCAGGACCCGACACACTCGTTATCACCCAGGGGAGTCCCCGCGCAGAGTTGCAGGGCAAAGTCGCAGGTTTTCAGAAGTGCCCTTGAAAACTCCTTCGGGAGCTGCCGCATGGGAGAGAGTGGCCACAGAGTCCAATACGTCTAGATCTTCCTCGCTTCCGGACAAATCGCTGTTCCGTGGGCAAAGCACCACCTGGAGCCATGGGGTTATCGGTGGGAGCTTGGGGAGAACCCTCTCTACCTGTCAGAGTCAGGGAGCTCAGAACATGAAGACCTGTGGCGCCTGAGACTCGCTGAGAGAATGACAGATTTCTGACGCCCACGTCGGCCTTCCAGGGCTGCCATTCAGTGCGTGGACACCCAGACATTGCCTCCTGCACTACTGTATCACTGTGCTGCCTCTTTATCTTGTTTTTTATTTTATTATTACTATTATTATTATTATTGGCCTGAGGGCTTATGGCCAAACTCACTTAGGCAAATGCACATATGACTGCTTGGCTATAATATTACTGCCAACACAGGCCATTCTCACCATCAAATTGCATACAATGCAAATCAGCACCCCAATACCACCTGCCACGTAAAGCCATCTGGAAAATACACTTGGATGGTCTTTCCCCGGACATGTTGGGACAGCTTAAAGGAGGCATTTTCAGAACGTCAACTCTAGGGCAATCTTAAAATCCATCTAGGATTCTTCACAGTGTAACGGGTTGGCCACACGGAGGTTTGGCTTTCCTGGGAAAGGAAGAGTTGATGGTATAACTAGCACATGTCTCATTTCCTCCATGACCCACTGACCTGAAGGGGTATCGAGGAGCCCTGTCCCAGGGGAAGCAGGGTAGTGAACATGCCCTCCATGGAGACTCACTGGAAATGAGGGTGTCCTCAGAGGGCCCGCCTTCACCTCAAAGGAGGAAGCTTGACTCAGCACCCTCTTTACACTCTGAACCCAGATAGGATGGAGACCCCATATGACTTGAGAGGGCCCAGGAGGACCTAGAACAATTGAGACCACAGCCCTGGCCAGATGGCCCAGTTGGTTGGAGTGTTGTCCCGGGCACTGGAAGGTCATGTGCTGGAAGGTCATCGGCTCTATTCCTGGTCAGGACACAAATCTAGGTTTCAGGTTCGATCTCCGGTCAGGGCACGAATGGGAGCCAACCAATGTGATGGTTCTCTATCACATTGATGTTTCTCTCTCCCTCCCTCTCACTGTAAAATCAATTTTTTAAAAAAGTTGAGACCACAGAGGAGAGGTGGGGGATGGGATTGAGGGGAAAGGAAGGAACGTGAGTAAGGAGTGAAAGTCACCAAAGGCAAATATTCCAGGCAACTTTCTGGAGCTACACTGGGGGAATTAGAGGCTAGGACGGTGAGTAGAGCCAAGAAACACTCTTAAAAGAGCAGAAATAATCTGCCAGAAGCCATGGGACCCTATTAACCTTATGCCTCCTTCCTTCAAAAGGTAACAGACAAATAAGATGGTTGAGTTCAGCGCCTGAGTCAGATACACCTGGATACAAATCTTGACTTTGTCACCCGGCAGTTGTACGCCCTGTGACAAGTTATCTCCTCTCTCTCTCTGCCTCAATATCCTCATCAATGAAGATGATATAATACTTATCTTGGAGGATTATGAGACATGATGGATGAAAAGTGCCCAGCACATAGAAAATGTGCAGTAAATATTAGTTGCTGCTGTGATGCTGTCTTGTCCATCCTTAACTCTTTATGCAGTGCCGAGAGAGCTGGTGATTGACAAAGCACCATTCTCCTCTGGGCATCCCAAGGCTGCATGGAATGTTCAGGATGTCCCATTGAGCTTGTATGTGCTTACAGTCAGCAGAAATTAATTCACATACTAGATTTGTCCATTGCCATCGGCGTCAGAGTCCTGATCAGAAAAGACCTTGAGCAAATTAGGAAAACATTCAATGTCAATAAGTGGATTTGAATCTTCACCAACGTGGGCTCTTATGCAAATGAAAGAGTATAAAATGTGAAACTTCTTAGAATGATCTCTCTGTATAATCAGGTGAAAGCTTTGGCCTTTTTTACATTCCAGAGAGAAATGACAAGAAATGGGCCTTGTCAAGGACCCCAAATTCACCACCAGAAAGAAAACATCTAGAATATCTTCATAGTAGCTCTGTCACACACAAACTTGTTGAAAAGTGGTTACACGTATCTTACAAATTTCCTATTCGACTGAGGGTGAGTTTCCCCAGTGTTCACCCCGCGGGGGTGAGGGGTGACTTAAACTCTCTTGGCTGTTTTAGAAGAACAAAGGGACACCCTTTGGTGATGAGAATATAACATCTATTTTCTGCTGAATTACCCAGTGAACTGTCGTTTGCCATCTTCTGCCTTTGCATAAGGAGATTTAGATTCATGAAGTCACCTACTCATCTTTGAAAAATAAACTGCTTAGGAAAGTAGCTGTGATAATATTCATTTAAACAACTCTCTTTTTTTTTTCCATTTCATCACAGTCGTAATTAATTTCGTGGCTCAGGAACACGAAGAGATTTAAAGCGATGTTTATGAAATGAATTAGCCTCTCTCTCATCTTATTTAGAGTTCTCCATTGTGAATAGACTCAGATTGTAATGGGGAGGCAATTTATGAGAACGCTCTCTGGTGTCCTTGATTCCGTATCCTCTAGAGGGTTTATTATTTAGTTCTTTTCCTCCCTCAGGGCCAGAAGTCAGGCCGCGTGGCTGAAAGACAGCAACTTTGGGATATTTTGATGGAGCTAGGGAAGAGTGAGATGGGTAGGAAGGACTGGAGTGGGGTGTATCCCTGGCTTACCAGTATGTAACAGGCATAGCATGAATGGGGTGCAAATGTAATCTTTAGTTCCCCATGTGTGAGGCCACAGGTAATCCTGCTCAGCCCTGGAATGGGGCAGGGAGACCTGGTTCTAGTCCTGCCTTTGGCCTGGAAAAATCACATACTCCCCATGGCCTTCAACTTTCTTGGCAGTAAAATCAGGAGGTTGGAACAGGGAGCTCTAAGGTGTGAAGTACCACGATTTTCAGATGTATCAATTATACAACTATTCACTTGGCTATTCTTTATTTCCACTTGTCTTTCGGGCTTAAGTAGTTGACTACATGCATATATGGACATCTTGAAAATGATGTCTCTTTACCTATATTGATCATGCCATGATCAACAGAAAAAAAAAAAAGCTTTGAACTCATTACTAGAACTCTCTGTGTAATCCGACAGCTGTGAGTCACGTGTAACTATCTCATTTAATGTTGTTCCTCCATTGCACACACACCATTTCAAGTGGGCTAGTGGCAACAGGACAGAACAGGACAGATAGAGAGTGTTGCCATCACCGCAGAAAGTTCTATTGGATGATATTCTAATTAGAAGGAAAATTGCTTTTAGATAAGAGACCAGCTCTTCCTCCTAATTCTAGATTGATAAATTGTGATCTCCAAAGCTATCCCATAAGCAAATAGTCTTTCTTGGGGCAGAATGTAAAGCACCCCAATGCCCTGCTTACAAATCTCTTCCTCACCAGCTTGTCATGGGATCTCCCCACCCGCTCTTGCCCACTTCTCTCTTCTCCTTCCACCTGCCACCTTCCTCCTCTCTGCTGATCACTGGTATCTGGTAACTCTGATGTGATAACTCAGGGAAACAGCAGATGGAGAAGAGAAAATACAGCACTTCCCCTCCATTCAAATGTGCCCTTGGTTATAGGGCATACTATTGTTTGGTGGTTAGTTTTAACTAGTCATTTTGAGATAATTTTAGATATATAGATGAACTGCTGAAACAGTAGAGAGTTGTTGTATACCCCTCATACAGCTTCCCCTACGTTAACGCCTTACATACCCATAGTACACTTATTAAAACTAAGAAATTAATGTTAGTGCAGTTCCAGTAGCTACATTGCAGACTTTGGATTTCATCAGTTTTTTCATTCTGTCCTTTTTCTATAATTTCACTGGCCAGATTGCATTTAGCTGTCGTGCCTCCTTATTTCTTCCAGTCAAAGACTCTTCCTCAGTCTTTCCTTGTCTTTCATGACCTTGACACTTCTGAAGAGTCAGTCATTTTGCAGACTGTTCCTCAACTTGGCTTTGCCAGACGTTTTCTCACGATTCGCCTGAGCTCCTGCGTCATTGGGAAGACACACCCGAGGCAACGTAGCCTTCACAGCGCATCACATCAGGAGGTGAAGGGCACAGTGACCCTTGTGAATGCACATTAAACAGTCCAGGTTCTTGTGTCTTAGGACTGTGGCCGATGGTGTCGGGGTGGGAATGGTAACAGAGCATCCTGGGAGACAGTAGCCAAGGAGTCTTCATTGGATAGACTCTGTTATGCAGTTTGGGGGTATTATTCCTTCTTCTCTCACTCTCCTAGAATTTCTCGGAGATTCTTCGTATCTCTTTTAATGAGTTTCTTTTCTGTTTAAATCAATCACAGTGGGTTTCTGCTGCTTGCTACTAAGAATGGTCACAGATGGAGAAATGGGAACCAGAGGTGGTTATAGGAAACAGACCTCGAGGTAACGAGGGAAACCTGGGATTGGTTAGCAGGCCTCGTCAGGGCAGATGGCAGAAAGAAAGTGCAGGGAAAGATGAGATTCTGTGAGGTCCTGTGGCAGGGTGGCATCCTGGCTGCCTGAATACAGTGCTTGTGCGTGGTGGGCTTCAGGGGGACGTGTGACTGTTGCCAGACCATGGTAGGAAGGCCGTGGGGAATGAAAGCTCAAAGCGTGGGTGGGTAGCTCTACACGGGATGGACACTGAAGAAAGCATATGTACATTCTTGGCCCAAAGCACTGTCAGAAAGTGTGGGGCCTGTATGACTGTTACAGTGACCTCTTATTCTTGCAACCCTGTGCCTGAGGAAGCCGAAAGCCAAGCTCGACCTTGGATCCTGCAGGCTGACGAACTGCATGGCCAGTTGCATTTGCAGCCTTATAGGTCTTTTATGTAAAATTTAGGGACCAATAGTCCCTTCTGAGTGTGACCGAGATGCCAGAAATCAGTTGATAAAATGTAGTTGAAGGAAATCCAAAAACTTAGAGTTTAGAGAGAGAGGAAGGTAGAAGAAGTGAAACACATTCCCTCAGACCTCACCATGTGTCCCGTGAGGACAACCTCTCCATCAAAGCGTCGAGAAAGCATGGGTGAGGTGAGGGCCACTGCTCGCATGCCATTCTCTACAGGCTGGGTCACTGGTGGCCTTAGGAAACAGCCACTCCTGGGAGCCCAGGGCATCACTGTAATCTTCTCGTCAGAAAGGGAGCTTTTTAATAAATGTTTTTATTGATTTTAGAGAGAGGGGGGAAGAGAGAGAGATAGAGAGGTAGAAATATTGATGAGAGAGAGAGAGAGACAGCGATCAGCTGTCTCCTGCATGCCCCTCCTAGGACTGAGCCTGCAACCCAGGCATGTGCCCTGACTGGGGATGGATCCAGAAACCTCTCGGGTCATGTGTTGATGCTCAACCCTGAGCAACACAGGCTGGGCAGACAGGGAACTTTTGGGGAAGAAATAGAGTTTTGACCAAAGTCCTCTCCCAGCAGATTCCATGAAATCCCGAACCCCTCCCACAGTTACCAGTGTATCATCTCAACAATTAGGAGAATCCTCATTTCGGTTCTCCCCACGAAGTGAAGTAAAGGCTACTCTGGTCAAAGAAGTGGGTGGAGGTCTCTAAGGCATGCTGACTATCTCTAGCAAATAGTAACCAGAAACTATGCTGTATCTTTGAGAGTACTGCAGGGATAAGTTCTCTCACCAAAAATGTAGGGGGTTTCATGGTACATAAATCAGCCAGAGTCCGTGACTGTTGCTTCTGATTAAGGACGGTCATTGATAAAGGAATTAAAACAGAAGCAGTTATAGACCTGCAGGGTGAAGCAGAGGCTAGATGGATTTTGGTGAATGAATGGCAGCAACCTAACACAAGGTGAATAAAGTGAGGGCTCACAGACGCCAAGAAGCAAGCACCACAGAGAAGACCATCAGCAGCAGAGAGAAAGGCCTGAAACGCAAAGGCACCACCAAAGAACCCCAGGAGGCTGCAGTCATTGACGATGGGGTGACAGAAAGTGGGGTCCAACCCCCAAAAGTCTCTGCCTTCCCTCCAGGCTTCAGCATTTCAGAGACTAAGAACAAATAGCAGTACCTCTTAATGTTCATGCAATGGAAACAGCAGCAGGAGAAGGGAAGGTTGGCAGCTGAGAGAAAACTTAAAGAAGAGAGAGAGGCTCTCGGTGATATGGCTCCACCAAGGCCTATACCCATGACCATGGACAACCAACGAGAGTACGACGGAACCACCATGGACCTAGCGATGAGGAGGTGGCTTCTGATGAAGCTGCAGACGGACTTGCTTCTTCCTTCCACAGACAAACTTCTCCCAAGGTCCTCACTGCAATATCAGACTGACCTCATGGGAGAGCCCTCTGAACAGCTCCCATGTTCATTACAGAAGAGGGCTGCCCTGAACATGGTGATTCCACCGTGCATCTCCAGAGATGTCACGGATCTGATCGTTACTCACAAAGATTGTAAAGCGCCCAATGGATTAATTCTGAGCCACTTGCCAAATGGATCAACTGCTCATTTCTGAGCAGTGTTCACCTGCATAAGGAAATTAAGAGAGGGAGCAAGGAGCCTGCAGACCACGTACCTGAAATCATTCTGAACCATTTTACAACAAGCTGGCTGACTCTGCTGGGCAGGTGTTTGCATCTCTCTTTCCCCACAATCCTCAGTTTATTGGAAGGCAGGTTGTCACACTCCATAATCAATGGGATTATATCTCCCTCAGATTTTACAGGTACAAGGTATGTGCAAGAGGCAACCAATTGATATGTGTGTGTGTGTGTGCTCACATAAATATTTCTCTCTGTCTTTCTCTCTCTTCTATTCTCTCTAAAACTCAATGGGAAAAATATCACCGGGTGAGGATTTAAAAAAAAAAAAAAAAGACTCCGTGCTAGCAACAGTAAAGGTAGAATAAAAAATCTTGCTCTGAAATGGAACCAAATGACTTTGCCAACATACAACCATTTTTGACTTAGGAAAATGTCACCTGTGAATAGGGCAGACATGGGATGGTAGGACTTCATCATCACTTGCAACCATTCTGTTTTGCGGTGCCGCAGCTCTGAACTTCCTCCAGACGAGGTAACGATGGTTCCACTGTATTTGAAGCTGACATTTCACACCTGGACATTACACAGTTCTCCTGCCACTGGGTGAAGAGAAAAAAGAAAGAATGATGTGCGTATGTAAGTGCTGAGAATTTGGGCTGAAGTAACTGACTGCTCCTGATGAGATGGGACACAGGATGGAGCATAGATGGGATCCAGGAAAGTCCCGGGTGCCTCTTAGAACCTGGAGTCCGTGAGTTTTTCTCTTTCTGCTTCAATGAGGCAAAATTGGTTGCTATAACTTGTCCCTAAGAACCGCGCTGGGCTGTGCCTCGGGTCAACAGCTGGAATATGGAGGCAGGGAAATAGCCCACTTGTGTGGTGATGGTTAAGGACACAGACCTACCCATCAGGGTTCTTCACTCAAGTTCTTGGCCTGCCACGTTCTGGTTGTGGCACCTTAGTCATGTTACTTGACATTTCCAACCTGTTTTGTCATCCGTAAAATAGGAATGACAGCCTGGTCAGTGCAGCTCAGTGGTTGAGCGTCAGCCAGAAACCAAGAGGTCCATTCCTGGTTGGGTCACATACCTGGGTGGTGGGCCCGATTCCCTATGGCGGTTGTGTAAGAGGCAGCTGATTGATGATGTTTGTCTCATCGATGTTTCTATCCCTCCATCCCTCTCCCCTTCCTCTGGCTCTAAAAAAAATCAATAAAATAGATGATAAATAAACAAACAAATAAATAAAATAAGAATGACAATAATAGCACTCATAGGGCTTTTGTGCAGATTGAATGAGATAATCCACATAAAATGCATGCATATAGCCATGATGTCAACTATCATTATCTATGTTTCTCTGAATTGACGTGGATCTTAAGGAAAAATGCCTAAAATGATACCGCGGTTATTTACAATCTATCTGCCCCTTTCTTTTCCCGCCTGCATCACCCCTGATGATTTCTCTAAAAGGGTTTTACCTAGAGCAAAATGGGAGGGAGGACTTTGCATGCTGGAAGAAGGAGGTCTGGGCTTTGGTTAGTGCACCTGAGTGTTAGTACCTGCCTCTAGCTCTGTGGGTTGGAGATAGTCAGTTCCTTCACCTGTAGCTTGAGAAGGTTGGAGCCGATTTCATCTTGCTTTTTCCAGCTCTCACATGCTGTTTAAGGGGTAGGGGTAGAGCCCTCACTTCTCCTGGAGTCTCTTACATCTGGGGTGTGCCCCATAATGAAGCAGTTGATAAGTGTTGAATAAAATAGAAATTTATTCAGATTCCAATTTTTCCCTGTGCCAGACCTAATGACAGTTCCCCTCAACTATTTCAGTAAAAAAAAAAAAAAAATCGAAATTTCACTCTAGCTGGTTTTCTCAATGGTTAGTGTCAATTCCCAGTCAAGGGCACATGCTTTGGTTTCAGGCTGAATCCCTAGACCTGGTCGGGGTGCTTGCCAGAGGCAACCAATCAATGTGTCTCTCTCACTCTCCCCTTCCACCCTCCCTTCCACTCTGTTAAACATCAATGAAAACATGTCATTGGGTGAGAATTAAAAAAAGAAGTCAGACCAACAAAAAAGAAAAGAAAAGAAAAGAAAAAAAAAGGACTATATGTCATATAATTCCCTTTATGGAAAATTCTAGAAAATGGAAACTAATCTATAGTGATAGGAAGCAGATAGGTGTTTACCTAGTGATGAGGGGGTGGAGGAAAGAGAGAGAGGGAGGGGTTACAAGGAAACAGGAAGAAACCTTTGAGGGTGATATGTTCATTATCTTGATGGTGGTGATGGTTTCACAGGTATCCAACCTTATCTAAACATGTTCAGTGTAATTTAAGCCAATGATGCCTCAATAAAGCTGTTAAAAAGAGGATAAGCTCATGAAAATTAAAAAAGTAGAATGACACATAACAAAAGACTATTTACCTAATTAACTATGTGATGTGTATATGCACACAAAGCAATACACGTTTTGAAAAATATAAGCAAAAATAGACACATCTATACACAACAAACACAGAGGAAAGTTGTCTTGTGGGTGAGTGGGAGCTGAGGGGCTGAACTGGGGTAAGAGAATAAAGAAACGAGAGAGGAGAGAGCCTCGTCCACACCGGCGATGGGGGGAGAGGCACACAAGGAGCCCTCTCCAGAGAGCATTTCTTCTCTTCATTGGTTATTTTTAAAAGTGTCCCAGCCCTGACCGGTTTGGCTCAGTGGATGGAGCATCGGCCTGCGGACTGAAGGGTCCCAGGTTCGATTCCGGTCAAGGGCATGTACCTTGGTTGCGGGCACATCCCCAGTGGGGGTGTGCGGGAGGCAGCTGGCTGATGTTTCTCTCTCATCGATGTTTCTGGCTCTCTATCCCTCTCCCTTCCTCTCTGTAAGAAATCAATAAAATATATTAAAAATAAATAAATAAATAAAATAAAATAAAAGTGTCCCAGGACAAGCTAAGCTGGTCTTGATTTCTGAGATTTTTACAAAACTGGTGCAATAATTTTGTCTCCAGTGGGAGGCAGGTTACATTTTAGCACTTTTGGAGGTTGATTTGCGGCTTGTGTGTGTCACGTCTCTGAAAATCCTGCTAGAAAACCTGCTGGCAGCAAAAGGCTGCCATTCAATATGGGCGTAATTACCTTGATGCTGATCAAACTCCATCACCACCGATACACAGGCCCATTGCACAGATGTTCAAGTGCCTTCAAGCTGTGCCTTCAGATGCACACTAATAATTCCTGGCTGCGGCTTCCCTTTAAATAACGCCAACGGTAACCAGAAGATATGCCGGCGGAGGGGATTTCATTTATGTAAAACGTCGTTTATTTTTAGTTTATTGCAGAAAAGTGTGCGTGGGGGTGGTGGTTAGAAAATAATTAAAAGTGTGTGCTTCCTTGTAACATGCTATCTCCCCTAACTGAACTTCTAACCTGACATCAATACATTGCATACTGTAACCTGTTTCTCCTGATTATTAACCTTGAGCTTGGCAACCTATAAATCATCCCCGAAACAGCTGGCGCTCAGCATTGCCCCAAAGGTACATGATTACGATCGTTTTATATATATCTTGGTATGCAGACATGAAAAATTCATTGAAGAGGTTGGTATTGTAAGACTCATTGTAATGAATTTTCTCAAAAACATAGATCATGCTTAAAATAGGTGTCTGCTTATTATAATGCAGCCATTTATATCTTCTTGAATTACCTTGCCCATAGCTCAGCCATTTTCTTAAAGTCAAACACGATGATACCTAAACAGATTTACTGCAGTCACTTTGCAAGGCTTAAAAGTAGTTCGCTGCCTCTCTGCCCCCCCCCCCCCCCCCTGCATCCCCTTTCTGTGTCCATGTCTATAGAATCCAAGGGTACAGACTTTTTTTTTTAAAGGGAATCATTTGGAAGGTCATTCCTTAAAGGCATCCCCATTTACTGGGGTTTGTCAACTACGAACACACAAGCATAGAAACCTCCAAAAGTGTTATGCTTCTCACAACTCACAGAGGTGTCCTATTTCTCCCTGCTGAAGGGTTCATATCAATATTGCTAGGATAATAAAAGTTAGATCTGGAAGGGTCCCCAACTATCACTGTGGTCTTCACCACTCCAGTAAAGCAGCCCCAGGGAGGTGGTGACCTCCTCAAGGTCACACATGTGGGAAGGAGGGGGTTCCAGATGTGGAGCCATGCCTCAGGTTTGTAATAATAAAACAATCGCCAGGAGAGTGCTTTCTAGGTGCAGGTACCGTGCCAATGCTTGCCTGTGTTCATGCCTCGAATCCTCACTGCAGGCTGAGCAGTGAGCCCTGGCTTTGCCACCCTCATCCTCACCCTCACCCTCACCCTCACCCTCACCCTCACCTTCACTCCCACTTTGTATCTAAGGACCCAGGCCCGGGGAGGTGGGGCAGCTTGGTGTGGGGCACGCACCTTGTCATTGGCGGAGCAGGATTCCATCAGACTCACCCCAGCCAGTCCATCGCCCCAACGCGGCAGCACCGCCTTTAACCCCATGGTGGGCTCTTACCCCTTTCCTTTTCTGATGGAGTTGGCCAGACCTCTAAACTGTCACTATAGGTGTTCATTTAAACAACTGAAAGAGAACAACGACAAAGAAGAAATCACTGGGTCTGAGTTTGCTGGGGTTGCTGTAATGAAGTGCCACAGTCTGTGTGGTTTAAAAGCCAAACATTTCTTCTCTCACGGTTCCAGAGGCTGAAGTCCAAGATCAAGGTGTCAACCGGGTCGGTCCTTCTGAGGCCTTCCTGTTCCTCTGGTGGATGGCCATCCTCTTCTCCCTGTGTCTTCACATGATCCTCTCTCTGCCTGTCCTCCTCTCTTCTTATCAGGACACCAGCCACGCTGAGTTAGGGCCCACCCACGACCTTACTGCGCCGTAATTACGTCTTTAAAGGCCCTCCCTCCAAGCAGTCTCCATCTGAGGCACTGGGGGATGCATTGTAGCTTGTAACACAGGGTCTGCCTTTTTTCCAGTGGAAAACATACACATGAAAACATCTGGTTACAAACTAATAGGCCCAACTCTTACAGGTATTCAAATCCTCGTTCTTTACCAGGTGTGAGCTGTTAAAACCAGCAAAACCTGTTTCTGTGTCCCTTTAAACCAGCGGTTCTCAACCTGTGGGTCTCGACCCCTATGGCGGTCGAATGACCCTTTCACAGGGGTTGCCTGAGACCATCCTGCATATCAGATATTTACATTATGATTCATAACAGAAGCAACGTTGCAGTTATGAAGTAGTAACGAAAATAATTTTATGGTTGGGAGTCACAACATGAGGAACTGTATTTAAAGGGCCAGAAGGTTGAGAACCACTGCAACCAAGCCTTGGAAAAGAAGAGCTGATTCCTAGCAGAGAACTTGCTTGCTTGCCTTTCATTCCCTCTTGGAGGTTGGGGCCTGATCTGCTACCCACCCGTGTCCTGCATGGCCCAAGTCTGCCGCATCCTGACCGCTGACCTGAGGAGCTGCTGCAGGGGCCCCAGTCCCCAGGCCTGAGCGATGTGGATGCGAAGGATGCAAGGGACCTTGTAAGAAAGTGGGGTCCCGACTCCTGAAGGCAAGCCACGGGTGCAGAAGCCGTTCCCTCTCACCTTGGCATCTTCTTCATAAGGACAGCCAACTGAGGCAGCTTTCTGGGACCTGTCCTATTATATTTAATTTGATTTTTAGGCCACGAGGGTGGTCCTGAGCTCGCTGGAGTGAAGGGAGTGACGACTAAGGTGCCATCTGCCATCTGGCAGGGGTGGGCACACCTGTCTGTCCAGGAACCTGGGTTAGCTTGGCAGGGATGCCATTCAGGTCCCAGGGCCAGCTTCCAGAAGCTAGACAGGGAGAAAAGAGCTCACGTCTATCTTCTGGCTTTGCCTGCAGACCCAGGAGAGAGGCCCCAAGAGGCACTAGGTTGCCCTGAGTTTCCATCGGCCTTGATGCTGATGAATGAGAAAATAATTCATCCCAGTAAAAACAAACACACTCACGTGAGAGTGGGGCAGACACAATGGGGACAGCCTTCCCTGCGGTGCCATCGTCTGCAGGGGCAGCCTGCACAATAGCTGACATTGTAAACCCGTGCATTGGTGCCAGTGCTGCCCAGCACTTCCACAGGCATTACCTCATTCCTTCTTCAGAGCAGGCCTGTGTGGTAGGTGCACTTACCAAGCCCACTCTGTGCGGGAGGAGAAGGAGGCAGTCATGACTGCCGGAGGGGACACAGTGGAGACAGGACACCTCTGTGCCTTTGGGAGAAATAGTTTAATTGCAAACTGGGTTTCCCTCCTCGGGGGCTGGTCTTTCATCAGTTTTCCATTTCCAAGTGGTGTTCAAACGCAATCCCAAATGTAAAGCACAGCGGAGGGAAGGTGGTCAGTCAACATGGGAGGAAGTATGTCAGGTGTCAGATGGGTCCCAGACTTCAGGTGGTCACTTCACAAAGAATGTAAATATCGAATCACTATATTGTTCACCTAAAACTAATATAGTATTGTAAGGCAACTGTAATGGAAAATTAATTTATAAATTTTTTTTTTTTTTAACAATTGACCTGGCTGGTGTGACTCAGTGGTTAGAGAGTCATCCACAGATGGAGGTGCACCGGCTTGGTTCCTGGTCAAGGGTACATACTTGGGTTGCAGGTTTCATCCCCAACCCTAGTTGGGGTGCGTGTGGGAGGCAACCAATTGGTATTTCTCTCCCACATCAGCGTTTCTCTCACCCCTCCTCACCCTCCCAGTCTTTCTAAAAATCAATGGAAAAAAGATCACATAACAACAGCAACAAGAATTTTAAAAACGAAAAGCAATCCCAAATCAGCTCAAATCTAGTTTTCTGGCGCTCTCTCACTGCCCTCTCAAAGGGGGAGTCATAGATACTTGGAGGCCCAAGGAAACCTAGGGGCCCTCTTTCCAGAAACACACACACACACACACACACACACACACACACACACACACAGCTGTGCCTCCAGCTTCAGAGGACGGGGGCTGCCTTCGCCTTCCTTCCTCCAAGCCCACCCACAGCCCAGGGTAAGAATCCTTTTTGAAAAGCAGGATGTTCCAGAAAGAAGGCCAGCCATTGCCCCTTCCTGAATCATAAAATCAAATGACAGGGGAATGATACATGTTTAATGAAACCTAGTAAAACAACAACAACAAAAGATTAGCGTGCATGACAGGGAGAAAGAATATGTTGCATTTTGTGAAGTTTTGAAAAAAATCTTATCTGAAGGTGAATGTGGACGAGGTCCCAGTGCACCTGTCTCTCTGGTGCTGGAGAGCGAGAGCTCCAGACAGCCTCCCGCCCCCACCTCCCGCCTCCCGCCTCCAGGCCCGGCTTTGCTTTCCTCAACTGAGAACTCTCTTGTGTTTCCAGGACGGCACCAGCCTTGTTTCTGTGAATGTTCCCTTCAGACTAGATCACCGAGCCACCCCCTGGGGGCTTGGCACTGCCCTCGGCTGTGCCACGCCCGGAGAGCTCCTTGGATGGTTTGCACCGAGTGTCAGTCCAATGCTGGACACTAAGGAGGTGGCAGATCCATGCTTCCTAATGCTCACACGACACTACCAGGAAGGCGTTCTCATGACTAGTATGGTGACTACTCCAGATGGACAAGCGAGGAAGGTGAGGCTGAGGGACGAACACACTCCTGTGTGCAGGGCTGCCCACTATGCGGTGGAGCTGCCCGCAGGGTGTGAGAATGTGGCAGAAAAAAAGATCTCTGGGTCTCGAGTGCAGACTTGCCTGCAAGACCCCACCAAGCCCCTTGCTAGCCTGGGATTGCGGAATCTTAATATCTTTAATGTCTATACGTGTGGTTTCAAAGCTGCATCACTTGAGATAATAATGCATGCAAAATGTTTTGAAATCTGTACATTGCAGGCAGCCATGTGATTTATACAAACCATGTCAGCCACATGCTAAGGCCCTTGAGATCAAAAACCCTGACTCCAGCCTGGCTGGCATGGCTCAGTGGTTGAGCATTGACCTATGAACCAGGAGGTCACAGTTCAATTCCCAGTCAGGGCACATGCCCGGGTTGCAGGCTTAATCCTCAGTGTAGCGTGTGCAGGAGGCAGCCGATCAATGATTTTCTCTCATCATTGATGTTTCTATTTCTCTGTCCCTCTCCCTCTCTGAAATCAATAAAAATATATTAAAAACAACAACAGCCCTGACTCCATTCTCTGTCCCCCACCCCTGGCCCCACACCCCCTCCAGCCACAATGAAATATTTGCCAACTGACCCCTTCATAAGAACAAGTTCCCTTTCTCTAGTGAACTTACAGAAAGTGTCCCTAATACTCCATGGCATTTGTCCTTGAGAGAGAGGAGGCTTCATGTAGGAAGGCCCAAATGCGACGTGCCTGCCTCAAGCTCCTCAGGCAAGGTGCTCAGCCACAGAAGGAAACCACCCAGGGGCACTGGCAACAGGGCTGCTCTGCTCAGCCATCGTTGCCATCACTTTCAGGTCCCTGTTGGTGGCACCGTTGAGAGCAGTGACATCATGACCAGCTCAGGCAGGGGAGGCTGCCGAGTCAGTCATTTAACTGAAGTTTCTTAACCTTTTTTTCAGGTGACAATTCAGACGCCTCACCTTCAGGTGAAAGCAGGTGAGGTTAAGCCGTCCGTGCCTGGATGAGGGCATCAGGGGCAGGGAGCTAAAAGGACAACCAACCACGTTCCCCGCCCTCTCCCAGATCTGTGGGCTCAGAACCTTCTCAATTATTCAACGCGTTTAGCTGCATTGACAACCAACTGGCCAGGATCATTTGTCCCGGTTACAGCTATTCAAGCTCGAAGTCTGCCTAAGGCCTCGAGTCATTGTGGTTTCGGTGTCTCCTTGAGGCCAAGAAGAGGCACCATGCTCTGCCTGGTCCCCGAGAAGAAAGGGGCCGCACCAACTGCGTCTCAGCTCTTCCGGCATCTGCCCCATGGCAGCCTGGCACTGGTCCTCAGTCTGCTTCGCTGCCAGGCCAGGCCAACCACAAATAAAATAGCCAACAGCTGGGAGCCGGCTCTCTGACAGGCGTGTCTGCGGCAGGCCAGCTGAAGATGGCCTTTCAGCCTTGTGGCCACTGGAGCTCCCATCATAGGGAGGAACAAGCGAGTCTCAGAGTTGCCTTTCTTCCTGCAAAAACTTTCCACATTGGCCTCTCGGTGCCTTCCCACCTTTCCCAGGTCGGCCCTGTTTAGCTCATGCAGCCTGCTCCCAAACCACATTAAAAAAATAAAATAAAAAACATAAACACGGTTTTTGTTTCCTTGACATTATAAACAGTTCTCAGATTTGTGCAGTAATTATCCCCAACAATTGATACTTAGACAGGTTTGGGGTTGAAATGTAAAATTTCTGCTCTAAGGGCCTTCTCCCTCCCTCTCACCCCCTGGATTCTCAAAGCCAATGGAATTCTTCTCTGGAATTTCTCGCGGGGGCCCAGGGGCAGGACCCAGCACCTCATCTTGGAGCTGCCACCGCTGTTAGTCTGGCTTCTGTCTTAGGACACGCAGGTTCTACACAAAATGGGCCTCCAAAGAAAAGGGGCTTTAGGATTGGTTTGTAACTTTACATTGTGGGGAGGAAGGGGGAAAGGAAGGTTTTTAAATGGTTTTATGTGACCCTTTGGGCTATTCTGAGTCTGCCAGCTGCTCCTCAGAAGCTAGCCATGGCTCTGGCCGCAGGAACCAGGAGCTGAGAGGCAGGCCAGCCTCGTCTGGGGAGAACAATGCCTCCGCAGTCACACACAAGGGCGCCTCTCATTTTCCAGGAACCCGTACAATCAGGTGGCAAGCATCCTGGAGGTGCCTCACAGGGCCCCTGAGCCCGGGAGAGAACAGAAGCTCTGCAGCTACAGATATGCAAATGCGTCCTCAGTGCCAGAGCCCAGAAAGCCCGCTGCTGGGGCTGCCTTTCAGGCCACTCAGAAACTCGGGGCTCACTCACCAGCCAAATAAATCCTCCGGAAGAGGCTTGGGTAACGCGCACGGGCACTGACTAGTAGATGATCAGCTGCAGAGGTGATGTCATAAAATCAGCATGGATGGAGGAAAGCCTGCTCCTAATTGCTTGTGTTGTTTTTTTTTTGAACTTGAACATCTTTCAGTCATCCTTCACTAGTACTTTGTCTTGTGGCATGAGATTCTGGAACCTTCTGGTTTGTTCTTCCTCAGATAATCACATCAGTTGTTATTAGAAGAGTTTGTAGCTTATTCTGTTTTAGGTTTGGGGTTTTTTTGCTTAAGACAGTATGTAGATCTGAATTAATGTGAATAGCAGGTGTATACTTTAGACACATAGTCACAGCTACACACAACCCCAACCTGAGAAGTCTGAGTCTTCATTCTCTCCTCCACTCTTGTCTCACCACTGGGCCTTGGGCAAGTGACCTCACCTCATCGGAGGGTGGTGGCAAGAACACTGGAGCGGGGCGTGGATTCACTCCCCAGTGCCTATTAACAAACAAGAATGCTGACCCTCTAAGAAGTGGAGAGCTTCCTGACTCCTAAGGAAACATGGTGAAACGTGTTGGGCAGGAAGGATCTTGTGTCCTAAATGCGACGCACTCCCCAAACGATGATACTCACAGCCTCCTTCGGTTTCAGTCACCCCGCCTACCTCCACGTCCAGGTCTCTTGAGCTCCGACCAGCAATGGAGATGGTTTTGGGTTGCACAGGATACAAAGCCACTGTGCTACCTGGCCCCAGGCACACCAAAGAATCAGGTTTCTCTCACTTGTAATTTTGAAATCGAGCTTTCAGATCAAACTGCAAGGGACAATGGAGGAAGCCACCTCAAGTAGTCAGTGATTCCTGAACAATTATTTTGATGTAGTGTATGTGTCTCTTTATTATACAGTAGAAATTAATTATGCTGTCCTTTAGCTAGAGCTTTAAGTGCATCAGGACAAATTTATCCCAGAGTCCAGTCGAGACCTCGTAAGAAAGGTTCGCAGGAAGGACCCTACGGAGGGAGGCAGGCGCCACTACACTAACATACATGTCTGTAAGCATCTAGAGACCAAGTCTGCCAACTCCGTCAGTTCAGTGATGAAAATTTCGTCACAGCTTAGGACCTGCACAAATTATAAGAGTACACTGTTCTGAAGATAAAGATGCCAGATGAAAGGATATTTGAAATTTTAATCATTGTTGCCCTGTCCCTCAATTTATATTATATGGTAAACATTCATTGATTAAGGAAGACACAAATTAAAATTCAACTCTGTGTGAGTAGATCCAAAACCAGGTCCACAGACCAACAGACCCCAAGGAGGCAGAGCCGCGCTGCTACACAGGCACACAAGGAGGTTTTTGTATTGGTTTAGAGACTCCATTAAGAATGGGAGCAGCAACAGGAAAGTTGAGCAGAAACCTTACACAAAAATATTGTGAAAATAGTTCATAATACTGTGAAAATCACCATCCTAACTCCTACCAGAAAAACTCCAAATTGGGGGACTCTCCCAATAAAGTCAGTGATGACAGACTTTGTAACCGGAGTCTTACATTTGACTAAGTAATCCAGAAGTTAATTTATTCATCTATTTTGCCAAATGTAGTTTACTGCAAAATGTCTACAAAACTGTGGTAAATCTTATCCGTGCTAAGAAAATACAGAAAATTGCTCATTAGAGAGCCGAGTCAAACGAGTTAGATATATTCTAACTTTTAAGTGCTTGTTAGTGGAGGTTATTTGCATTGTTTTGCTTCCTAATTTAAATTTATCGATGGCTCTGGAGACGCGGCGATGCTCACTGCACACACACATCACTTCAGCAATGCACATTACGGTCTTACCTCTGCTACCCGTTAGAAGTAAGTTTCTTAAAACTTCCCAAACATAACTAGCAAGTAATTTTCATTGAACTAAACAGATAATTTTGGAACAGGGCATGTAAGGAACATTTTCTCTTCCCAGTATCTTGTAACACGAATCATGGGATTATTATTATTTTTTTAAAGCATAGTGAAACTCTTCATCTCTTGGTTTTACTCTAGGTACATTTCAGTAGAAGTAATCCTGAGGAGTTAATACAAATTATTATCCTGGTAATTTAAACGGGAGGCTCTATTTCTTTAACATCTATAGGATTAGGTCACTTTCCTGCATTAATCCTACCAAAGACCAAACCCTCCACCAAGGCCATCCTAGTCCCTGTCTCCTCCCTCTTCTAGGCAGACAGGTTCCCCGTACCCCGTCTTCCAAGCTCGCTCTCAATTCACGATCACCGTGGCCTTGGCTGTTCCCTTTGCCTGGAACGTTCTCCAATCATCTTGTCTGGCACCTACTTCTCATCACTCAAGCGTAAGCAAAGCGTCTACTCTTTCGAGAGCTCCTCCCTGACCAGCTGATCACCCTATTTAATATGTTCTTTGATCCACAAAAACTTTATTGGTAATGGGTATCATGTCTCTTCTTTCTAGAATGTAAGCTCCATGACAGCAGGGGGCTCATCTGTCTTTGCTTTCATTGCTGTATTCTTGCCGCTAAATCGGCATCCCACACCCAATGTAGTGAAGAATGTCAGTTATATTAGTGCACCGGCCAAGGGCCTGGGCTTTGAAGTTGGGTCAATCTGGGTTCAAATATCAGGTTTGCAATTTACTAGCTCTGCAGCTTAAGTATGTTCACTTTTTATAAAAACATGATTTCTTTATTAAAAACAGATTTACTCATAGGGCAACGTAAATCCAGATTTAAACGAGTTAACTGAGACTCGAGTTTCCTTAGCGCTCACACTATCCCAGGCTCTACTTCCTGTAGACTTGCTCTTCATTCTCAACCCCAAACTGAAGGTTCCTTACGGAGGGCTTTGTGGGGGGAAACGTAAAAACACAGAAGCCCCAGACACTGCAGCTCATCATCACGATGATTTTCTTGCAGACCTGAGTGCAGTAGCACAGAGAGCAAGGAGGCTCTTTGTAAAGCCGGCTGCTGAGTCCAAATGTAGCTGCTGTACTTCCTGGGGCCAGTTCCTTAACCTCCCAGGGCTGTCTCCTCTAGGAAACCTGCATCTCCCACACAGAGACAGACGACGACGAAGCAGAGGGCACGGAATGCACTCAGCACCTCAGTGCTCAACTCACACGAAGCACACAACGAACACCTCTTGGTACCAGACGGCATTTAGAATATTTCTCACGGAGGCCAACTCAAGACCTAATATTAATAATTAATTCCATTAGGAAAAAAAAGGAAACAACCATTTTCCCATGTCAAAAACTGAGCGTGTCAAGAGGTGAATTCCAGAAAACCCAGAGCTAGCGGATGGCTACCTACCCAGGGTTCCTCTGGCCGCAGCTCCTGAGGCCTTTGCTTTGAAAACCAACATTGCTCTTAGCATGTTCTCCTGACCAGTTACATCCTAGGTTCTACTTATACAAGGTCATAGGAAAACTTCCGACCCTAAAGAATTGTATAAAAAGATGCTTTTATGATTCATTTCATTAAACAGATGTCATTCTAGGTCTTATTAAGACTTAAAAAAAAAATCTTTCCGTTATTTAAACATTTCAATTTTCTGTGCTCCATGCAGATCCAGCTTTACTTTCCGTGTTCAAAGAACCCCATTTTGGAGGGTGCTCTCTTCAAGGCACTTCACTCCAGTGCACACCACCCCGTTAACGTTCCAGCAGGAGCAGGAGGGACGGCAAAAGCAAGCACAGGACCTCTGAGGTGGACGTTTCCGGTTGTTCCTTCTCCACCGCGTAACGGTTATGTTTCATCTTGGGATATAAATTAAGCAGATCCCATTGTCTAAGAGGACTTAGACCAGTGGTCGCCTACCGGTGGCCCGTGGACCACTGCTGATCCGTGAGGTCTGAAAGGTTGGCGACCACTGGTTTCAGGAAACCTTTGGGGCAGTGGTCGCCAACTGGTGGTCCGAAAGGTTGGCGACCGGTGGTTTAGACGGTCTGTCTCGCCACATCGGGCGGGGTGGACGGGGTGTGCAGGTCGGGGCGGGGGAGGGGGAGGCGACATTCACAGGACTGCAGACTCCGCTCTTCTCCCTTTCCACTGCATGGAAATAGGGCTTTGTGTTTGGCCGGTGACATGACAAGGTAAAAACAGAAGCTCTCAAATTAGACTTTACCTCAAATATCAGAGGTCACGGAGGGGTGCACGGATCCGCTGCTCTCGAGTCTGCGTGCGTGTGCACTTGGCACGCTCGCTGCAGTGGGTCCCTTTTCACCTGCCTGGGCTCTCCACAGCTCCTGGCAGCCGGCACTGGTCCGCGGGGCGGCACAGCGCCTGTGTGTCCCTTGCTGACACTCTGGCATTGTGTTTTTCTGCCCATTAACCAAGGATAAATGACCTAGATATTGTGCCTATTAAAGCCTCATTTTTCTCGTGCCCTTTTGTTCGGCGGTGTACCACATTATCAGACGCCGCACACATTTTTAAGTATCCTCAGTCGCGGATGCCCTTTGGAGGGAGTAATAGGAGGGTTTTGTGTGTGGCTCTGCAGAGATATCTGGAGCGGAATTATGTGCAGGTAATTTAAGGCTTTCCTTCCTGTCTAGTCTGAAGACAATCGGGTTAGCGCCTCACTAACAGCTGACCTGGCAGAAGAGGATATATCAAGAAACCGTACCAAGGCCAGGATGCTGGATTTGCATCTATTGCGAAGACAAAAAAAAAAAAAAATAGAGCGAACACCAGTTCCCCTACACACTACATCCTATAATTACATTTCTGCATATCATGGGTCACTTTTATTAAAAGCATCATTACTACAGTTGGCAGCAATTTACAGTTTATCTTACATGATAGCAGTTTTCAAAGGAAAAAAATAAAGGACATCACAACAAAGAAAAACAATACATTTACAAAGTCATGTCTGTAAACTTCAAGGCTAGTTTAGAGCTGAGGTAATGCTGTTTTAGCTTTGTGGCTAAAGTAACAAAGTCCTTTAATTTAAAAAGAAAGAAAGGTACCTGATTCTCTAGTCTCTCACTCTTTTATTTATTCATCTATTTATTTTGTTTATACCAGTGCATTACAAGACCACGAGACAATGGAACTGTAGTTCTATCTGGCGAGAACCCTCCCAGTAGGTTAATTTCCAAAGGGACCCTTCACATTCAACAGCTGCCTTATTATTGCTGCGCCTCGGGGCGGAGGCGTTCACACTAACGTGGAGATTGTCTGAGTGTACGGATGTGTGTCTGTGTGTGTGTGTGTGTGTGTGTGTGTATGCGCGAGTGTGGGCACCCCAGACAGTCAGAAAGGGAAACCAACGAGCAAGTGTGATATGTACGGTAAAATTTCATCTTGACCTTCACAGCAACGAGATTAAAATTAAAAAAATTAAATATATAACTCCATACTTCCTTCGAGCGGCGCGTCCTTCCGCGAGTGCCGCCCCATTACAAATTGCTCTTTATTATAATACCCATGGTACCAAACGAAGAGGAAACGAAGCAGAGCATTATGTAAGTTTTCCTTAAAAAGACATGATCACCTCTCAAATTTCATCTCTCCTAGGGGTAATAAATAATGCACTGCACAATACTTAATGACCAAGATACCTTTTGACACACCTGTATAACATGACTTGGACTTTTTTTTTTTTTCTTCTTCTTTTTTTTTTCCTTTTTGCTACACTATGTTACAGAACAGCTTATAAAACTAGGTATGAACATTAACTGTGAGTGTAAACAGTAGGACTACCACTTGTCAAAAGTTTTCAACACTTGAACGGGAACTGGGGCCGGTTACACATCGTTCTCATTGTTTTCTCGTTCCTCCCCACCATCCAGCGAGTCCAGCTCCTCACCCTGTGCTATTTCGTCTTCGAGGACAGAGGACTCCGCCGTCTTGTCCAGGTTCTCCTCGGCGTCGCTGCCCTCGAGGTGCTCCTCCTCCTGGAAGGCCACCCCCTCGGCCTTGTCGGCGCCCTTCTCCGCACCCGAGCCCACGGTGTTCTGCAGTCCTGCCAGCGCGGGGAACCCGGGCAGCGTCAATCCTCCCAGCCCCGGAGGTAGAAACATGGAAGGGTAGAAGAGGCCTGGGGCCATGGTGGACAGGAGGAAAGGGTTGAAGGCCAGAGGGTTGGAGGGCAATCCGGCCGAGGCAGTAGCAGCACCAACGGGACCATTCGCAGAGTCAGTAGCCGAAACGGTGTCTGTGCTTTTCTCGGGGTCTTTGCTCTCCTCCTCGTTCTCGTTGCCCTTCTCCTCGCCCTTGGAAGGGCCGTCGTCCGGGTCTCCCTGACTGGACGCAGTAGTGGTGTTCCCAGCAGCAGCGGACAGGGGGCTGTTGAGCAGCCCGCCCAGGCCGAACACGTTGGGCAGGCCCGCCATGCCCGGCAGCATCAGGGGCAGCACGGCCGCAGGGTTCTTGGCGTCGCCTCCGGCCGCGGCGGCTGTGGCCAGTCCGGGAGGGAAGCCCATGAGCCCCGCCAGCTGGAGAGACTGGAGGTTCTGGAGGCTCTGGAGGCTCGTGAGGTCCATCCCCGCAAACAGGCTGTTCACCAGCAGAGGGTTGATCCCCGATGTGGAGGCCACGGCAGCAGCGGCGGCCGCTCTGGCGATTTCGCTCTTGGGCCTTCTTCCTCGTCGGCTTGCTCCTTCTCCCCTCACCACAGGTCCCGTGAGAAGACGGTCGAACATCGACTCGGGAACAAAACCCTGGAGGAAATGGAGAGGCAAACAGTGGCTGCAGAAGCTGCCGAAGGACACTTACTTTCAATGGGGCCTCTGATGACCTGAAACCTGACGTGCTGAACGGAAATACACAAGCGATTATTTCCACTCTCAAAGCTCAAATAGTAAAAATTAGGACAGCAAAATCTCTGTATTTTAGCATCACACTGGCTTATTGAGCTGCACAAAAACTGTCAAAGGCGACTCTGGAGTGAGGCGAATGGCAACTTGTTGCATCCAGAATGCAGGGCTGCTCAGAAACGCAAAGGAACAAACTTCTGACTGAATCTCAATGCAAGTGAAACAAAAGATGACACACTTCATATGCTCCTGTTCATGACATCCTCAGAAAAACAGAACTCTGGGGATGGAGAACAGAACAGCCGCTGTCAGGGGCCAGAGGTGTGATAGAGGAACACCAGGGTTTCTGGAACCATCTGCATTGTGATTGTGGTGGCAGTTCACAGGCCATCCATATTTAGGACTAATATTGCTAGACACCAAAAGAAAAAATATGCTACTCTGCTGTATACTTCAAGACAAACAAACAAAATAGAATCAAGACATTATTAACACATTAATTTTAAAAAGAAACTAATAGTGAAGAAAACTCAGACAGAGTTGTTGTATTTTTTTATTTGTTTATTTTAGGGATTTTCAACGGTGTGCTGCAAGAGTTTTTAAAACACACAATGCCTAACTACTTAGGAGCACTGACCTCTTTTCCTATAGACTGTCAAATAAAAAACTGACACGAGCCAACACAACAATAGCCATCGGTGTGAATGCCCATCTAGAACTATCTATAATAAAAGCATAATATGCTAATTAGCTCAGACAGCCAGACAATCTTCCTGATGACCTTCCAGACGACCTTCCAAGACAAAGCTGGGTCTGGGAGGGCCGAGTCTCTTGCACGAATTTCATGCATCGGGCCTCTAGTGCATATATAAGTAATATAATAGAGTTGTATCTTATTGGTCACCTCACATAATAAGGTTGCCCGTGATTGGTTAATTCTTGGTACCAGAAATCCTTACATAGAAGTGTAGGTACCTGATTTTTTAAAAAATTATCTTGGAGCAAAAAGGGTAATTGCTATTTTGGGTAAATAAATAAAAATGATACCTGTTTCTTTTGTCAGATCTGCTAAAAAAAAAAACCGTATTTTTTGTTGTGCTGCAGAATTTTAGCAGTTACTACCCTATGTGTGCCATGAGATAAAAAAGGTTAAAAACCACTGGTTTATTTTAGTATCAGAAATCATAATTAACCTTCGTCCACTCAATCACCATGAACTCCGCTCCATGGGGGGACTGCTGCTGGGTTTACCTGGGGCATCCCTCCTGGAGGCAGCTCACCTGCCAGGCTTTGAAGGTGCGTTTCCACACAATCCTCTGAAACCAGAGCTGTCTGGTTAACACACTTCGGATTAATGATGTAGACACAAGACATGATGTGAAAACGATGTATGAAGGCAACGCTTTTAAGCCTTTCTGTTAAGGACCAACAGAAAACAAAGAAAAATTCAGGAAAGCGGCTGTGTGGAGGTGACGACAGAGCGTGTACTTACGGACTGCTTGACGATGTCAGTCCAGTCGGGAGCAACCGCAAACTCAGGGTTTTCTTCCAGCCACCTGGGCAGATCTTTCATGGGAGGTGCCATCGCTCCGCCCATCTGGGGAGAGGCAAGGGAAATGTAAGTCCTTCCCTCTCCCCTCCCACCTCTCTCTCTACACATATGCACACACATACTATACATACACATATACTCTGAAAGAAATGTGATTTTTTTTTTTTTTAACAAAAAGATCTCAGGCTAAACCTTTCTTTCTGGGATAAGAAATCACAGAGACAAGGAGTCCCCTTCCCACATTTACCTTCTTCCCATTTCGTTTATTGACAACGGGCACCCTTTCCTCTCCTGTCAAAGTGTTTATATCCAATTTGTTAGGGTTTCGACATCTGTGTCGTTTCTGTTTCGGTTTCTGAAATGAGGAAAACAGCACATCTGCATTCTTCTGCAAAAAACAACAACAAAGGTCTTTAGTAAAATTGCATTTAATACTTATATTTTCCCTGTATAAACAACAAATAAGTCATCTTCAATTATTATGGAAGCTTCAAGAATTATTTGAATTACTAGAACCCATACTTTTCTTTGAAAGGAAAAAGTCCTATTTTCCACTCTGTACATTAAAGGAACTAAACAAACACGTAAGCTGAGAATCTGCTTTGCCTTTTATCTATCAATAATGCCACTTAGAGCCTCTTTTTTTTAGTCATGTTTGACTAAGTCATGGTAATTTTAAAGGAAACTTTCTCTGATTTCTATGCAGTGATGGGAATGGATGCAGAGGTGCTATCACATCTGTGACAGGACTGTACATGAGGAGAACCAAGCGAGGGACACAAGGACCTTGCAGGAGGGCTGTTCTGAGTGGCAGGAACTCAACTCATCCTGAATTCTGCAAAATGAAATGCAAACTCCTACACTGAAGTGTTTAAAAATCAATCCCATGTAAGCGTGGAAGTAACAGATTTGCACCACTGGCTAGTCAACAGTTTATGTGACAAATCTTCCTTCCCAACCATTTAGACAGGTGGAGCGGCCAGGTATCAGCTTGTTACATGGACGTTTAAAGAAGTAAACATTGTCCAAACCAGTTTGGCTCAGTGGGCAGAGCATCAGCTTGCAAACTCAAGGGTCCCAGGTTTGATTCCGATCAAGGGCATGCACCTTAGTCGTGGGTACATCTCCAGTGGGAGGTGTGCAGGAGGCAGCTGATTGATGTTTCTTTCCCATCAATGTTTCTAACTCTCTTTCTCTCTCCCTTCCTCTCTGTAAAAAAATCAATAAAATACTTTTTTTTAAAAAAAAGATGTAAACACTACGTAAGTACTATCTTTGGAATTGGAGGACGAAGATGATCAGGTCTGAGTTCATCTTAGGCGTAACTACTAGTTAGTTGCTTAAAAAAGAAGCTAATGAAATCGTAGGCTGCATTAGCTGGTCACATTTCTGGAAGTAGTATCTTCACAGCATTCTGAGCGGATCAGACCTGGGTTGAAGACCAATGCAAGTGCACTCCTGAGTGTTAGTTAGCCCAACAATGAGACCACCTGGAAACCACGCTGGGCAGAGCATAACTGGAGAACTCATGCCTGGTTGGTGAGAGATGGTGAAAGTAAGAAAAGGCATAATAGGTGTCTCCAAGGCTGCCCTTCCTGCGGGATAGTTTCTCTAACGTAGAACTACATAATGACAAAAACTAGGAAATGATCGCAACGAGAAGACATTCAAGCTAAGAGCAGAGGGACAAGGGATTTCTATGTTGAACAAGAGAACAAAATGCTGGCGAGATCCCTCCCACTCCAAGCTCCGTAACACTTACTGGTACGTAACTTGGCATATCAACAGTGTAAGCAGGGTGCAGCTTCAGCCATTCAACCAAGTCCTTATTTTTAGGAGCATCATCCCCCACCAGCCTTGTCCCATCTTCGAGATTTATAACAGGGATCCGTGTGTCGGGGTCCAGCTGTCCAGGAGAAGGAATGTTCCGTGTTGGTGGGGTCTCTATATCTTCTTCAAAAGCTTTGGTCACCTCAGCATCCTCCTGCAGAAAGTTGACAATGGTCTGAGTTCTCACAGGAAGAGAGAGATTCTGGCAACGTACTATCCCAAGAAAAGGTTATCCTAGTACAATGGATATTTCCTCAAAAAGGGGGAAAAGTTACTTGCAACAATGTCAGTTTTGGAACATATCAGAAGACGAAACCTTAATATCATGCTTCACGCTGTAGAATTAGTAAATAGGCAGAAAATTCACATGCTCCATGTTTGAGATCTTAAGCAAGCACTAGGAATGCGACGTGGGCAGGGTAGTGTGAGCCTCCTCTGCACAGAAGGCAGCCTCTCAATCTCTCTCAAAAACCCATAAACACCACTGAAACAGTTTTCATTGAAGAAAAGTTCCCAAGGCCAATTTATACATAGCTTTTAGGCACTGAAACAGTACAACTTCGCTGGTGGTACGAAATTCTGGGTTGGGCTTATGTGACAACACTGCAAAGATCAACTTTAACCCAAGTCTAGGCTCTACCACCGTCCAACCACTGGTTCTCAAACTGTTTTTGCAACCTCCTGACATCTTTTAAGTCAACCCACTTCTCCATTCCTACTGCTCCGACTTCCTGCCCATGTCACTGCAATATTCCTAAGTGGACTCCCTGACCTAGTTCTGCCCCACCCTTCTTTAATCCAACCTCCACGCTGCTATAGTGGAGTCAACTTTTTAAAATGCATTCTTTGTAGTTCAAAACCTTGTCACATTCTCCTATTTAACCTATTGCGATAACTGACTCCCCACCCCCCCCCGGGTAACGCCCAGGTTCTCGTGTGGCCATCGAGGCCTCCGCAACGTGCATCCCACCTTACCTCCAAGCTCCTTTCTGCTGGGCCTCCCCTCCTCACCAATTCCCCAGCCAACAGCTTTCAGATCATCAACCATGATAGGCTCGCTCTGACCTCAGCATCCTTTTTCACATGCTCTCCGCACCCCTCTTAAAATGACCAACTTCTACACAATCTTCTAAACTTAACCAAAGTATGGCCACCTTTAGGGATCCTTCTTCATCCCTTTCTCCTAATATCGTCCTTCCTCCATTCCCATTCTTCCTTTGGGCTCACGAAATACTCCAACCATAGCTCATAACTAGGATGCGTTATTATCTAGACACTGAGTGCAAGCAAGCTCCCGTCAAGCCTTTCCTCTTGCCCCCCAGCGTGTGGCACAGCAGGAGGGCCAGCTCCCACAATGTCGGTGAAGGCATGGTGGCTGCACCTGACTTTTCATGGTCTCTGGTTTGAGTGCTGACATAATGCTTAACCCTCCACAACACCAAAACAACAGTAAAAATAAATAAATTAATTAATAACAATTTTTTTTAAACAGAACGTTCTCTTAAGATCTAGTGGGAATTCTGAGCCAAATCTAACTTTAGAAAAATAAAAATATCTATAAATTCTTAGGTACAACTTAAGATAAATGAAATGAATAAAATCAGCCTCTTTAGTTCATAGTTATATAATCACAATAGGGAAGTAGCACTGGTTGCAATGACTGTTAATTCCTGTATGTGCCATGATTTAAATACTAAACACAGGAGTAAGTGAAAAGAAGTGTGAGCTGCAGAAACCCCTGATGTTGACAAAGGAGGGATTTGCGGTAAACACAACCTGTCAAAGTGTTAACGGTGGTTTTAAGCAGGAAGGTCAATCACTAGAGACACAACTTTGGGGAATCACATGCCTAGAAACGGCATTTTATCTCCTGGAACAATCAGCCACAGCTGATCCACTGCAAGACATATTTTCACAAGCTTCTAAAACAACCATATACTCAACAAAAATGGCCATTATTGCAACTGGCTCACTGATCATAAATTTCGAAAATTAACGTTAACCACCTGGATGTTTCCGGTTCACTCAGACCTCAGCAGGGGGCAAAGTCCAGTAAAAGCTATTTTGCAATTTCTAGACTTTAATTCAACCGTGCCTCTTCCTACCCTTCTAAGTCACTAAGCTTTCTCTAGGTTGAAGAAATAGAAAATGGGCAAACAATTACAGGGATGGAATAGTATGAAAAAAACAACAACATTAAAATAAACAACTGCTTCCCTCACTTGCAAATTGTAGTATTTCCCAAACTGCCCCACTGCCTGGAGGAAGGCTCCCAGGTTCCTGGCACCCAGGCCCTTGTGCACAGACAAGGAGCGTCACTATTCGATTCAGGTTTCAAATCAACAGGCAGAAGATACCTAGTACCAATCAGCATTTAAAAAGAAGCCGCACAGAAGCAGGCACCTGGGGTAATTAAAACCCTCCTCATTTTCAGGCAGCATGTTTTTTAGGTGGCGTGGGTGACAGATTAGGGAAGAGAATTTTGATTACACTGCCCTTGTTTCCTTTGAATTGACCAAAAAAAAAAGTAAAAATCCATTGTCACATATATTTCCTTTGAACCTAAACAAGCACAGATCATTAGGCAGTTAAGATTTTTAGGAGACTTGCGATGCCTAACTCTGTATATGAATACAAACTTCGAGTCAGTAAATGTTTCTACTAATCTAGTAAGTGCCAGGCCACTAAAATATCAGTATTTTTGAGAGCAAAAGCTTTTCCACCTCAAGAATTCAGAGACGACAACATCAGGCTCCAAAGCCCATGCTTCTGTTTGGGGCTGGTCTCCTGAGAGTAGCCAGGATAGCAGGGTCTTGGGAAGAATAAACCCGCCAGCCACACCTGGTTCAGGCTGGGTGACCTGCATCGTTGCTCAATGCCACGCCCACTCAGAACCACGGCTCTGCTCACTGTGATTCTGTTTCCCTGGTGGAAGAAGCCAGCTTTAACACAGCATCGCGGAGAGGCACGCGGGCCGGCGCTACGGGCAGTGAGGGGGCCCTGGCTGTCACGTGGGCACAGACAACGGGGTGGGCTCCTGCACTTACTGCACTCAGTGATGTCCGTTTGTGGCTCATGAAAAGCAGATCGAGGCCCTCCACGTTTTTCCTCCTCCCCCGCCTCCTCTTCATGGGGGGTTCCCCATCCACGAGGGAGCCATTGAGCAGGTGCCTCGTGGGTGTGCGTGACAGGCCCACCTGCAGCAGCTCCATCTGAGTCTTAAAGGCATCGGACACTGGCGTTGAGACGTTAGGCAAGATAAACTTTGAAGTAAGAGATGAAAAATTTGAGGTAGAGCTTGTTGCCTCCCTGGAGGCCTTTGATAAATCTACAACTTTTTCTTGTCCATTTTCTGAGACCACCTGAGACTCGCGAAGCTGGGCCACCATCTCCATGAGGTTTCTCCGCTTGGCAGCTCTTTCGGCCTCAATTTCAATTTTCCTCCTCCTCCTCCTCCGCTGGCGAGGGACAGCAAGATTGAGAGCATCTTCCTGTTGAAAAGCGCCAATGAAACAATGACCCCAAACGGCCTGTGCTCCATGAGCTGGCTTTCACAACTAAAGAACAGCAAGCTTAAGGCTGGCCAGTGTGGCTCACTGGTTGAGCATTAACCTATGAACCTGCAGGGTCAGGGTTCAATTCCCAGTCAGGGCACGTGCCCAGGTTGCGGGCTCAATTCCCAGTGTGGGGCATGCAGGAGGCAGCCAGTCAGTGATCAGTGATTGTCTCTCATCACTGATGTTTCTCTCCCTCTCCCCCTCCCTTCCTCTCTGAAATCAATAAAGTGTGTGTGTGTGCGTGTGCGTGTGTGTGTGAGAGAGAGAGAGAGAGAGAGAGAGAGAGAGAGAGAGAGAGAGAGAGAGAGAAGTGTAAGGAATTAAACATTCCTGACTGTGCAATAAGCTGAGGAAGCAGTAGCCATATTTCTAAGTAGGACCAGTGAAACACAAGCTTCCAAACTGAGAGCTGAACTTGAAACTGCAAAAACAAGTCGCGCTGACCTACCTTTGACAACTGGGGAGAAGTGGTGAGGTCCTCGCTGCCGCTGATGCTGGCCTGGCCGACTGCAGAGAGCTCCGCAAAGCTCCGCTTCTGCAGGGGGCTGTCCACGGTGGGCGGCGTGTAGCCGGGGAGGAGGCCCTGGAAATCAAACATCTGGCGCCGATTTACTGGCCATTTGCCTTTCAACACTGCTTCACAGATATTGTCTAATCGGTTTATCATTACTCGATCCTGGAGGGAAAGGAGAAGTTGCATGAAACTGCAAGAAAGACCTGGTCAAAATTGCCAGGTAAATATTTCTATCAAGATATTAAAGAGTATGAAAGATTTACACGTCAACTGGCGGGGAAAATGTCAAAGAAAATAAAAGATAAACAAGCAAGCAAATAACAAATTCCACCCAAACCACCTGGCCATGGGGGAAGGCACTCCGGTGGCTCCAGGACGGAATACCTAATGTTCTGCGATTATGAACACAGAACCACGTAAGTTAGCTAACACTGCATGGCCACCACCTCTAAAATGCCCCCATATTTTAGAAGTAACTTTTAGTCAAGCTGAAGAATGGTGGGTGCATGTCAGCAGGTAAGGACAGAACCCTGCCTGCGCGTAGCTTCAGAGCCAGGCAGGACCACAGTCTGTCCCGGGCAGTGGGACATCATTAGCGTCACTATTAATAAAGTTCAGCATTACAAAATGGGCACAACCCAGGAACACCTAGTGAATGTCAATTTGCATCCCCCACCTATTATTACTTCAAATTTCACTGAAGCGTGTACATTAAAAATTTCTAATTACAGCTTAGACCCAGTTTCCATAGATTAAACATGCCTGCTTGCCACCATAGACCTGACTGATCCGGGCAACTCTCTTCTGGGCCCGATAAGGGAGGCTAGCACAACAGGGGAAATGAGAGGGCACGGGGAGAAAAAGATGTCTGTGACAGGACACTTTTCAGTTAAAAATTTCACATCGTTTCTTACGCAACTCACAGTACGAAGGCCAACCTAGGGATGAGTCGACTGAAGCTGTTTTTATGTTGTTTTAAACCAGACAGCCCTGTTATGGTAATTAGGATAATTATTTCCCCACCCTTAAAACAGACCCAAATTACATAGGGATTTATTATAAAATTATGCTAGTCAGCCAAATAAATAAATAAATAAATAAATAAGTAAATAAATTTCCACTTCATTTTTGGTTCTAGATAACCACATTTGGAATTAACACATAATATACTGGACCCAACTGGTTAACAGCCCACCTTCTCCCGAGTGAAGAAGAGTAGCTTTCCAAATATATGAAACTTGTCCCAAATCTGAAAGTTCTGCTTCACACAAGAAAAAAAAAAAAAATCTGAGACATAGTTTTTAAAGTCCACACATTCCCCTTTGTGCATTGTCGGGATTGTAAATTGTGTAATCACTATAGAAAACAGTAGAGAGGTTCCTCAAAAAATCAAGTCTAGAGCTACCATGTGACCAGCAATCCCACTTCAAAGTGCATATCCAGAACAGAAGAACTGGAAGCAGGATCTCAAAGAGATATTAATGCACTCATGCTCACAGGAGCACTACGATGAGCCACGGAGCATAAGGAACCCAAATGTCCCAATGATGGGTGGCTGGGTAAAGAAAATAGACTGTATATCTATAGTGGAATATATTATTCAGCCCTAAAAAGGAAGGAAACCCAGTCACACAGATAAACGCTGAGGACATTCTACTACGTGAAATAAACCAATCACAAAAGGACAAATATTTGTGCGACTGCACTTACATGAGGCAACCGAAGTAGTCACATTCACCAAAACAAACAGAAGAATTGTGGTTGCCGGGGGGTACAGGAAGGAGCTGTTTAATGGGTATAAAGTCTCAGTCACGCAAGATAAAAATGTTCTGGAGATCCGCTTCACAACAATATGAGTAGACTGAAGACTACTGATCTACACACTTAAAACTGGTTAAGGTCATAAATTTCATGTTATGCGTTTTTTTTAGCCAAGAAACAAAAATTCCGAAAAAGCCATATATTTTATATCGCCAAAGGATCAGTCTGTTGAAACAATAATCCATATATAGAATAGCACGCAATTACCACCCTAAAAACCTCAAGGAGCGAAAGGTCCGTATAAACGGTTCTATTTCTTATTATCTTCCCTTCATGTCACCTTTCCATCCTGTTACAAAAGTAGTCTACTGATTTTTTTCTTTGGGCTTTCCCAGATCATCCTTTAAACCATGAAAAATATCTACAGTCTTCAGACATTGTGTAACATTTACCTTAAAATTATTTGGAAAAAAAAAATCAAGTTTGAACCATTTCTTCTGCCCACTCTCTGGGTCAACAAAACAAAACAAAAAAAATAACCCACCAACCTTAGGCCAAAATGAGAAGGCAAATGTTCTTTCATGAAAGAGCTGAGCTACCGACGGATCCCCGTCCTCCATGTAGAAGCCATCTCGGGTCTCATCCCTGGCAGTGCTCATAGAAGCATTGCTTTCTTCATCAAAATGCTTCCCCCTAGAGACAGCTCCTGCTGAGAAATGAATTCGTGTGCATGACTCACAACCAGACTATCATGGAAAGAGAAGTTTAGAAAGGAAACGACAAAAATTGAATGCCGATCCGCTTCGTTTTATTGAGACCTGCACTATGGCCAGGAGGGTATGGGGCATTTTACAGATCTTGCTGTGTAAAGCCTGCACCAGGCCTGTCATGGACATGCTCATTCCCATCTTCCAGACGAAGCAGCAGAGTAGCTTGGGGAGGTCACATTGTCGCTAGGCACTGGACACGGTACGAGTGAATCGCAGAGGAGGCTGAAGGGCAACCAAGACTGACTCAAGAACCCACGTCCCCCACACGGGAAAAGGAGCTAACCTGTCCGCTGAGTTCTAAGTTCCGGCTCCAGCAGAACTGTACAACATGCCTGACTGTGTGACTTACAAAGGAAACCGGTTATTTTTAGATTCCACTCCTACCTATTACTTCTGAATTAAAACTGTTATCAATCAAGGATTATTTGTTTTAAAATAACTCAATATTTACTCAGTGAAGGACTCTTCTCCCACACATTTTAATTGTCAAAATTAACAAAACTTGGGCCCAGCCTGAGTGGTCAGCTGGTTGGAACCATCACCCCATGCACCCAAAGGCTGCCGATCCAAATCCTGGTCAGGGCACATAACCTGGGTTGTGGGTTCAATCCCGTCGGGGCACATATGGAAGACACCTGACCGATGTTCCTCCCGTATACTGATGTCTACCTCTGTTTTTCTGTCTGTCTCTCTCTGGCCTCTGGTGAGGATTAAACAAATAAAATCACTTGGAATTTTTAATACACCGCTACTATCAAGTTAACCCTTATCCTTAATCCAGAAATGGTGTATTCATAAACCTCTCTTGGGAGTTCAACTTGTTTGAAATATCATGTTCCCGTGTTTTATTAGAGCAGAACATACAAGTAAACATAACCTAAAATTATCCCTTCACAGAAGAAATGTGAACTTAAGAAACAAAAAAAAGAGCTTCTGTCAGTGGCATAAGAACTCGGCATGCTGCCACTGCGGCGTGGATGGAGGGGCCGGGGGAGCCAGGCGTTACCTTCGGGCTGGGAAGATTCTTCCGACTTGTCATCATCCTCCAGCTTTTCTTCCTCGTCCTCTTCCGAACCTTTCTCGGAAATGGACTTGGGCCCTGAATCTGCGCCAACCTCCATGCCTTTCAGCTCCTGTTGGACAGAGCTGGCCTCGGCGGCACAGTCCTCCTTGCGGTCCTCATCCCCGCCCTCGGGTTCCTCCTCCTCCTCTTTCGTGGCAGGTTTCTCTTGGGTGGCCGCTGGCTCAGGCTCCTCCCCTTTGCCCTCGGTGTGTCTGGCTCCCTTTTCCTCCTGAATGTGAGCTGATGAGACGACCGCCGGAGCCTGGCCAAATCCCACTGCCAGCGGGTTCAAGGCCGACATATTGCCAGGCCCTCTGCTCTGCGCGAAGTTTTTGTGCGCATCCAAGAAGGACAGCTCGGGGTCGTTGAGGATGTGATAGTCCGTCCGACTGACCCCATGTTTAGCGGCGCCCACCAGCAAGTCTCGGTCGTGCCGTCCACATTCCCACCACTCCGGCAGGTCCAGGCTCGGCTGGCAGAGCTTCAGCCTCTCCCCCAGTTGAGGGTGATGGAGAACCTGCTCACGAATTTTCCGGAGCAGTTCGATGCGGTAGAGAGTTCTAGAGGCACGCTCTTCTGTGATGGGCTCGATCATGGAGAGGTCTGGAGGTTCTGAAAACACGAAAATAATCGTATTCACTTGGGACAAAACGGAAGCAGGCTTTCAATTGTTCGCTCTCTTAGTTTTCATTTTAAAGGTCTGTTAGTATAGAAATTTCGTTACCAAGGGACCTACCGTCGTCTGGCTTGGTGGGCATTCGACACACGCGCCTACACATGGCCACAAAGCAACTGAAGTATTTCTCCAGGCTTTCATCAGACTTTTTGTCCAGTCTGGCAAAGGCTCGAAACTGGTTCCAATCAAACTGCTGTTTCATGGGGTCAAAAATAACCCCAAAAGTGGATACCACGCGGTAAAAGTCAGCCTCTTCTCTTCTTGTCCACCTATGAGAAAAGAAGACATTGGCTTGCACTGTACTTGAGCAAAAGGCTTCCAGCGTATTCTCTTTTCCTCTTTTGCCCTAACTTGAACACACGATACTTATTTTGGGGGTGGGGAGGCAGGCTGCTTCATTGGTCATTGTCTCCCATGTGATTCCTGCCTCTTGCAGGCCTAAAATAAGGTGACCAGATTTAAAGCGGTACACCATTGATGGGGGAGGGGGGGTTCCTTTCTTTTTCTTTTCTTTTTTCTTTTATTATTATTTAAAATATTACAAAGAGTAATCGGGACTTTTTTAAAATGCCGCGTGACGCGGGACAAACTGTTAAAAATTGGAACTGTCCCGCCAAAAGCGGGACATCTGGTCACCTTAGCCTAAAAGAGCAGCACAGAGAGAAATGTGCCAGGAGTTGAGAGTAAAACCCTGGAAAAAACTCACTTTTGCCGTTTCTCAGAGATTATAGCTTCCCTTTCCGCTTCCAGTGCTCTCACTTCCTCCCGAGGCCGCCGCCTCCGCCGGTCCGTCTTTGTCAGGGCCTCCTGCCTCAGCTGCTGCCTCTTATAGCTGCGCTGATAGGCAGTGATGAGCCGGCGCAGGCGGGTGGTCAGGGTTGAGGTGTTAGGCCAGTCAAGTTGGCCTAACTCAGCGTTGCTCTCGCTGGGTTTGCCTGGGAGAGTGGGAAAAGTATTTTTTGAAATGTGTAGCTGCAATCTCGCAATACCCAGGATTTCCCATCACAACAAGGTGACTCATGAACATTCAAATGACAGTGTGGGAAAGGGCATCAGAGAACGTTAATAAACAATACTTTTATGGAACTTATAAAATCTCATTTTGAGAACGTTAATAAACAATACTTTTATGGAACTTATAAAACCATTTCTTTTTTAAATCAATCTTACATAAAGAAATACTTTATGCCATGAACCACATTATAAGGGTGTTGTCATGTAATGTGACAATCTTGAGCTTAAAAAAAAATCATGCTGTTAGCTAATGATTTTACATTAAACGAAAGGTCGGTATTTTCTGTAAACTGGTACTATTTTCAGACACTTGGCAAATGCCCAATTTCCAAGAGATATACTTCTTTCTTTTTTTAAGAGATATATTTCTAAAAGTGCTTCAAAAGTTTTCACTAACTGGTATAAAGCAAATGAATAAACTCTCTTAATCCAAAAAATAGTTATTTTATCAAAGAAATGCAACATAATGGAAAAACAACACTAAACAAGAATGTAAATTATTCCCAACTGAGAGGAGTCAGTGTAGACTCCGCTTTGCGATCCTCCGCCCCAAAGCCCAGAGGTCACCGGCACGCCGCCGCCTGCCCAGCGCACCCTGACTCCGCGGCACCAGTGCTGATGGAGCCATACCTGGGGCGCGTAGTTCCACAGATTCTTCCTTCTCTTCGGGAGGAGAATTGGCAAATTCCTTGAAACCAACGGGAGAAATGGAATTATTTTAATCTGGGTTTCGTTTTGCTTTATTTTCTGAAGAAAAGGGCATATCTATAAAGTTTAACAAGTCATATATGGGCATATAATCAATATTTTACTGGTGCTATAAAATCAATATGCTCAAATGCTTACATCTATTTCATCCTTGAATGGCGTTCGGGTTGGTTTATATTCCGGGTCTTCATCTTCTCTATCAAATTCTCCCCTATGTAAAAAAATTTTTAAAAATGCTTAAATCATACTAATAAGGAAGAGACTGAAGAGACTGCCTAGTGCAACTTTTACTTCTGGGTTCAGTATCAAAAGCCATTCTATCAGTATTTAAAACAGGCAGCCATGAAGGGAGGGGGTGTGGGATGGCTGGAGGGAAGGGTGGGGGTTCCTGTTGTTATTTGAAAAAAGACAAACAAGTTTCAGATCATCCAGACACTGTATCGTGTTTGAATAATCATGACGACACGTACCCAGACTATACTGGTAAACATCACTTAGTTCAAATCAGACGCGATACAGTACACTGTGCAGTGGCAGTGGAAGAACCGAGTGCTGCCAATAGATGCCAACACGAATGTAAAGTTTATTAAAATTTTAAAATGTCCTTCTTACCCGTCACCGCCATCTGCCAGCATGTCTGTTCCTCTCTGCTCGGCAGCGATGGCCTTGGCATCGGGCATGCCCACTCGTTCCAGGAAGCACAGAGCGGGGTCCGCGCGCATGGAGTTGTACTTCTCGTAGCCTGTGCCATCCCCACCAGCCCCAAGGACACACACAGAGACAATGAAAGGCCCGTCATGAACAGAATCACAGCACCACAACCACTCGTGGGCTTCATTCCTTGTCCTTAAAAGAACCCTGATTCAGCGGTTGGACCCCTCCATTCCAGGGCAGATTTGGGTGGGCCAAGTTACATTCCAGGGACGTTACCAGAATGACCACACATACTAAGGAAAGCAGGTTCAACCGTAACTACGAGATGCCTGGGAAGACTTCTGGCCCTGTTTTCCCCAAGACGTAATTTTGCTTGACATTTAAAAGACTTCGTAACATTTCCTCAGTGACCTCCGCAGAGGTAGGCCAAGTCCACCCCATCCTCCTCGTGAGCAGCCTCAGTTTTGCGAGACCTTCCACCGCCAGCCGAAAACCCCGCTACGTCAGGACAGCGAACCTGTCTCATTGGGTTTGGGATGATGCATGTCAGTAAGATGACACTGTTCCCTCTATGGCTTTCAAACTGCAATTTGCTCTTCAACTGCCCACGCTGACTAGATGGGAAATGGCAGATCCCAACAGTGCCATGCGGGGAAATGGTTTTTAGGCTGAGCTCACAGAACGGGGCCACGGCACACAGGCAGAACAGCACAATTCAATTAGGATGTGTACTACAACCCGCCACCCCTAACTGCTGTCGAGCCGCAAGCCAAACTATAATCATGGAAGGTTTTATAAGCCATCATTCTCCCCCTTAGTCAGGCCGGGCTGCCGAGACTACCTCGGCGACCTCCCGAGAGTTGGGATTATGATCAGGAATCGCTCACTGTATATATCATGCCAGTTCTGCATCCCCAGCCTTTCAAAGTTAACAAGGCTGCATCCCACTCGGGAGAGCCGGGAGTTCTCAGCACTGACATTTGTGAAATATTGCTTGGAACAAAGCCCAGGAGGCACTTGTACAGATTAATAGCAGAGGTTAAGCCCGCCGTCCACTCTGACACGGGCTGGCAGAGTCGGCACGGGAGCCGTGCTGGGAGCAAAGTTTCGGGAGGGCTCCAGGACAGTTGGGCTCTTCTTAAAACAAATATGGTCTGGGTTTTATTTACAGCCAAGAAAGAAATGTTTTCTTCTCAAACTCCCAACAAACATTCAAAAACAGCATCTGATATTTACAGTTCGTATTAGATTTTTAGTGCAGGAAAGCGGTCGATGCCAAGAGTCCTTTGGAACTGTCCTTGTTAATATTGTGACTTTGGAAGAGAGGATGCAACGAGCTCTAAACAGAGAAAAGGCCATGCAGTCAAGATGTGGTCAAGCGGACACGTTACTCACCGTGTTTGAACACTCCAATCAGGAGGGACTTATCCGCCTCCTTATCCCACCAATCTGTGGGGACCTCGGCGTGGAAAGGCTCAGGTATCCACACATCAGCGTCACTGTGAAGACAACCATTTGTGTGATAGTTAAGACAAACACCAATATTTAAAAAGCCTCTAAGTAATTTGATCGTGTGCCCGCGCTCCTGTGCCCCCTTCCCACAGTAAGCGTCATGGAGAGGAGTGAGCAAAGGTTAAAGCAAAGGGCGTAAGTCAGTGGCTTTCCACCTGGAGCAGAAATGAACGCCAGCACCAGCGTCCCGTCTTGAAGGTCGTGTCAGAACTCCTGTAATTTAGATCACACCTCTTTACACACATACACACGTGTGCGAGCACAGGCTTTCTCCGATTCTTGCCACGTCCCCGAGCTCATAGGACAAACACTGCATTTGCGATGCAAACCAGGACGTGTGCTTCTCATGGTTTCTGAGGGTTTTGAAACATGATCCATGATGTGTTCCCACTAACCCGAATGATGGCAGGGGGGGCAGGGAACCCATGTGCGCGAGCACGAACCTTGAGTCAGCACCCTCTAAGATCTTATCTGCCTGGTCTCCTATCACTTCTTGTCGTAGGTAGTACAGCATGCGGACACGCAGCAGGACCCTGGAGAGGAAGACAGGGGGGGGGGAAAGTTCTTAACTTCAGGACTGTTTGCCAACAGTGGCTTTTGGCAGCTGCTGCTGTTCATCCATCATCCTGCCAAAGCTGATTAGCCATGCTGTATGGTAGGCTTGAAGCGTGACAGATGGTGGCACATAATCACCTCTGTGTGGTGCTTTCTGCTGGCTTCCAACAGGCCTGCCTGGCAACCGTTCACACTGCACAGAGAGGGACCGAGCTCAGCCCAGCCTGGGTGCACTTCACTTCGTCCCACCTAGCGCAGCTTGTGAAGTTTAGACACGTACCCTACCACTGCCTCTGAAGTATTGAAGCAAGTTTGTAAACAACTGAGCAGATGGCTTTCAGTAACTGTTCTGCTTCATTATCTCATAAAATTTCCTCAGCTGCTGCCTTAATGCCATTTTTGGAAGCACATCAGAAGTTGTAGGAATACACACGATATAAAATCTGGTTTTACTACCTTACAATAAACCCTCAATATGGAATGTCAGGTTTTTCAGATTATAGACCTTTGCCTCCGAGAAAGGAAGATGGCGACTGAGCATGGGTCTTTAGCTTCTCCCATAAGGAATATTAACCATTTTCAATTCCTTCTGGTTTATATCACCTGGAAGCCTAAGTTATCACTTAAAAGTAATAAAACATTACAAAAGCGATTAAAATATGTCTAATTCATTAGAGCTCTCAGTCATTTTCAAGGAATTAGTGTTTAAAAAAAAAACCTTGGAATTACAGGAGCCAGATTTTTCAATCTCACTTGGATTTCCTCAATGGCTTTGAACATACTTCTTTCAATAAAGCCCACCTGGTAACTCCCCAGGGCCTAAGTCTGCTCCAAGTCTGGCATCTCCTGTTGGACAGCCCTCGGGGGCCGTCAGGACTGGTATCTGAGACTGCCTCCTTGGCTGTGAGTAGATGACAATACCAAGTGCTATTTACCCAGCTGGGTAATCCCAACACAAACACATTTCCCATGTACTTCCGTATTTCCTCCTCACTAGGACACCAGGATAGAGGGGGACAAGTTACAATTTCCATGTTACAAACACAAAAACAGAGACTAAAAGAAGACAAGTGGCATAGCCAAGGTCAGAGTCACCTTGAGCATGGACCACTCGAAACAGGCCCTCTGCTCTACCCCGTCACCCTGTTTCTCAGGACATGGTAACTGTCCTTGAAAATACCAAATGGGGCAGTTTCACCAAAACAGACCACTCCTGGTCATACATGGAATAGGCGCACCTCCCTCCACCAGGAGTCTGCTCCCAGCCAACCTGGGCTCCGACGGGCAAAGGGTAGGGCTGTACACATCTGAATACACTCCAAGGTAAACACTCACTCTGGATAACATTTTTTTATTTCTTTCTTTTGATAAGATTTAACACTGGCTTGCCCAACTGACCCAGCAGAAGAACAGGCAGAACAGGCCCCTGAGGCTGCGCCTCGCCTTCTCCGGTGAGAGGATTTGCAGGCCAGTTTTTCTGAGAACCTAAGAGGATGCTCACCAGGGAACACCCCCGCCATGGGCTGGATTCGCTTTTATTCACCAAAACTCAGTACAGTGGCAGCGACCCTAACCGTTTCTCTTTCTTTTGGTAGAAGACAAAGATTTCTACATGAGGAGAAATTTTTATCTACGTATTTTCAGTTTGGTAGTGGAGACTTTTATGTCATCTTTTTCTAGAGGGAAAAATGCAAGCCAGTGCATCTGGCCAGCTCAGTGCCCTTGAGGAGGACACGGCAGTTGCCAGCAGGGTTACAAGGTGAACAGGAGGTGGCCTCTGACCCGACGGAGTTCACACCTGTCAGAAAGGACATCTCGCACGCGGTCAGCGAGGGCACCCTATGGAAGTCTGTTACTGACATCAGAGCCCGGCCGGCGTGGCTCAGTGGTTCAGCAACAACCTATGAACAAGGAAGTTGTGGTTCAATTCCCAGTCATGGCACATGCCTAGGTTGTGGGCAGCCAATCAATGTTTCTTTCTTATCACTGATGTTTCAATCTCTCTTGCCTTCTCCTTTCCTCTCTGAAACCAATCAAGACACAAAAAAAAAAAAAAAAAAAAAGACACCACCACACTGGACCTGAGGCCAGAGCCATTGTTCCCACACCTGACCAGGGTTCAAATCCAGAACTCACTAGGCTAATCACCCCAAGTTCACACAAACCACAAGGAAATGGAAGTTTTCCAGCAGCTATATGCGGGGCGGGACTTGAGGGAGGACTATCGTGCTACAGTAGTAACGGCAAAACAGTTTCTGAGGCACCAAGATGGGCTGGAGGGAATGGTTTGGAAGACTCAAAATTCTACAAACAGCGATCAAAGGGAGGCCCTGAAGACACTTTTGTTTAAAAGGGGGTGAGAAGCATCCATCAGGGCAACCTGGGAGCAGCAGGTGTCCTCCAGGGTTATTTGTGTGAGGACTGAGACAGCCCCGAGAAGGAGGGAGGCATCTGAGGTGGGGGGTGGTTGAGGACAAGGACGCCAGTGTCAGCCATCTGGGCCTCCAACCTGGCCCTGCGCCTTCACTAGCGGAGGGACCATAAGTTACCTGAGTTTCAGTTTCTTTGTTTGGGAAATAGGATAAAACAGCACTTCTCAGCGCAGACAACTCAAACACCATCCATGCGCAGGGCTAGGCACACTGCAGCCCCGTGTGCTCCGACTGTGGTGGCTAATTTTAAAGAGAGACGCACACACATTTCTTTACATCCTGCCTCCTCCAGGTGAAACCTTGCTGCTGAGCTCCAGCTGAAGCACAGGGAGAGGGAGCGGTGGGGAGGCTGGGGGTGTGCACCAGGCAGCACAGCCAGGAAGGGGCGACAGGCTCGGTGCAGTGTGGCTTGCGCTGCTGACTCAGAGCGAGGGAAGGAGCAACACGTGGAGATGTCAGTTTAAGAAGTAGGTGAGCAGAGCTCCAAGCAGTGAAATAAACTTAGATTCAATAGTGTTCAGTTATACACAATCAAGTTCTAGAAATAAAGGTAAAGAATGTAGTTCTCAGCTCATAAAGTAAGCAAAGCAAGACCCAACATCTGAGGTGCGATTAAGCAAAAAATAACATGACCACTCCCCAGCTGAAGATGGGATCGTATAAAACTAACCATATTCCTCGAACCACCCTGGTTAACATTTAGTTATCCACAGGTGCACCTGAGACTAATACAACATAATACTGACCGTAAACTGTAACTGAAAAGTAACATAAAAACAAAACTTAGTTATCCACAATGTCACCGCAGCCCTATTCACAACAGCCAAAAGGTGTCAGTCAACCCAAGTGCCCAATAGCAGGTGAATGGATAAACACAAGGCGGTCTTATCTGTACAATGGAATATTGTTCAGCCATAAAAAGGACTAAAAGTCTGGCACAAGCTACAACATGGATCAACTTTGAAAATATCATGCTAAGTGAAATAATCCAGACACAGAAAGACATACACTGCAAATTTCCACTTATGAGGTACCTAATAGGGCAAATTCATAATGGAGAATGGTGGTTGCCAAGGGCTTGGGGTGAGGAAAAGTGGCAGGCGAATTTTGGTTTAATGGTAGAGTTTATATTGGGATCAATGAAAATGTTTTGGGGATAGACAGTGGTGAGGGGTACACAGCATTTTTAATGTAATTAATACCAATGAATTATAAACTTACAAATGATAAAAAATTTTAAATTGCGTTGTGTATCTTTATCGCAATTTCTAAAATCAGCCCTGGCTGGTCTGACTCAGTGTATAGAGCACTGGCCCTTGGACTGAAGGGTCCCAGGTTCGATTCCAGTCTAGGGCATATACCTTGGTTGCAGACTCGTTTCCTGACCCTGGTCAGGGCGCATGCAGGAGGCAACCAATTGATGTGTCTCTCTCTCACACTGATGTTTCTCTCTTTCCGCCTCCCCCTGCCCCCCATCCCTTCTACACTAAAATTCAATGGAAAAATATTCTCAGGTGAGGATTAACAAAACAGTAAGTAAATAAAAAAAAATTTAGTCATTTAAAGGCATGTCATCATATGATGTGGCATCATGTTTGAAGAAAACTAGTTAAGACTGTGCAAAGATAGTTACTACAGCTTAATAGTAACACACACACACACACACACACACACTAATCTATACATACACACAGAGATGCACACACATGTACATACACGCACACACACAGGAACCCCAAAGCCCTCCACCCCCGTGGACAACCCACTTGTTGCAGTGGTGCTTCAGGTGCTTCCGGTAGCTGTCCTCCTGGAACAGCGCATCAGGGTTGCAGCTGGCCAGCCAGTCAGCATCCTGCACCACTGGGTGTGAGCTCTGGGCTTTCACCTTCTTCCCCTTTCTTCCCCTCGGCACGGGGGCTGATAAACCTAGAATCATAATGATAACAATAATGATGAGTGTTATCTCTATATATAAAAAGCCAGTGACCGGAACGCTGTAACCACCAGAACTACCGGCTGCTATGAAGCCCACTGTGGCCAGCAAACAGGCCCAGTCAGGGGGTGGGGTAGCTGGCCAACCTCCCACAATTGGCCCACAGACCCTCCCTCCAGCCTGCCCTGCCCCTGATAGCACCCCCTACTCTAATAGGAGCTGGGGCCTGCTGGCCAAACTCCTGCAGCCCCTGCCCCCAGCCAGCCCTACTCCTGATGGCCCCCATGACACCAATCAGGGGTGGGACTAGCCACCCAACCTCCCACGGCCCCTCCCCTGGCCACTGACCCCAATCGGGCCAATCACCCATGGCCTTTCCCTACAGCCGGCCCGGCCCTCATTGGGCCCCAATCAGGGCAGGGTGGTCAGCCAACCTCCCGCTGTCTCCTCTTCCAGACAGGCTCAGCCACAATCCACCCTGATTGGGGCCGGGCCGGCCAGACCCCATCCATGCACAAGTTCATGCACTGGGCCTCTAGTTGTTGTAATAACAGAAGCTTTCTACAATCTGGCATCTAAGGCAGGGAAACATGGGGTCTAGGCTGTGCTGCCAGACCCCTGGCAGCCTCTGTGGCCCTGCAGCACGCAGGCAACCTACCTGAGTGGTTGACCAGGGCGCGTGTCTGGCCGTCGGCCGTGGGCGTGATCAGGTCCCAGATGAAGCTCTTGATGTTCTCGTCCCCCTTGTAATGGGTGAGGCAGTACACGAGGATGGTCCTGCAGATAGTCTCCACATCCTGCTCAGTGAGCTGGCGTTTGTAGCGTCCATGGGAAAGTATGTCCGTCCACCGCCCCCAGCTGCAAAGCAAGCATGCAACATGCCCTCAGTGTCGGCTGGGGCTTACGTTCACAGTCAGGCAGCAGGGTTAGGACATCTCGGGTCAAAACTCTAATGTCTATGGGGTTCCCAGGCACATGAAGACATTAAATGTGATTCTTTTCTCTTGCTAAACAGTAACAACAAAAACCTGGCAATATTTATGGGAAAGGAAAGCAACCCAGGGCCCAGTGTGAAAGCCTCCCATCCCAGCGCAGGCTGCGGTCCACGGCTCCTCAGTGCAGGACAGGGGCTGACACAGGCTTTCCCTCAGACTCAGACGGGCAGCCACTCTACAGAAGAGAGAGCAAGCAGGGCCTGGACGCTCCGCACCCTCACAGCGATGCTGCACGGTCATGGTTTGCATGCTTCCGTGCTGACCAACCATTTGAAGTGAACAGGGACTCGAGGTGGGTGTGACAGCCCCCAGTCATGGCTGAGAAGTGTGGTTTCATCAGCCCTAATGGGTGCCACGATAATGAATGAGAGGCTGTGGACAGGCTCAGGTTTCATTCTGAAACAGAGAATGCAACTCCAAGTCCAGGAGCACGCACAGGAGAAACGTCCCGCCAACGCTCAGGTCCTCGTGTGAAACGGGTGAAGGGACTGTGCCTAGAACCAGGCAGATAGCACATTGCAGGGGCTGAACTGTCCATTGAGGTTACAGTTTTGGGTTTAACCCAGTGCTGTGCTTTCTCCCACGTGCTGTGGAGTGAGAATGTACAACAGATAAGCAGATGCCGTCTGAGCTGTGCCTCCCCCAGAGCACCTGTGACCAAGCCCCCAGGCTGCCTCCTTCCCGATGAGAGCAGTGTCCTGCTGGTGGGGAGTCTCAGTTGAGAAGCAACAGCGCACGCACAGAACGCCCTGCCTATCACCCTGGCTTGGTCCCCTCTGGCTTCTATGAACCCCTCTCAGCCCCCAAATTGTAAGGCTGGCCCTCACCTCTAGGCCTGTGGCTACACGATCCTCTCTGCCAAAAACTCTCTTCTGCCCCCCCGCCCCCTCCCCCCCAATGTCCAACACTCCCTCTTACCCTGGCTCATTCAACATATCCATCAAGTCACAGACTATGCACATCACCTTCTGAGGAATTCCTCCTTCTACTGTCCTGAACACCAGAGGCAGGGAGCGAATACTGAGCTGTGTCTTAAAGGAGAGGAGACATGCTTCTACGCTCCATTTGCACAGAGCTCCCAGCCAAGCCATCACCACAGTTTACTGCTTTCTGCTGTTCACCTGCCTGCTTGAGGTGGGGCTGTGACTGTCCTGCTCACAGCTGTGTCCCCAGTGTCTGAGAATATCTTAGCACAGTGCCCAGCACATAGTAGGTGTTCAATACCTAGTGATACCTGTGGGAGGAGGGAAGAGCTGCACTAAGATACAATATGCCATAAGGATACTTGTTAGCTTCAGGAGTTATTAACATGTTCCATTTCTAAAGCTACTGGCAAAATCCTCAACTTAGATCATTCAGCTGCAACATGGAGGCAGGTGCAAAGGGCTTGGGTGGGGAGTCTCTCGGCTGTGAGGACCGACAGGAAAGGGTGTGCAGCTTGCACAGGCAATAGGAGAGGGGACCCAGCGACCACACACAGGATGAGCTTTCACTGAACTTCATTCATTCCACAACCACCGACTCGCACTCACTGTGTCTGCCGGTGCTGCACTCTGCCCCGAGGACACAGAGCCCTGAGCTGCTAGCTGGGTCTCTAACAGGAGAAGCCACCACGATGTTGTCATAAACCAACATGCTCTTGAATGTGGTGGAAAGTACAGACCAGACTTTCTGGTGCAGGATGCCAAGGGGACGCCTGTCCTGGTTGCCGAGGAAGGAGGGGTTGAGCAGCTCAAGCCTACGTGTGTGGTGGTGGGGGAGGGGGGGTAGATGGTGGAAGGGGCTGGCTCTAGGCAGCAGGAAGGGCTTGTGGGAAGAGATGAGAGAGCAGCCCATTGAAGGAGATGAAGAGGTCTGTCCTCACAGGAGTTTGGGCTGCCAACGGGAAGGACCAGGCCAGAGCCCTGTATGCTACATGAAACAGAATGTTTGCATTTATTCTGGAACTAATGATGACTCATTGGAAAAAAAAAACAATCGAAGACAGGATATTGTCAGATGTACAGAAATGCCATTTTGGTGGTTTTTTACTTGAGTGGAATTTGCCTCCAGTCTCACAATAGGCTAGAGACCTCTTATTATTTACTAATAAGCACCTTGCTCTGCAAAGCACTGGTGAGGGAGGGGGGTGCTACAGGGACACAGAGCTGACACCTTCAGAGATCCGAAATGACCACCTGTTGGAAGAGCTTCACAAGTGAGAACATTGTCTTGAACACATTTTTGTAACAGAAAGGTGTTAAATTATTACTGTGGTAGTAGATTTCACGTGAAGCTAAAGGAGAAAAGACACTGGAATCCCGAGACTTCGTTCTGAGTTACTAATAATCAACAAGTAAACTGGGATCTGACCTAATTCCTTAGGGACAAGCCTGTGCGCCTTCAAATCCTTGAGAACCCGAGCAACACCGAGCACCTGAACCAGATGCCCCGGGCCCTCGCAGTCGCTGCAGAGTCCGCCTGACTGCGGGAGCCCCGGAAATCCAAATGCAGACACTGTTTGCCTATGCCCCCTGGAATTCTAACTATTTTTAAAGTAAAAGTGCGATTCCCACAGGCCCAGCCTACCCATACACCAGCAGGTTCTTCTCCACCCGGAAGCACTCGCTCCTGGCGTAGCCCTGGGACCGGTCCTGCGGCCGCCGGGGCTTCACACAGGGCTTCTCCTCGGCGTCGCTCTCCAGGTCTGAGAACTCCATCAGCTCGTCCTCCTTCACCGCACTGTACAGCCTGGTCTGCTTCCTCACCCTCGGGGTGTCGATGACCAGGTTGTTCTAAAACAGACGGCAGACACACGTGAAACTTCCATCAGAGTGGCCTGGGGTTAGATCAGGTAGGGAGCGAATGGAACTTCTCACTCACCCTCCCATTTAAGGCATCGATATCCAACTCAGCTTTCTTAGCCCACTTCTGCCAGAAATTTGGGTCATCCAGGGAGATATCTGTCCTATTTCCAGATGCAACAAAACTGGCCTACAAGGGGGGAAAACATGCGTTACTTTGAGATGCTTTTCTCAGAGGTAAAATGCAGAGTAGCTCTCGCTTAGCCGTTCACTCAAAACATGTCTGCCTTCTTCCACTGTGTGCCAGATGCCGCCATCGATGGCCTGGGGACAAAGACCACCCCTCGGGCAGCTCACGGGCCAGAGGTCGAGGCAGATCAGGAAACAAAAGGTGACCATGCAGCACACTGAACCATAGGTAACAAAGGTGTGTACAGATGCGACTGACACACAGAGAAACGCCCTAACCAGGTTCAGGTGGGGGTGAAGGTACAGGAAGGGCATTGCTGGGAAGGGAGAACAGGCTCTCTAAAAAATAACGCCTGGACCAGACTGTTGAAAGCTCAAAGCACAGAGGAGAAGAGAGGCGCTGTGTCCTGTGGCCAGGAGTGAGGGTCATTGGGAAGAGTACGCCAGCCCCACTGGTGTGGCTCAGTGGTTGAGCATCGACCTATGAACCAGGAGGTTGCCATTCGATTCCCGGTCAGGGCACATGCCTGGATTACAGGCTCGATCCCCAGTAGGGGGTGTGTAGGAGGCAGCTGATCAATGATCCTCTCTCATCATGGATGTTGCTGTCTCTCTCCCTCACCTTTCCTCTCTGAAATCAGTAACAACAAATGTTTTTTAAAAAGAAGAGTAAGCCAAACATCAGGCTAGGAAGGCAGGCCTTGCGTGTCCTGTAAACAGAGTCTGAACTCTACCCTGAGGAAGCAGCCAACGCTGCTTGGGGAAACCACCACGGACAGCACCACAGGCAAAGGCACGGCTGTCGGAGCGTGGAGGGTAGAATGGGGTAGAACAGGCTACTGTAGCTTAGGGAGGAAATAATGAAGACTGAAAACAGTTACAGCAGAATCAAAGATTCTTTACAAGGTAAACTGGAAGGAGTGAGAGCCGAGCTCCATGTGAAGCATGAAGGAGAAAGCCTGGAAAAACGGCATCCGACTCTGGCATCTGAATGGCGTTATCAGGTGAACAAACAGGTATGTACGTGTAGGCAGAGACATGAGGGAGGAGGTAGGACCACAGAGCCCCGAGGAGGAGGAGCCGGATGACTGGATGGCCACACACGTAAGAAAGGAGGTGGACCTGGTCTCACATCACCACCACACACAAACACTCACTCAAATGGTTACACAGACCTGGATGACATAAAACTTTGAGAAGATGACAAATCTTTGTTAACTTCAGTTTAGACAATGCGGCAAAAGCACAAACAATACAATAAAAGAAAAAAAGGGGGTGGAGGGGTAACTGGGCTTCATTAAAATTAAACACCATTAAGAAAAGACCAGAAGAAAATATTTGCAAATTGTCTTATCTGATGAGGAGCTTTTATCCAGAATATATGAAGAATTATTAAGCTTCAAGAATAAAAGACAAATAACTCAAAAGGTGAGCAAAGAATTAGAACAGACATTTCTCCAAAGATGACACACAAGGGCCACAAGCAAAGGATGCTCCAGGCATCAGAGGAATGCGGCTCTGACCCACAGACTCTCACGTCCCACTCACGCACACGACTGTAATCAAAGCGCCAGACAGTACAAAGTGCTGCTGAGGCTGCGGAGAAACCAGAATCCTAAAAACACTGCCGGTCGGAAAGCAAAGGCACCAGTACGTTCACGCAGGAGAACTGGCAGGTTCCTCAAGGGTTAAACATGGAGCTAACACATGACCCAGCAAGTCCATTCCTGGTATACACACAAGAGAAACAAAAACATACGTCCACACAGAAACTTGTATGCAAATGTTCATGACAACATTATTCGTAACGACCAAAAATTTCACTATCAACTAGTGAATAAACAAACAACCCCAATATCCATCATCCACTGGTAAGTGAGGCACAGACACAAAATGGAACATGGCTCAGCAATGAAAAGCAAGTGATCTGGGCTACAGCACGGATGACCCTCAAAATGTTGTGCTGAGTGAGTCAAGCCAGACACAAAACACAGGTTGCAGGATTCCATGTATCTGAAATGTCCAGAGCAGGCAAATGATTTGGCGGGACACACACACACACGCATGCATGCTTGACAGGGCTGTTCATGGGCATCAGGATCCTCCTGGGGTGATGGAAATGTTCTACACTCAGATGTTGTGGTGATAGTTACATGAGTCTATAAATAAGGCCAAGGCACACGTAAAGTAGGTGAATTTTATGGTCAGCAAGTTGCACTTCAATGAAGCTATTGAAAATAAGTGTGTGTGGGGCCTGGATGTGGAAGGGCAGGTAGGTCAACATGCAGGGGAAGCCTCAGAGGAGCACTAGCTGGAGTGGCTCCGAGTGGTGGCCTTTGCTGGAGCTGGTCTGATGAGGAGGTGGGGGGAGGGTGCAGCTGGAGGTTGAAAAAGAAGTTGAAAGGGAGGCAGCAGAACTACTGGTAGGAATGATGCTCTGAAAGCAGAGTTACGGCCCCGAGGCTGGAGGGGAAGGCAGATGGGAGTGACCGGGTTGTTCCAGAGGCTATGTCAGCAACCAGATCTCAAGAAGCGGAGAGGCTGGGGGTCAAGGCCACAGGCAAAGGTCGAGCCTGGGAGCCGGGAAGCAGCTTTGAGACCAAGATGAGAGCAACCACCAGTGCCGTATGAGAGAACAGGACCCAGAACACAAACAAAGGAGCTCTTATGCATTAGGAGCTCCACGGCGAGTTAATTTCTTGACTCGGGATAAGAAGGCAAACGTTCGGTGTGCAACTCCTGAGCATCTCCGAGTGCTGCGTGCGGACCCTATCAAACGCCTGCAGAAAGCCTGCCTCCCCGACCGACTCGCACCTTAGCAAAGGTGGAGCCCTTCCCTTCAGACTCGATGGTGATGGTGTGGGTTCGCCGCAGGAGAATCTGGTCGATATCTTCTTCGCAGAATTTAGACCCTTCGTCCTCCTCATCCATGAGTGCACCATAGGCCCCCTTTCGCAGAAGATCCTCTATTTCCTTCTTGGAAAGCTGTTGCACCTGTTTTAGAGAGAGATATTTGAAATAATAGAGAGTTGAAATGTTTTTTAGACTAAACAAATTTTTTTTCTCTCTCAAAGAGGAGGATAAACCTAACTTTCAACATGCGAGGGGACATGCGAGGTGGAAACAGTGCTTAAAAGAAATGCTGAGCTTGGGAAACAAGCTGATGCCGGAGCACTTCTCACTACGAGCCACATCCAGCCGGGAGCCGGAGGGAGCGAGGGGGCCGGGCGGGCGCAGGCGGCTTTACCCCGTTGGTGGCGTTTTCCCTTCCGCTCATGGACTGCAGCACGGCTTTATCCAGACCGAGTTTCAGACTCGCCTTGTCGAACATCTCCCTTTCGTAAGAATTCCGCGTGATCAGCCGGTAGATTTTCACGGATTTGCTCTGCCCTATCCTGTGACACCTTGCCTGGGCCTGGAAGAGAAGAGGGAACTGACGGCTACCAAGAAAGAAAGGCTCCGTCGTCAGCTCTGAGAGCATCTGCTGTTCCAATGAACAGAGGGGCGGCTCCGAAGAGGGTTAACACACAGAGACACTGCTTTTACATTATTAATAAATTGATTGCTAGTTGGTTCATTTGCCCCCATCATGGGATACCGCCTGGGTGACTACATGACTTTAATTTATGGGTTTGACGGGGATTCTCCGTCACAGTAGAATGACTTAAAAAAAAAAAAAAAAAAAAAAAGAGGCATCGGGAAGATTCTCTCACATGTTTACCTGGAGGTCGTTTTGGGGATTCCAGTCAGAATCAAAGATGATGCAGGTATCAGCAGCAGTAAGATTAATGCCTAAGCCGCCTGCCCGTGTGCACAGGAGGAAGACAAACCTATCCGAGTCAGGTTTGGAGAATCTGTCAATAGCTGCCTGGCGCAGGTTGCCTCTCACGCGGCCATCGATCCTTTCGTACGGGTACCTGGAAAAGGTCGGCATGAGCGCAGAGGCCCGACAGGCGGCTACAACACACCTGGCTCCTTCTTTTACTCCTAAGACAGCAATACAACATGGGCTATCTACTAACCATGGTGTTATGTATGAGAAGCAATTTCAGAGCAAATGGATTGTGTTGTCTTTCACACAACGGGTTCGAATGCCCAGAGATTACATTTTTTTTTATTTTACTTCCTCTCCACTGAAACATCTAAACCTCTAAAAATAGCCGACACCTCCAACAGTCAAATAACAAACCGTTTCAATTTTAGGTCAGAACTAGTCTCCCCTGGTCAAATCAAAGAAACGGGACACAAAATTGCCCACAGAATCGCGCAGACCTACGGCAGCCATTACACAGGGCGCCTGCCGTGCACACCCACGGCCTTTGAAAAGGAGACGCCGTGTCCCCACTCCACCCGCCTCAGCACAGGCATCGTCCGAGTGGAGCCCGTCACGCCCTGCACAAGGGCACTTCCGAATGGCCTCTTTATTCTTACGGCGCAGGGCCTCACCGTCTCTGAATGAGGTAGTCTTCCAGGATGTCCAAGCAGCGCACCATCTGGGAAAAGATAAGCACCCTGTGGCCCCCAGCCTTCAGCTTTGGCAGCAGCTTGTCAATCAGCACTAGCTTGCCAGCAGCCTGGATCATCGCCTGGAGCTGAAAATCTGGAGAGTCTGCATTGTATGTTTCTTTAAACTCTTCCAAAATTTTCTCTTCAGCACCTGCAGAGATTGGACAGCATAACGTGAAAACAGTACAAGGTTTTTATTACCGAAAACAATGAACCAGCTTTCAAAGCCCACGGCAAACTGTGGGAGCCGGACCACCGTGCCCACGTTTACGAACATGGACCCGCCCCTCCCTCACAGCTCGGTCTACACGAAACCCGGGAAGCATGAAAGGGATCAAAGTTTTCCGCACAACATGTTTAGGCACTGGGAGGGAAAAACCACATTTCCACAACAAACAAATGTGTGCTGATTGTAGAAGCAGAATTTCAACACAGACTGTCAGGCCAGAAGTGGCAGAAACAAGCCAAGGCCAGGTACCTACAGAGAATGTGGAACCTCAATGGCTGAAGAAACAAAGACCTGTTTACTAGCTGGATATAAACACACAACAAAATCTGTTCTGAAACCAAGAAACAAGCAGATAGGAAAATTGCAGTGTACGGGCAGCAGTTTGTATTTATAATTGTACAATAACACAGCCCGAAGGATTGCCACAAAAGGGGATTTTTTTTTTTAGGGATTTTTTTTCTTTTTTCTTTTTAGGGGATAGCACACATTTTCTACTGTAATCTCTGAATCTCCTTCCATAGTCATTCTCACCTGATAATTTCATAAGGGACAAAAATTCAACTTTGAATTATTCAAAGCTCAAAAAACTTTGAAAATAAAATATACCTGTTTCATGTAAGATTTCTATGCCTAATCCTCTTTTCTTCACAGCCCCATGGAGATATCTGTTTGTTCAAATATTTGGGGGGCGTCAGAGAGAGAAGCCTCAAGAGACTGACATCTTGGTCACGCCTCCTTCCCTGACCCCAAACACACCCTCATCCTGGAAGCAGCAGGCTAAGCCTCCTTCAAACTGCTTAGGTGGCTTCACCAGAATTAGGCAGCTTCATCTGGCCTCCTCCCCTCCCCGGGGCTAATCAGGGCATGGCTGCCTGCTCAGCTCCTCTCTCCCTCAGGAAGGGGATGCACTCACCTATTCTCCGGGAAATACAAACAAACAAATCCATCTAATGGGACTGGTTCCCTCCTGAAACCATGTCAGAAACTGTAAACTACTCGTTATCTCTGGTTGTAAACATGTGGACTAACTACTGTGCACCTGAAGGGGATGCACAGCCTCGGGAGATTTGAAAGGTTAGGTCAGGTAGGCAAGCCACTCGGACGGTCGGTCCTTCTGGAAGGCGGCCGACACAGCAAATGTGGCCCCTCTTTCCATTTAAGGGCCTTGTACAAATTAAGTTATGACATGGTCGTGGGCACAAATAACACGTTAATTATTAATCAACCAAGAATCTCACGGAGAGCCCATTACAGCCACTCAATGCCTTTCCCAAGCACCGAGGCCTCCTGGAGAGCACAGTTACTGCTTGCTAGGGGGACTGGCAGGAAATGCCAGCCTCTCACTCCCCTCTCCACACCAGTGACAGGCTAATAGGCAGGATTTTCCTTCAAGTGAAAAAAAAGGGGGGGGCAATGGTTTTACTAGAAAAAAATGTAAAAAACAAAGTGCTATTTAAGAACAGTAGCAGCAGGAAGGTTCTTACAGTTCAGAAACGTTTTTCAGAACATAAACTTTAGAAACGTAGGTTCTATATTCAGGACAAGAAGATTCTCGGCAGACAGCAGAAAGAGATTTAAGTCCACATACTACATTAGGTGTTACTGCAAGTTTGTTCTTGTGGGACAATATATTATAAGCTGTTTGCAACTCAGGAAGACAGAGGTCTTACTCTTACGATATGTAGATAGTTATTTTGTCCACATTAAGATTATAATCTATACTCAAATTTTTTTATAGTTTTAGTTTAAAAGAAGTTAACGGTCAAAGAATAGATTTTAAAAATGAAGTAATCATTTTTGACAAAGTAAATATCAGACATGTTTGGATTATTTTAGTAAAAAAATTTAAAAAACAAATAATTCAGTCAATTTAATAGACACATTTATTATTTTTCATCTTAAATTTATGCAGAGATGAAAAAGTAACTTTTCTGCTTTATCAATAATTTATCACCTTATGAAGAACAATCAAAATTAAAATATATTCAAAAAATTTCTAAATATATTCTTTTCTTACCTGATAAAAGCCAGTTGTTTTGTCTTGCTAAAAAGTTAAGCAGGTAACTGATTGATTGAACCAATCAATTCAGGTCTCTGTTATGAATTCTGGTTCTTAAGTGGCAGCTACTTTACACTAGTAATACTTCATTTTAAAACATCAGCAAACATATTCTATATGTGATTCCTTTCACACTAGATTTATTATGGCCAAACTGAAGGGAAGGGGCATTAGGAAGGTGTTGGCAACTTCTACATTCTGATGTCACAGCCAAATTCTCAAGTTTATCTTTATATTTACCTTGAAGTTAGTTGTAAATATCAGAAAATGAACCGAGAAGCCAAAATATGTAGTTTGTTGGCACTGTTTTAAAGTACCAATCACGCTACAATTAAAAATGTGTGTGTGTGTGTGTGTGTGTGTGTGTGTGTGTACCAAAGACATTCTTGAAGTGAGTGTGGAAGACTTCCCACCTAAACAGACGGGCACTGTAAGGGAAGTAACTGCAATGTCACCTACTATGTTAGCCAAAACCAAATTATTTTCTTCTGAAGATTAAAAAAAAACAAGTTACTGTTTTCTCTCTGAAATTCATTCCGGCATCTTAGCCTCAGCCTTGTTTTCTTCCTGCTCACACTTCTCTACACTACTCCTGCCCCCAACGGTAAGCGTCTCAAGTCACCCCTAACAAGTAGAGGACCTTGACCAAGTTTTCAACATTATTTTTATCTCACACAGTGAACCTAAAATTGAACATTCCATTCTAATAAAGCTTGGACCCAAAATAGTATTGCCATTTATGTTACTCAGTTACCTGCTTAAAACTTTCAGCAAGAAAAAACAACTAGCAACACTTTGAGTGTTTACAGGGCACCAAACATTTTCCAAGCACATAAGCACTGAACACACATTCAGAACATTTCTTTTATATATCACTTGCGTGCTACCATCACTCCCATTGTTTTCCTGCTTTGCTTATGTGACCCCTTTCAACCTGTAGCTGTTTCTGTTTCCCACATCTTCAGAAACACTGTGCATTATTGAACTGAGCGTTAGTTTGATTAAGGATGCTTTACTCTGCCACCACCGATACAAATTTCAATTTAACCTCCTAAATTAGGAAGTTAAATTTTGTGCAGCAGCAAACGTGTGTAGAGGGGGCACTGTGTCAGTCTTTTCTCCACTTCAGACTGTGGATGGAGTGGCCAGCACTGGCCCTGGAGCCGCCTCTGAAACACAGGCCTACAGAAGTCACCTGTGAAGTTGTGACACCTAATATGTGTGTGTGTGTGTGTGCCTGTATGTGTGTATTTGGGGGGTACAATTTCCCAACATAGAGACATATAAGTATACCTGCTTAACAGACACTTCATAAATTAAGGACAGACATGCTGAGCTCAAGGTGTGACCAGTTGGAAAAACTGCCACAGATGCAAGCCTCAGAAGTCCTAAGAGTAAACAATAAGAGATGGAGGGGACCCCAGAGAGCATCAGCTACAGAGAACACCCCCTGGCACTCCCTGTCCCCCTGCCCCCGCCTCCCAATGCTCAATGCATGCATTAGCATGTAACCAAACAAGGCAAACTCGGTGGAACGGGGAGTGGAGGCCTGGCAACCTTCACTGAGACCATCCTTCCCCACACACCCTGTTGGCAGCTTTTCATCCCATTCGTGAGCACCTTTTCTCTCCCCTCGAAGGCGACTTCCCCTCATTTTCTAGTCACTGGATATTAAATGCAAAGGCGTGTGTGTGTGTGTGTGTGTGTGTGTGTCTTTACTCATACCATCAATTGCCCTCAGCCCCAACTCCATCTCCCCAACTCAGGAACAGGCTGGCTGGCCCTCACCATAAATGGCCATCCAGACTCTTAAACACATGGTGATTAGCAGGTTGGTGGCATGAAACATGTAATTATCACACATGATACTCTCTTTATAAGACAAAGCTAAAAGCACAGAGTCTGAAAAGGAAGTGCGCTGCTGTCCCCCACAGCGATGGCCCCAGGTGCCACACGGAGACCGCCTCCCAGGTGTGGGCCATGTGCCATTTAGTAACAGGATCTTCTGGAGCCGAGCGGCTGACAGTGCAAGTTACGGAAGAAGAAAAGATGAGGAACTCTTTAGGTAAGCAGCTCTTGAACCTCAGGACTGTGATAGAGACAAAGCAGGTTTGTTCCTTCTCCCTGGAAAGGAACCTCACGGCACTGTTGGCCAATGGTCACCGAGCACAAGCACCCATGTGGGTGGGCCGTCAGCTCTCCTCGCCCCACCTTAACTCCACCTGGACGACAGCACCAGCCCCCTGTCTCATATGATATTGCCAGATCCATGGTCCTGAGTCACATTTCTAACCGTCCCTATGCTTAGACGCTGGCTGTGGTCCTCCAGTGCCTACAAACTGAAGAAAATCCCATCACCCAGCACCCAGGCCTCCACATCAGGGTCCCGGCATGCCTATGTCCACCGTCGCACTGTCGCTTGCATGGACTTTACACTTTGGGCAAGTTCCCCATTGTCCTCCTGACTCCTTTTCTTTGCTCATGTTGTCACATCAGCGTAAAGCCCTTCCTGATTCTAACCCGGACGGCCTATATCCTACATCCTTGCCAGCTCCATAGGCTGTCTCCACACCACCCCTTTCCAGCAGCTTCCTAATCTCAACCCCAGAGGAAAATGAAGGTTCTTGTGTTCTCCCAAGTCTCGTCTATGACACAGGCATGCAATGTTTACTCCTTTCACGACGTTTTTAGATTCATGATGTTTATGATTCAGGTTTGTACTCTTGCCGGTTATGTAACACCATCAATTTAGGGGAAAAGACAGGAGGAGCATAAAGTATTCATCAGCAACAGGGACAAACTATTATCAAAGCCATAAAACAATCTCTCATTCTTAGGGAATTGGAGCTAAAGGTCTCTAGACTGAGAGAAATTTTCTCTGATCAATGTTTACAGACAATAAATCTCTGCCTCTCACACCAAAGTTCCTCTCCAACTTCTCTGATTTAAACACCAAACACACATGCACACACATGCACACACACAGCAAGAAAAGCTCAATCGGGGCTAAGTTCTCCTTAACTGTGAACACTTTTAAGCCGTGGAGCACTAACACCTCCTTTCAACAAGTGAGACAGATGTAGGGATGTAAGAGAAAGGTGAGGTGCGGTAAGGACCTGCTTCGGGGAGGGACCGGCAGGAGTGATGGTCCTTCGCCTTCAGAACCACAGGAGGAGGCAGCACAGAGGACAAGGGGAGGGGTGAACGCCACACTGAGGCGTCAGGATACAGTGATGACTACAACCCGTGAAGTCCTCAGTCTGGAGGGAGGAAAGCGTTTCTGGCACTTGGAATGGTATGAAGTAAGTTTACCGACAGCCAGGCTCACCGTTAATCAGATACGGATGATTGCAGCACTTGCGCAGTTCCATCATAGTGTTTAAAAGGTTAGGTACGTTAGCTTGACCACCACCTTTGGAAAGAAACGTAAAATTCTTCTCAAGGATGGCTCGGTAATACTTCTTCTGAATGTTTGTTAGCTCAACTTCAATGATAGTTTCTTCTTTGGGGGCCAAGTTCTTTTCTACATCTTCCTTGAGACGTCTCAACATCATCGGCTTTAGAATAGCCTGGAGTTTTTGCACCTAAAAAAGGACCTTAAGTAAATACTGGCGTCATGACTTGCTTGCACCTTAACACATATCCTAGTGAGAAAAAGCAGGATTATTATCCTACTGGTTTACTGTTCACTTTCCTGTGTCAAAGCCCAATAAGGGGGTGGAAGGAGACTTGACTGGGGGTGGTGAACAGGCTGTGCAGGATACAGATGGTGTGTTGTAGGACTGTACCCCTAAAACCCGGATAACATGATTAACCAACGTCACCCAAATAAATTGCATTTTTAAAAAGCCCAGGAAGGTTACGAAGGCAGGAAACTTCCAGTTTTCATAACCGAAGTACATGAAGGTTGAAGAATCTGATGCCAAATGGACCATTCAACCAGGAGGCTTAACATGACACAGCAGAAAAGAACCAAATCTACTCATTTCCTTTCCATTCTGTTTGTCCTGAACGGCGGGGATGATGAGGGGGAGGGAAGAGACCATGTGTGTGGAGGGGGAGGGGGGGAGGGGGGCGGAGGGGGGAGGGCCTCTGCTGAAGTTCTCTCGCTTTCCAGAGACAGCGAATAAGCCAGGAGGTAGCTAGTCCTGCAAGCAGAGGTGTCTCCCTCCAGCCCCCTTCTCTGGTGACTGGCACCAGGGGACAGCACACCAGAGAGTTTTTAGGAAAAGTAAAACAAAACAAAACGAACTTCACTTTGAACTTAACGGAAGAGATTAAGACTAGACCTTAGAACTCCAGGAGGCAAGCAGCTTTACCAATTTCCACGGCTTCTGACACTACCCCAAAAGTACACAACATTCCCAAAAGCAGACCTAGTATAACCACCAACCTGAACAGCACAGCAGTCTCTGCAAATTACATGAACACCTCAACCCATCAACAACCCTTCAACGAGGGCGAATGGACAGACAGACAAGAAAATCTCTGTCGTGAAGACTCGGGCTCACCAAGGATAGGAGATATAAAGCTCACCTGTCTATGGGGCAGGGGGACAAAACTAAGATAATTTACATTTGTACACGAGTTTAATATTACTCCTGTGCCACTCTGTGAGTCAATCTTCGCTTGCAGGACTGAAATGCAAAGCAGGCGGGAGAGGTACCTGTTCCTCTGTTTTCAGATCACCAAACTCCTGCATGAAGGTGGTTTCGGAAGGGAAGCGACCCGGCTCCAAGAAGTGGAGCAGGCTGAAGAGCTCCTCCACGGTGTTCTGCAGCGGCGTCCCCGTCAGCAGCACTTTGTGTTCCTGCAGGGACACAAGGGGAGCCCGAGACAGATCAGAACCAAGACCGTTTCTCAACACCAGAACCTCTTAGGTATCCATGCTCCTACTTCTCTCTCAAGTTAACGCCGCACCCCCACCCCCACCCCTACGTAAAGGAAAGGAATTAGGCACAGAGGCAGAGATACAAGAGAGAAAAAAATGGTCCCTGATTCAGATGCACAAGGAGAGGCCTGCCAGGAACTGCAAGTCCTGGTGGTAACGGTGTCTTGCTGTTTCGTCTCTTCCTGGGGTCATTAGGTCAACAGTGTAGTGCCCCGGGCTCTGTTAAGTCCCCTAAAGGTCTGCTTTTCCCACCTCAGGGCTGGTTTTCCCTAACATCCCCAGGCCCAAATAAAGCTCCCGTGACTTTCTGTTCTCTGCATCAACAGCGCTCGTCTCCCCATCTGCTTCCTGCATGACTCACGCTGTGGACAAAAGAAGTTCTACGTGCGACAGCACGTGAAAACCTATTTTGTTCTTCAAAAACTTCCAACTAGCAAAGGGGCCGGCTTGGTTTTAAAGACCACAATCACTTTTTTTTTTAACAGACGCTATTTCTAACTTTGTCTCTGAACCAAGTCAGGTATTTCTTTAAAACATTTCCTCATTGGCATAGAAAGGGAGTGGACTGACAATTTTCGGGGGTAAAGGGTGTTGGGAGTGTGGGAAGAGAATGGACAATGATCGTACACCTCTGGATGAGGACAGTGGCGGAGGAGACAGAGGGTGGGTGGGAAATGGGAGGAGGGGAGCTATGGGGGAAAATAGAGGAACAACTGTAATAATTTGAACAATAAAAATAAATAAATTAAAAACAAAACAAAACAAAA
>PVJC01000048.1:0-50844 GCA_004026665.1 Murina feae | reverse complement strand
TACAAGCTTGGGAGGATGTATCACAATATTTGACAGACTTTGCAAACACCCTCCCCAGGCATCAGTCCCATCCAGAGTGGCGGGAACGCTGAGCCAGTGACAGCTGTATTTGGGTTCAATGGAGCCACGAAATGATCACTGACCAAGTCCATCATCTTGAGTCCCTCCAGCAGCTTGCAGTTCCTGTTCTTCAGCCTGTGGGCTTCATCGATGACTACACAGCGCCATGGAATATTCCGCAGCTCAGGACAATCAGTCAAAATCATCTCGAAGGTCGTGATGATGGCATGAAACTTATAGGACCCCTTTATCACTCGACCCTACAAAAACAACTCTGATTATTGTCCAGCGGTAAGATGGACAACTCTGAGGACGAATAGAGAGCGTACAACATACGGACTCATCCCTTTGGGGACATCTTTATTTTAAGTCACACGTATTTTGGAGGTTTAAGCTGTTGTGGTGTAAGAAGGCCTTAAAATCTTTCCTTTTTCAAGGAGGTTAGAAAATTGTTAGTGAAATTTCTGACCCAATTTCCTTACAGAGCCACACACTCACAGTAAAGTGCCACCAAGAGTGCCCATTCTCATCACATCCCACAGGCTCCGAAAGGCCAAAGGCATCGTGTACTAAGCTAACTTAAAAAAAAAAAAACACCCACAAAAAACACTTCTTTACTTTTTGAAGTGTTTCACCTTTCTTTTACTTTCGTAACTTATTTTTTATTTTTAAAGCGATAAAACAAAATACATTCACTTAGGATAGAACTTAAAATAATTTCCCAAGTTTAAAGATAAATACAAAAAAACAAGTTTTAATATTTCTCTTCTTTAATAATAGGGCAGGTTTTAAAGCAAACAAACAAGTAAAACAAAAATCTCTGTCCGATGTCCTTTTATAGAGCTTCCATTTACTACCTAGAGCTTGAAACTAATTTAGGGATTACTATTCTCCCTCTTCACCAAGTAATTTTTAATGTTAACATCAGAGAATAACTGCATACAGGTAACTAGCAAAATGAAAATTCACAGTAATTGCTACTAAGAGCCGAAGTATAAACTCTTCCCTTTGGATGCATTTCACTCGTTGTGTCACTCAAAATTACGTGCCTAGTATTTTTCATTTCCAGCAAAAATGTAACAAAATATTCTTTCTATTTACATTTTTAATTGCAAAAGCAAGCCAATTAGCAAACCAACACATTAAATGATTTTCATTGATTATTCAAGGTTAAAAAAAAACAAAACTTCATTTTTTCAAATCTAATAATCAAAATGATTAAGCTATAAAAATGAAAAGCTGTAATTATGACATGCAGAAATATAATACAATCATAAATTAGGTTAAGAGACCTAAAGCAAATTTCTCAATTTTGCAAACTCTAGACCATTCCCCCAAATCACTGAAGCCATTTTAAATCCCAACGTTTTAAAATGCACATACTACGCATAGGCAAAACCACCTGTGATGTTTTACCTGGGGATCTTTGAAGTACATTTCATACAACTGAATGGTCCGACGACTAGCTTGACTCCCATGATACACAACCACGTTCAACTCTGTCCAGGTACGGAATTCCCTTTCCCAGTTGGGGATTGTGGACAATGGGGCAATTACTAAAAAAGGGCCATGGATTCCTTTCAAATATATCTCATAGAGAAATGTAATGGACTGGATAGTTTTTCCCAAACCCATTTCATCTGCTAAAATGCAGTTTCGCCTTTGGGAAGGAAATAAAAGAAGGAAAGTTTAATGAGTACAGTATTAGTCACTGCCTTTTTTCCCCCCCACAAAACATGCATTACTATACTCACAAATGCCTATCTTCGATGTTTTCCTTAGATTCAGTAAAGTAACATTTCCAAAAAATAATTACTTTTACATACTTGTATCAACCTCTGTATTATTTGCTGAATAAATAATAAGCATACTTCCAATGTTTGCTGTTTTATTATAATCTTAGTAGAGAGTTAAATGTTATTAAGTTTTATTTGAGTACTATTTTCAATAACTACAAAGGAAAAAACAAGAGGCCTGTTTAAAAGTGAAGGAAACATGTTTTACATACATGTTGTACCAATTGAAAAGTAGCCAGTTCACTCCCTCCAACTGGTATTCCCTGAGTTTGTTATTGTTTTTATACTCCCTGGAACTCTCCGATTTCTTCCAATCATCAGCAGGAGGTCGCTCCTGTTTCAAACACAGTAAACCCCATTAGTGGTTTCTCAGAGACCGCACGAGGCCATTTTCAAATTAAAGCCCCTACCCTCGGCCAACTCTCACCACGCGCGCTGTTTCCGGCTCCCTGGACATCAGTTTCTCAAACTCCTCGATCTTGGCTTGATCGATGTCCTGCCTCAGCTCCCAAGTGCTGTCCTCGTACGGCAGGGAGCACCACTTCACCAGGTAGTGAGTCACGGGCTGGGGCACGTGGAAAGGGACCAGAATTGGGTTCATCGGACCAAAACACTTCGTGTCTAAGGAAATGCGTGCTCTACCTCCTTTGTCAACAGACACCACCCCAGCAGCAGTGAGACTTAGTGCGTGTAAGTGTTAAAAGCAGTCCCTAGTTATAGAGTCTCAAGTCTAAACTGGAAATAGTATTATTGAGTAGTAGTATCAGAACAAATTAATTTTTATTTAAGTCCCTGATGAGTAATGTTCAGAAGCCAAAAAGTATAAATAGCTAGTAAATAATAGTTGAATATGAGCCTGTGCAAATCATTCGCCAGGTATTGGATTCAGACATATATAGTAAATTACCTTAGTCTATCTATATGTATAATAAAAACGCAGCATGCTAATTAGACTGGACGGCCTTCCAGACGAAGCCAGGGCTGTGAGGGTGGCCAAGCCCCTTGCATGAATTTCGTGCACTGGGCCTCTAGTACTTATATAATTGGTTATTAGTTTCTTAAAAAAAATAATAAAAGCCTTGAGTTTATTGGGATTTCTGTCTTTTTCTTAAAGGGAGAATACTGTTTGTATCCAATCACTTTAAAATAATGTGTCTGAGTCCTAGCCAGTGTGGCTCAATTGTTTGGGCATCCTACTGTGCACTGAAAGGTTGCCAATTCGATGCCCTAGCAGGGCACATGACCAGGTTTCAGGATCAATCCCCAGCAGGGGGCATGCAGGAGGCAGCCAGTTGATGTTCCCCTCTCACACAATGTTTCTCTCTCTCTCTCCAAAAATCAATTTTAAAAATCTTTTACAAAAATAATGTGTTTTTAGTTCTAAAAGATTGGAGAGCAAAATATTTTGGGTAATATAGATGAACGGAATTTCCTTTGCCTTTTCCTCTAGAAAATGTTTGGATTTGTTGACCTTCATTTCAGGACTAAGGTACATTGACCTGGTTATGATGTTAAAACCATTTGGTGTACTATGTAAATATATTATGAAACGTGTTTTTTTTCAAGTAAAACTAAGAAAAAATAAAAAAGTCAAATATCATGTCACTGATATGACCTTTATTTTATGACAATCCTCTGTGCACCGCATTAAATGAAGTTTATCAGCTTCACTAAGTATGTCCAATGTTAAACAATATTAAACTGCATTCTGCTACAACTGCACTCTTAATTACATGAGGAAATTTTGTGCTACATAACAGATTTACACTGAAATGTATTGAATTCTTTTTATTGATTATATTCTGGAATTGTGCAAAATGTTGATGTGTTTGTTTCATATTGAAAATTGATTTCTTTTAAAAAAAAGCTCCCAGACTACATATAAACACATTTAGCACTATTATTAAGTCATAAAACTAATAGTAAGTCAATAAATTTCAGTTAAATTTAGACCAAGTGGGCCATGATCCAAGGCTCTGACCAGGACCATGCTAGGATGGCCACGATCACTGTCTGTAAACACACATAAGCTGTCTGAGTCTCGGCCCCCTAATACAAATGATCTTTTGTTACCTCTCCCCGGTCATCTGTGCTACGCGCAAAGTCCATTATCCGGTCAACCTCCACATAATCTGGATTAAAAAGCTCATCTTCAATCTGTACCAAAGGAAAAACAATTTAAAATGTTTATGTAATTCCTGAGAGTAAACACTATTCCACTTTTCACTGAGCAGTAATATTTTGGGTCACAGCAACACACAAAATTTATATTTGGCAAATTCTTTTATATTAATTGAAATGCTACAATTTAGCAAAATCATTCCCCATGAGGAAATCAGACTTCTCAGACTTTGTTAACTGGGTCTTTTAATTACTGTGTGAAACCTTTTTACTGTGAGAGAATGTTTAAGAATATTTTAAATGAAGTGTGAAATTACAATTCACTAATGAGCAATCCAAAAGGCTGATGGCATGCGATGCATTCAGCATTCTTGAAACTACAGCTCGCAAAAAAGACCCAGTGCCATGGCACAGTACGTGCCATTGGAACCTCACAATTCCCAGAGTGGTCTGCCGCCTTACAGCAGCATTTACAGAATGTTATTCCAGAGCTAAAAACACTGAAACCAGTGAATTTCATACTTTAGCATGAACCGAGTTTATGATATTTGGTTGCCTTTGCCAATCAACATTAGTACCTCATTTGAATACAGTCTTGTCATTAAAGTTCTAGGGATTTATTTGTACCGAATTATCGAGCATTTAGTTAAAAGTATTAGGGATACAAAAATAAGGTTTAAATAAGGAGGTTAGCCAATATATTAACAACTTTTACAAAAGAAAGTAATACTGCTTGCTTGCAAAGTTATCACATATTTTTTAAAAGCACACACAACATCACTCAAAGGGAAGTTACAGACTAAGCCATACTTTAAATAAGTCAGTCAGATAAGTCAGGAAACAAAACTCATATTGTCGTGTTCCTATCAATGAACTGATCAGTAATATAACTGCGTTAAAACGCTTTGCAAGGACATATGAGATACTTCACATGCGCTGAGCTGCAGGTTGAAAAGATGAGCTGTTCGACCACAGTAGGCTCAGGGATAACACGCCTTCTCTGGGCGACTGTTCCCATTAAAACACTGGGTTTGGGTGCCCTGAACTGTGAATTGTAAATCAAAAATCAAAACTGTGTTTCAACTGCCTCAGGCCGTCACATAGAGTTGATCAGCTAGGCAAAAAAAAAAAAATTCATTGAAATGCTCAGTTAATTTAAAATATCAATATATTAATGCACTGGCTTTGTCAAATGAGTCTAGATTTAAGCACACAATACGTGTGTGTGATTCACAGCAGCATAAGCACTAAAACTTTCTAGTAACTAGTTTTGATGGCAAATGCTCTTTTTAAGACAACTCATTCTTAAACAGAATCTGTCATTGCTGAATTTAAATCCTTACTTTTACTCCTAAACATTTCTATCCTTCAGGTGCATAACCTATGCATGCCATCATGCATGTGATGCAATTTCCAGCTTCAATAATCTCTTGAATAGAGATTTTAGCTGCAGCAGACTTATAAGAAAGCGTAAGGTGAAACAAAGAATGTAAAAGTAGTTAGAACTTAGCATGGAAAACCTAAATCCAGGATCATCTATGGAATATAGACAAACAGGTGTGTATGTGTGTGTGTATGAGAAAGAGGAAAGGAATCTCCTTTATCTGCTAACACTTGGATTCTCTTTTCAGACTTCCATTCAAGTCAAAACTTCAGATTCTAGTTGACAAGTTACCGGCAAAATAATGTATTCTGACCTTGGTGTAGGTGATCCACAAAGACAGACCCACACAGACAGGCTACCGAGCCAGGGCCAGGCACATGTCCCTAAAGTGCATCTGACTCCAGGAAACACAGTCCAAATAAATTTAATAAACAGAACCAGGACCCAAGCTGTGAGGGTAAGTTAACACTGCACATTTTCCTGTTCCCTGCCACTAATCCATAGAAAAGGTCAGCAGAACATAGTGTCTCTTTCTAAAAGGAAGCTAAATGATTTCGACTTGCCCAATGTCACAGACATTTGACCTTCGTTTCATTAGAAGGGCGTGGAAAATGGAGCTTCCCATTATTTTCTTAGGAACTGCCTTTTCAGAGAATCGCCTACATATTCTCCAAGGTGTAAGGAGTGAGTCACATTCGCACACCTCCCTTTCCCCCTCAGTGCTACCTACGACTCAGAGTAACGGAAGTGGTGATCTAGACATATGTCCAGTAAAAGCCACCACCACCTGCCCCCCCCCCATCTAATACACACTTTACAATCTGCCTGCAAACCATGTGAAATCTGCATGGAAATCAGATTCCAGGGGAACACAGACTTGTCACCTGAGATTGTAAGGATTTTATGACATAAAGTACTGACCACTCATCTGGCCCCACCCCTATCTCTAAATAGAGGTGGGGGTGTGAAGTAGGCTGTTAAACAGTTATTATTTTGCATCAATTTCACACTTCCTTACATTTTATATGCTGTTAACTCCGTAATGGAGAAAACTAAGAAATCACCAAGCTTAATCTTTCAGCGTGAAGGTGTTGTTTTTTATCTGCTGGAGGCTGTAAGTGAAACCAAACAGTCCAGAGCCCCCAGGAAGCAGTGTGTGAAAGCACTTTTTTTCAACGTTGACTATGTTGGAGGGAAACTTGGCCCTTCTTTAAAATGTGGCCTTTTCTTCCCTGCTCTAGATATGGTCACCTTCTCATCATACTTGATAACACAAGGTAAAGGGAGATAGCAAAGGTATTATGCCAATTGCTACACCATAGCACAGCATTTGTGAAAATTAGACGAGTGAACTTTCTGTAAGGAGGCACTGGCGAACAAAAGAAGTTTGCCTCATGCCTTCCCCAAAAGAAATAAACTTTTATTTCCTAGACCTTGTATTTAATGTGTACTGTAGAGTTTTTAACTCGCTAAATCTTTTTTTTCTTTTTTCTTTTTTCTTTTTTTATTATTGCTTAAAGTATTACAACAGTGGAAGGAGCGCCCATGGAACTGCACTTGAACCCGCTAAATCTTAATAGAGCTTTTTTCTACTTACATTTTTCAATATCTACTAACTGAACTTTCATTACAAGATTGTAATCATACCATCATATTTCCACACAATATCTTAAAGACCAGTATCTTCTAGACTAAGCAACAGGAAGAATGAGAAATTTCCTGTTTACAAATTTTTTTTAGCAATAACCAGTTACCAATATGCAATATAACAGCACCAAATGAGGCAAACTAGTTTTTCTTAATGAAGTACTGAACTAAAATTCAAAATTCATAACATTTAAATAAAGCAAATACTTTGAAAATGAGCCAGGTTACTTCATACCTCCGAAAGGAATTTGTTCTGGCCCTGCTTTGCCTTAAATCGTTTAATCTTTTGCTGAATTCTCTTATCTTTTTCCAGATCTTCTACAGATGCCCATTGACAATGAAGATAAGAGCTAAAAAAAATAAAATAACATACTTGAAACATGTGAAAATAATGAATCCTTTATTATATATATATGTCTTTTATAGTTCCCCCAAAGTCAACTAAATAGCTAATTAGCAGAATAACCTGTTTATTCACACAGGATGCTGAGCAACATTCAACATAATTACTAACTTTTGAAACTATGAAAATCAGCAACAGTGCCTAAAATGCGCCTTCCTGTCCTAGCCCCCAGCTCTCTTATCCACGTCCCATAATATAAATAAAGAAAAGATCACCACCAAGGGGTTTTATAAGTAAATGGATTACACTTCAATACAAAACAGTTAAAACTAGAGAGTGGCCTTAATTATGAATTTATATTTTATCATTAATTGAGAAATAAAAGGTTTTCATCAAGTTAAAAGAATTCAAATTTCAAATGTGAAACAGCAAAGGCAAACCTAACACTTAGTCCTTCTATCCAGGGCAATCAGGGAGAAGGGCCCACCGCCTGCCCTCTGAACACCCATGCCCCTAACTGCTCCAAGCCAGTTCTTGCCTCCCAGCCCCGCCCTTCCAGCTCTGCAATGATAGCCCTTGTTCCCTGTGCATTCTCAGTCTCTAATGTCTACCCTGTCCTTGCAATGGGCACCTCCCCGCCCCTTCAGACTCGCCAGCCTTCTCTGAGCACGTTGTGTCTTCTCTAACCTCAACCTCTATACTCTCCATCCTCCCTTTTTCTTCCCAGCACTCACAGGTATATAGTGAATGCTTTATGGTAACTTTGACATTATTTTATTTGGTATTTCCATGTTCTTTAGTATCATCATTCTCTCCCTACTCCTGATGGCCTCAATAAGTGTCCCTCATTTCTCTTACTAGTGAGGGGCCTGAATATATATATATATCTTTCAAAATCAAGGTACTACTCTTAAAAACTTTGCAGACATTATAAAATCTTTCAAAAATGATTAATGATATGGGAACACTTATGATATTAAGTACCATATCATTTATATCTACGTAATGTTTAATATGCATTTTCAAAGGGAGGACTGATGTAGTCCTACAACTGACTGCGGGAAATACTGACTTTAAATATATATGCCTATATAGATATGAACTGACATAAACCCTGTACGTACATATTCATAGAGAAAACATAGATGAGAATGCATCAAAATGTTCATAATGATCATTCTGTGGTGGTAAGACTGCAAGTATTTTATTTTCTACTTTCAACCCCGATATTCCACATTCTCAATAAAAAGTACTCTATACTGCTATAACCAGAAGCAAATGTAAGCATATCCTACCCTAGTCTCCTAGCTCCTGAGGAGGAAGGAGGTACGTGCAATCAGTGCTCTTGTTCTGACTGCAGTGCACAGGCCTCTGAAGTACCACCAGCATGACCGGGAGGTGGGCACAGGCCACCACCTGCGTGACCGGGAGGTGGGCACAGGCCACCACCAGCGTGACCGGGAGGTGGGCACAAGTGCTTCTCTCTCTCACAAACCGGGCTAAAGTTTTGGGTCAGTAACTTTGCTTCACTATAAGGAGAAAAACCCCACCCCAGGCTTTTCACCAAGATCAGAAACAAGTGAAGGGTGCGCTTTCTCCCCACTATTATTCAATATTGTATTCAAGGCTTATCCAATGCATGAGATGAGAGAAAGCAAGAGGAGCAATACAATGAGAAGTAAAACTCTCTCTATTTGTAGATGATATAAACTGCGTAACTGGAAAACCCTAGAGAATCAATTAGAAAATTAATTCAAAAATAAAAATAAAAAATTCCAGTAATGTAGCAGGATATAAAGTTAAGTCAACAGTCTCCATTCACACAAGAGAAAAGATGTCATGTTACAGAAAATCTTTTATAATATCAACAAAGATAAAATATTAATAATTTTAATAAGAAACATGTGAAACGTAATATAAGGATATGTTTAAAACTCTCCTATAACAGACACAAAATTAGAGTTGAACCAAATGTAAAGAAATCCTTGTTTTTAGACAGCGTGAATCCACATTATAAATGTGCACATCAACACAATGTAAATAAAAACATAAACAAGCATTTTTATGGAGCAACACAACTGAATACTGAACTAAATATAAAACTAAACATGCAAGAATATCCAAGAAAACATTAAAAATGGAAATGATCTTAGGGGAATCTAGATATTAATTACACTGTAAAACCGCTATAAGGAAAACAGTGTGCATAGGCTCATGACAAAAGGATTAGACTAAACCACAGATACAGAGTCAAATAAATATGTATCTTTAGTACAAATAGCTGGGGAAGAGATAAACACCAAGTGCGTGAGGCACCTACACACAGACAATGAAGCCATGCAAGCTCTCCAGCAGCGGTTCTCAACCTGTGGGTGGCGACCCCTTTGGGGTTGAACGACCCTTTCACAGGGGTCGCCTAAATACATCCCGCATATCAGATATTTACATTGCAACTCATAACAGCAGCAACATTACAGTTATGAATTAGCAAGGAAAATAATTTTATGGTTGGGGGTCACCACACAACATGAGGAACTGTATTAAAGGGTCGCGCGGCATTAGGAAGGTTGAGAACCACCGCTCTAGAGGAAAACACGGTGATTCCTCTCTAACCCGGATGCAGAGAAAGGCTTCCTAACTGTGACTCAGAAGCCAGTCCCAATAAAAGAGAAGATGAATAGATGTAACTATATAAATATAGATATTTAAATTTACTCTGCAATTAAGTTAAAAGACAATCGAAACTGGGGGTGAGGGAAGGTAGCTGCAATACACAACACAGATAAGGAATGAGTATCCCATATAAAGAATACTTAGCCCTAACTGGTATGGCTCAGTGGATAGAACATCGGCCTGTGGACTGAAGGGTCCCAGGTTCGATTGTGGTCACGGGCATGTGCCTTGGTTGTGGGCACATCCCCAGTGGGGAGTGTGTAGGAGGCAGCTGATCGATGTTTCTCTCTCATCGATGTTTCTAACTCTCTATCCCTCTCCCTTCCTCTCTGTAAAAAATCAATAATATATATATATTTTTTAAAAGAATACTTAAAAACTGAGGAGAGCACAACAGAAAAATGAGCAAAAGACATGAACAAAATGACTGACAAAATAAGATACACAATGCCATTAAACCAATGGAAATATGCTCGACTTCATTCAGAATGAAAATAAATGCCACTTGAAACTACACTGAAATGCACTTTCTCACAAGAAGTGGGAAGTAAACCGCACTCCGTTGGGAAGGCCGGGGAGAACGGGCGCTCCCTGCCATTGTGGATTGTATGCACACCGACACAAGCCTACGGAAGGAAATGTGGCAATGACAGACCTACATGTGCCTTCAGCCTGTGATCTTGCAATTCCACTTCTAGGAATCCACCCTGAGGCTATGCCTCCAACAATTCGAAAATACACTGCTGCGGGAATATTTACTGCAGCATTATCTGTTACTGTAAATTATCAGAAGCCACTTAGAGAGGAGACTGGCTGAATAAGCTATGATAGAGCCATGCAATGGAGTACTATGCAGCCGTAACAAAGAATGGAGAAGACCTTATGAACTGTCATTTTCAGAATGTAGTCTTGTGAAAAAAGCAAATGTATACTGCTAATACGCTATTCTTTTGTGTACAAATAAAGGGGGGAATAAGTATTATATTTTATATGTGTAATATGTATGTACATACACATATACACATATCTATGCATGTTCATGGCAAAATTGTGGAAAGGATAAATCTGGGATTAATAAAAAGGAAAGCAGGAACCGGGGTGGAAGGGGGGGGGGGGGTAACACTTCTCCAGTGTGTAATTCTGATTTTTGAACCAGTGAGTACTTCATGAATTTGAATTATATGTATCTGTAAGAATGGGGGGCAGGGAGATAAAAATACAAAAAGAAACTAATGAACCAAACTGCGTAGCAAATAAATAACCACACTGACAGGGGGCAGGAGGAGGAGAAGAAGAACTAACCCAAGGAAATTCTGAACAAAGTATTTAGCCTCTGTACCCTCAGGCTAAACTGGGAGGAAAAAACTGTAAACAAATACCAAATGAACTTGTTAGTAGGCTTCTTTTTCACAGAAATATGGTCTAGTCATTCTGAAACCACTTCCTGCATATTCTAGGACTGACAAGTAAGCAAACATTTTATAGAAAATAAGAGTCAGGTTTCTTGTGGTCAAGGAAGGGAGTTACTAATATTAGAAGGGGAAAGGATAGAATAAACCCGTGAGGCTGAAATGAATTTGGAAGTTATCGATATAAAGGCACTGTATTTTACTGTTGGTAGGTTGGTAGGTAGAGGTGTGTGTTTGTGTAGTTAACATGTATGTGTGTGTGTGACACGTGTATATATGTCACATAGACATGCTCATGTCCATGCATGTAAGTGCACACACCAACATAACAACTCCCCTCTTAGCCTATCCACTGAGAGGGCCTCACATGACTCCCCAGCAGCCCTGAGCACGTCTATCAAAACTGCCAGAGGAGTCGGGAGCATCGTCCTGTGTCAGAAAAGTAAGGAAGAGCTCAGAGAAGACGGGACAAGGCAAAAGGAGAGAGGAGCTGGACTGAAGGGGCTCCCCATGGTCAAATCTGGGATACTGCGAGCAAAGGAAAAGATAATAAAGAATTACGACCCATGGAATCAAGTAAAACACCGCAAGTCTGCACGGCTATAAATAAGCAAAAGGGTAAGAAGTTAAAGCTCTTCCTTATAGTTGATACCCAACTAATAAATTTAGGAGTGATGAAATCACTAAATCACCACTTAGCGGCCATTATCACATTTATTTCAAACTATCTTTCTACAAGGCACTTTTCAATTACACAAAGAAAAACAAATTCTTTGTACCATTTTTGCATTATTCCTGTAACACTGAAATTATGTCCAAATGAAAGGTTAACAAAAACTGTTCATTTTATGGACAGTTTAACTTCCTTTAGATCCCAATCATGTCAGAGGGGAAAGCTGTTTTAGAATCTTTGCGCCCTCTCATCTGACTGACGAAGGCCGGCCGGTCCCACGGCCTGGCAGCAGTCCCTGGCCAGGCGCACCGGGGGTCCCCGGGGCCAGCAGCCCGGGTCCCACTGCCCCACCCCGATTCAGTGGATGCCTACGTGCTGGTGCCTTTTAAGGAATCGTTACTTAAGCACCTTTGCTCTAACTTTAATTTGGTAAGTGTACCAAGAACTCACTCTCTCTGGCTTATACTTTGTTATCTCTTCCTTACCTACCCTTAACACACTCTTTATACGACTATATAAAATCATGTCATACTCATAATTTCCAACTGTGTAAACTCATCATGCTCTGAGTAGCGAATGATGATGACATCGAATGTTTACCGGACATTTTTTATTGCCAGACTCCGTATTTCCTTGTACTCTCGCAGTTAACACTGGTAAGAGGCTTCCTCATCTTCTTGGTAAAAGGTTTTGCTCACAAAACTTCAGAAGTGCCCCGGTTCATTAACACAATGCCAAGTGCAACGGTGCAGAAGGATAAAAAGCACGAGGCTGATACTTTTATTATCAAGGGTAGGGTAAGTTTTCTTAGGCTGTGCGGACAGTAACTCCAAAAGCCTGTTTTTAAACCCTGGAATTTATTAATATGGTATTTGAGTTCCTTCTCCTAGAACGTTTAAAGAAAAGTTACTGTTTATGTTATCAGTGAGTATTCTCGTCCTTGCCCTGTGACTGTTACGTAGGTTAGAAAAGATCCTGTCTTTTTCCGCAAGATGACTACTGACCCTTAAAACGATGCTGTCTCGCCAAAAGGTGTGTGTTCAGTCCTAGTAAACTGCCTGCATCTACAACACAGAGCAACACACTGTGTTTTCAATTCATTTTTTTTAAAGTTTTGCAATTCAACTGCACCGAACAAAAATTAGAAGCAGAAACAGGTAGACATAGCTCACTGCATTTGGACTCGTGGTGACGTCACGGTTTCCTAGGGCTTTGGCCTGGCTGTGGACTTCTCGCCTCAGGTGCCCAGCATCCCACACACAGAGCAGGGAGGAAGGGAGCCCGGAGAGTGAAACTCCCTCTCGGAGGACAGGTGAGTAGTACTGCTACTGTAGGAGCCGTCACCACTCTAAAAAGAACTCCATGGTGACGCACGGGCTTTAGTCCACTTTTACACCATTACACCTCTTCCAGAAAGCTAAATTCATGAAATATCAAAAAGGTATTCGGCAATCATCTTCAACGTGCTACATAAATCACACCATGGTTTCCAAATTCCCCATTATTTTTTTATTTCCCCAGTATTTTTAAAGTATTTTTTAGTACTTCAAAAAATAGATCCCCCAATCCAAAAAAAAAAAAAAAATCACAATCTACTTACAAGTTTTTGTATTTCACGTAGAATTCCTCAACTTCTACCTCCTCTCCAGATTCCTTCTGCAACAAAAGAAAATTTCAGGCACACACTTAACACCATCTACTGGAATATTCCAGAAGAAGAGGGTTACTCCCATCTGCGCGTGAAATGGGAACGGCAGGGGCAGCACAGGCCGTCCCGGTAGCGACGGGCACGTTGTGAGCTGGTGGGCAGCTGGGGGTTGTAGACGGACACACTCAGGCCCTCGCACGTTGCTCAATGTGCTCAGGCTCCTAAGACATGAATCATTTTAACTCCTCCCTAACCACATGCAGCTTCATTCACAACAACCTGACCCCAAACCTGGCTTCCTGCCAAACCCACAGTGTTAAGTAGACGCCAAGTGTACCATTTTCTCAGGCAGCAGCCAATTAGCAACTGCTCTCCTGAATGCCATATGTATTATTTTTGGCTGCCTCATGGCAACTTTACATTGTGGGTTTTGTAATGTTTTAAAATATTTAAAAGACATTTATTCCTCCATATAGTTAATAACTCTAAACAAGAAACCGTGTAAAACTAAACCTTGCGCGTATGCTGTAATTTCAGTGCATCAGTATGCACCGTTTTAGTTTTACTCCCTGGTACAATTAAAACCTCTCAGACAAGATGTCTCACCTGCATCGCGGCCAAATAAAATTAACACTCCAAATACTACACCGAGGTGAGGTTAGCACTGTGATGCATGCTAGCCAAATCAAGAGTTCCCTGGTCACGTTATCAGCACCGCCTCCCTTGCTCCCACCGACCGCAGTGGGTGCAGAAGATACCACGCACATGACATGTTCAGCATGCCTTTCGAGACATTTTTTCCTTTTGGTTTTAGGCTACTGAACAAGTCATAATGTGTAATTTTCGTCTGGAACATTTGATCAGATAAATCAGGGATATAAATATAAATAATCCTTACAGATGTTTAGGAATTGGTTGTACACTCTTACAAGAGCACCCAAACCTGCCTTGAGGGTCACACTGAGCTAAGCTGTCCCAGAAATACTGGGGGGAGGAACGTGAAGGCAAGTAGGAACACGAGAGAGGCTATAGTCTCCCTGGATCCCTAATCTTCAAACTATTGCCAAGATTGTGAACTTTTCTTCAAAACCCTCACATGTGCCAGTTAAACCTAAATTTGAAACAGTTTTTCCACCTGCCTAAAGGTCACTATGAAGACAGTATTTGTGAGGGTGGTCCAAACCCATTAATATCAGGTTCTGCCCTAATGGATTTAAAAAAAATGGTCACAACCATAAAACAGGTCCTTAAACCAAAATATTCAGAACACGGTCAATGTTTCAGGCTTTTAGTTGTCCAAAATGAAATGTTTGCTGCATGTCTTCAAAAGCCAGCAACATAAGCCTGGAGTTAATTTAGATGTAAATGTAGCCAATTCTAGTGACAATGCATCTACGACCCACCTTACTTCTTTCTAGCAGTGATTTCAAGGTTATGTTATCTTTGCACAGAACTGGAGGTTCTAGTAGAAATGCAAAGATGAGATAGCAGATAATCAGAGAAAATAAAAAACCAAGGGGAGGCTATACCTGCTGAGGCTTCTCACAGCAAACTATGACACTGAAACCTAGAACGGAATGCAAATGTCTGACCTACTGCCCTAGCTAGCTTGGCTAATGGTTGGAGCATTGGCCAATAGACTGAAGGGTCGCAAGTCTGATTCTGGTCAAGGGCCCAGACCTCAGTTGCAGGCTCAACCCTGTGCCTGTGTACAGGAGGCAACCAATCGATGTGTCTCTTTCACTTCAATGTTTCCCCTTTTCCCAATCTTTCCACCAGTGCCGCCCTTTCCATCTCACTCTAAGCGGACTCACCACCCCATCACTGCAAGTGGGTACCAAAGCACATAGGATTAGCTCTTGGAGAAGGGAGATGATTTTCATTCTTCTCCATTCTGTCCCCAGAAAGCTCTGACTCTTACAACCATCAGCTGTCCCTGACTCTGGCTAATACCCATTTTCTCGTCATGATCAGCTTTTCCTCTGGGAACCTGCTGTGAGATGCCAAATAAGAGGCCTAGAGCTGTCTCAGAGGAAATGATTAGGTTCTGAGACCCCATGTAGTAGCACCTGGAGCTGGTGTGGAATTATCCCAGGGCCCAGTGCTTTCGGATGTCCCAGATTATAAGCCTGTGCTCTAACTGACCACACCCTGAATCACCTCCTTGCCCCTAGAACTATAAGTAGAACTGTTTTGTAACATTTATTCCACATAAATATTATCATGCTGACAGCTTCTACATTACTAACAGCGAAACAATTAACCAACATGAAAATTCATAAGCCCTCAGGAGCATTATTCTAATTATTCTACATGGTGGTCAGTTTGACCAGCCTCTGATGATGGTTGAAAACAGCTCCAACCCCTACTACCCCCAATGCCTTAATTTTCAGAAGTCATTTCATAGCAGGCATATATAATAAAAAACTGAGTCAAGACCCTTTTTCCTCACACACAAAAATTTCACTCAACTTTATTCCTTGGATGGCTACCATTAAATTTGACAGGCCTCTAAAGTAATTTCATGTGTTCGACAGAATAATTTGAGAAATGTGTATATTTTTTCATTGGACTCCAAAACGACCCTACTGAAATCCTTTTTATTCATATGATAATTAAGTTCCAGACATACTAAGCCATTCTTGCCCAACTGTTCACATGAACTCTGAGCAGGCAACGAGGCCACTCCTCCATCGCCTGGATTCTATACCAACCACCAGCAAATGGTGACCCTGTGGAGCCTGAAGGAGTGAACGGCCTTTCCTAAGCATCTTCTTAGTAAATTAGGCATCCCTCTGCAGGAACAAAGCTTCACTTGAGTATTAAAAAAGCACAAAATTTTCTGAGTTCACCAAAGAATGAGAATGCACCTCAAAGTATCAATATGGCAACGGCACAAATCTTTCCTACCTCTGGGCCAACCCACCACACATGCTCTATGAGAGATGCACCACGTAGCCTCACTGAAGGAGAAAAGGACTTAGGAACAAATGGGATGAAAACTTCAGCCTTCCTTATACTCTTATTTTTTTGTTCCTGAGTTTAGCTAACGAGGATTAAAAGAAACACCTTGGGGTTTAAAATAAGCTCTTCAAAAGAAAATATATGGTGTAGAGAAAGAGAAAGAATTTTAAGGAATACAGCCAGAGTTATCCTTTAAAACAATTTAGACCTTCTGATACCAAAAGGATTTGAGTTTTCCTCAAAGCCCAAAGGGCTACATGATGACTAAATGCTGAAAACAAAAGAAGTAAATAACCTTTATGCCATCCAAAAGTCCATTCTTAAATCCACCTCAAAATTCAAGTACACGAATCAACTCTCTCCCTTGCACTGGGTCCCACCCATATTCATTTGGGTTTTGAAAAATATTTGTGCCTCTTCAGCTGCCCCTACTTCAAAGGAGGTGATGTTAAGGAGGGGCCTCTGTGAGCCTCCAGCGTAACAGATCATTCTTTAGGCTGCACTGGTGGCATCGACTGACTCCAAAAACCATCAACTGCGTCCCCACTATGTGTCAGCACCATGCAGGGTCGGCTCTGAGAGCTCATGGCCAGTTTCTATAGCGCTGCCAGGGGGAGATAAAGGCACCTACCTTCTCAGAGCTACTTCTTCAATTATTCATGGTAATAGGAAACAGACCAGCAGGCACAGCTAGCATCCACAGGAAAATCTCAAATTTCCTTTTGTTTCTATTTGCCACACTCCCCTCCAACGTAGTAAAACTGATAACTAACATAGCTATCTCGAGAACATTAGCAGTTTAAAAAGTTAGTACCTGCTACTGCGGACAACCTTCCGATGGTTTTTTGTTGTCCTTTATGAAATCCTAGTAATCTACAAGCACTTCAATGAGTTCCACAATTCCTTACTTCAATCGTATCTCAAGGCCTCTCTCCCCAGCCAGAGAAACGTTTCCATTAATATTCTCCATCCTAAAACTCACTAACTCAACAAACACTCCACCCTCACATGGATTATAGTAATTTAAATTCTTTTGATAAGATAAACCTGGTCATCTGTAAATGGTAAAATGTGGGTACCTATTTTTTTAAAGTAAAAATTAAAAAAATAATAATAATAATAAAAAAAATATATATATATATATAAAAGCCCTCAAGTGGGCAAAATAGAAGGAAAAAGCAATGTCCTACATAATGCATAGTCTAAGTAGCTCTGGATAATAGAGCTAATTATCATTTCAACCCCCAAACCTGCTGAGTATGCCTGCTGAAGCACTTTTAAATGAATGAAAATTAATATATCCCGTCCAAACCACAAGCTATTTACTCAAACAAGTCACTTCAATTCAGTGAAGGGGATTATTCTTTAAAGCATGTCAAGTATTTGAATTCTACCATATATCCACAATTCACAAATTAACCGTTCTAGAGTCATTAGTAGGACTAAAAAAAACCACCTTTCTAATGAGTTAAACAGCACTCATTTCTGCTTGAACAGGTGGTAAATTTGGTTGAGATTTAATTCATCAGAGAGGAAATCCTCATGTTCAGAGTCACCAGATAGCCACTCCATATATCCCCCCATACCCTCTACACTTAATTCGAATTTGAATCATAGAAAAAGCAAACAGTATTGCAATAAGGTAAAGAGAAGTTTACTTCTGGTGCCATACCATTTTCAGTCTATCGGGGGTGGGGGAACTTTTTTCTGCCGAGGGCCATGTGAATATTTATAACATCACTTGTGGGCCATACAAATTTACCAGCTTAAACATTAGCTGCTCTATTTGGTCAAACATTTAATTAACTCACCCTTAATGCCTTGGCAGGGCCAGACGGAGTGACTTCTCAGGCCACCTATGGCCAGCAGGCCAGATGTTCCCCACCCCTAATCTAGACAGTATTGAATAGTAAAGGTTTCCTATTTGATAGGCCTGGGGTCTCACTTCAAGTCCCATAATCCCCCTTTCACCTACCTCTCTAGAAGTGAAGTTACACTTTGTATATATTTTACTTCAAAAACACATACAACAACTTACTTTACATTTCAGAACAATGAGGTTGTTTCCACCTACCTCAAACGCAAATAAAAAGGAAGACCTGTGCATTTGACAATGACTCAAGCTGCAAGACTGTCACCTCTGTCTAAAGAAAACCACTTTCTAGGCACCGAAAATTGTATGCTGGAATATGTAAATGCACCAGGGTGCCACTCTCCAAACTAAGGAGCGCATTTTCTCAAACTGGGCAAGAAGAGAGATGGCTGGGATGCAATCAGGACTCTCAACAGCAAAAGGAAACAGTGTGACTGAAATTCTTTGTCACCACGTACGTGTCCCTCAGTGACAAAGTCATCAGACGAATGACAGGCACTCAGAGCTCACCTCTGCAGATCAGCATGAATTTTTAAATAATTTTAAAGAATAAGCCAGATGTTCAAAAATTACACTGAAAATAGCTCTGTATTTTCACTTTTGCACTGAGAAAAAGATAGTATTTTAATTGTATATGAAAAGAATGAGGACACGGCTGTTCCCTAAAATGATAAACTTCCATGGGGGGTGGGAGCTAAAGGCAAGGAGCCTCCTTCCTAAGGGAAGGGAGAGATCAATTCCTATTTACTGTTTTTTGTGAATGATACTTATGAAAAAGGAAGCCTCTAACTCTGAAAGTCCTACGCATTTGTTTGAGACTTTTGAGTTTCTTGCCTACTCTAAATGGTGTAAGCACTGGTTGGTTGATACATCTTAATTTGGGGCTGAATATCCATCCCAAAGATTTATACTGGGCTATGTATCAGACAGCATTAGTATTGTCACCAGAAGCTTTATTTCCCAATAGTAAAATGTCTAAAGAAAATCACAAAGCAAAAAAATAATTTAAGGGTCACACATACACCATGGTTTTTGATCACTGCAAACAGTGCTCACCTGTTTTTTCACGCAACGACTACTCATGATTTTTTCTACCAATGGGCCTTCTGCATCAACAGATTCCTAAAAAAGAAAGGAGAATGAATCCATCCAGATGGAAAACATTTCACGATAAGCTGTAAAAGCAAGAAACGATTCCCTTTTAGCATCTACCTCTATGCCCCCTAAATTCCTACCCTTTAAAACACTGGGTACAAAGTCGCAGTAGGGAAAAATATGATTGAAAAGAACAAAAATCTCACTCTGCACAAAGGCAAAAGGAAGATCCGTGTGTATTGCTTCGTGATTACATAGTTTAATTACGTGACCTAGGACAGATCCCTGAAGCCAGAGAGCATTCAGAAACTCCAGCTGCCAGAAGAAAACCATCTCTGCATGAGAGCAGTCAAAAACACAACTTTCTTCATCTAAACCCACGGGGTAAATATACTCATCATTCTGTGACTATTGTAGGCAGGTTTTATCCATGGAGGGCACATGAAACGTTACATAACAACCTAACATAGCACAGATTACCAAATAAAATACAAAACTCCATTTAATATGCTTTACAATGGGTTGCCAGTGGTTTACTAAAGGACAGTAATGGTAAGAAGAGGGCATTATTATGTAATCTATGTATTTTTTAAAAAGATCTTTACCATAATCAATCCTATGTTACTACCCATATTTTACACACACTATTTTTTATGTCATTTACATCGCACAGAGAATAAAGTATGCCCTGCTGGATCCTACAGGGCGGTAATTTCATAAGGGGCTCCATCGGTGCCTAACAGCAGGAGACCAGCTTGAGTGCTTTATTAAAGTCCCAGAAGCTACAGCATTGAATTTTCGGAGGTAACTTCAGCTTCCATGCATCCTAGTTCCAACTCTTCCTCAACACAGACCGTTCATTCTCTGAAACTGTGTCAAATCGCACATCACAGGCTTGTATAGAAATACATTTCGGCGAACGAGGCGTTTTAAAAGATGCTGCTGGACAGCCTGTGTCCCCCTAGCACGGTAAGCAACGGTAAGCAACGGTAAGCAACGGTAGATGAACGCTCTCCAGCTTCAACTCCATTGCTTTGGCTGCACTTCTCAGGTTCCAGCCACAACCTTCCCAGTCCATCGCTCCGACTGCAGCGAGAACCACATCAATCTGGACGCTCACCTGCTGCTCCGACTGCGAGGTGTTGGAGGGGGAGTCTCTCCCAGCAGCATCTGCATCATCTGCCTCCTCATCAGAAATCTTGAACTCCAAGTCTTCGGTGTAGCGCTTCCTTTTCACCTGCCTGCTGGACCGTCTCTTCTAAGAAAAGACAAACCCAACAAAAGGAGTTTAAAAGCCCTCACGGATGCGCTTCACAGCTTCTCAGGACGGTGAGGTGGGTATTTAAAAAAAAATTTAACCTTAAAGAAAAACTAGCTTTAACCCTGTAAATCCCCTCAGAGACCATAGTGGCAATGATTACAATGGAAATAGAGGGTGGGAGTGAGGGAATCTAAAGTCAGCCACCTGGGTCAGCTATGGTCCTACTACTTCCCCCCCCCCCTCCCCGCTCCCCGCTACCTGACCTTCAACTAGGAAATGGAGAGACCAACTAATCTTATTCCCCATTCAGCCAGTGTACCTACCGCTCAAAAGGGAAGGCAATCTTGAGGCTGGTGATGGATATATAGGGGTGCATTATGCTTTCCTCTCAACTTTTGTATGTTTACAATCTAAACTAATAAAAGCGAAATAGTAAAATTAACCGTTTCTCCGAGACGGGTAAGCCACGCCTACCAGCCAATCAGAGCAGCTGTATGCAAATTAGCCCAGCCGAGATGGCTGCCGCCATCTGTTGCCTTCCTGCAGGCAACACGGGTGGGGGGGCCAGAGGAGCGACTGCCTGCAGCCCCACACCTCCAGGCAGAAAGCAGCCTGGAAGTAGGTCCGTGATCGCGGGGGCATGGGCACACACGCCTCTGTGAGTGCCTGAGCCTCCGCGATCGATTTCAGGCGGCAGAGCAGCCGGGCCTGGGGGAGCAAGCCAGCCCAGGCCCCCAGGCTGCCCTGCAGCCTGGAAGTAGATCTGTGATGGGGTGGGGGCACGGGCACTCAGGGAGGGATAGCCTCCCTGAGTGCCCGTGCCCGTGACCCCCCATGGATTCCAGGCGGCTGGGCAGCCTGGGGGGGTGGGGAAGCGGAGGATCTGAGCCAGCTCCGCCCCTGAGGCTGAGGCCTGGAAATCGGTGCGGGGCACACAGCACACAGGAAGTTGTGCCCTCCGTGTGTGCTGTGTGCCCCAATAGATTCCAGGGTCCCAAACTGTGAGAGAGCACAGGCAGGGATTAAGTACTCCCCCAACCCCTGCCGAGTGCACAAATTTTTGTGCACCGGGCCCCTAGTTTTACTCATAATAAAAAGTCCATCAAAGTGAAGGCATTGGAAGATAATCTACATTATTTTCCTATTGTAAGGTTATAAACACTATTCTAATATCATCCAAGGAATCAATAATACTTAAGAGGACCTTTTAAATAGAAGGCTTGCATCTTAATCTTGGTCCTAAAAGAAACAGTATGAAAACCTTTGAAAAGATGAAGGACTGAACATCAGAGTCTATAATGAATGACTATGAAAAGTAATTTTATTTTTTAAAAAAGTATTTTTACCACACTGATCAGAATGTTAGAGATTGGTAATAGCTAGTATTAGTGGGATAGTTAGCAAAATGGGTCTCTCTCACCACAGTGGTCAAAATATCTTTGCAGGACAGTGTGGTCGTATCTGTGCACATTTAAAACATGCCCACCCTCTGGCCCAGCAACTGAACTTCTAGTAAGCTACATAACATATCTTAAATTGTGAAATAAAAAAACAAGCAAGTCTCATCATAAGTAGCATATAATTCTATTTAAGGTAACAAAAAACCTTGCGTATTTATTTCTATGTGTAGATCTTCAATACCAGTGTGGGCAAAAGTTAAGTTTAAATTACCAGCCATCATTACCTAAAAATATAAATCATAAGAAAGGACACAAAATAACAATAATAAGATGACAAATACTGTAACTAATAAATAATACAAGAATAAACTGTTTTTGGCCCTAGCTGGTTTGGCTCAGTATATAGAGTGTCAGCCTGCGGACTCAAGGGTCCCAGGTTCAATTCTGGTCAAGGGCACATGCCCGGGTTGCGGGCTCAGTCCCCAGTGGGGGGTGTGTAGGAGGCAGCCAATCAATGATTCCCTCTCATCATTGATGTTTCTATCTCTCTCTTCCTCTCCCTTCCTCTCTGAAATCAATAAAAATATACTAAAAAAACAAGAACAAACTGTTTTTGTATGCTCACAAAACTGTAAACCTACTTCTGCCCACTCCTGCAGGTAAACTCCTCAAAGACACTGTATGTCTTGTTTACTTTATGACTCAATAAATATTTGCTAAAAAATGAATGTATAAAATGCATGTTTCCAATAATAAAAAATGTGAAAAGACACATAGTAAATTGTTAATTGCCATTAAGTTTGGGGAGGGAAGTAAATGGCCGAAGGAAAAGGGTTTTGCACATTTCATTCAGAATAATTGTTCAACCTGATAAAATAATTACTTCTGTCAGTTAATTTAAAATAGAGAGAAAATAACCTTTTCATCAATGTGTTGTGATAAAATCTAAGACAATGCTAAAATAACATCTTAAATCTCTGATAAATGCAAGGTTACAATGAGTTTGCAAAGCACATAGAAGAAATAAAAATATTAGGAGAGGTCAAACATTTTTCTAAAAATTATGAAATAAAACTTTTTAAAGAGCCTTGTGGATTTTAAAATTAGACAGGCCGAGGCAAACTACCTACTATGTGCACCCAAGGGGGTCAGACAGTGCCTTACGGCTCATGTCAGGACCAACAAACCCAGCCTCTTACTCAAAGAGGACTGATTTTAATTAAGATCCTGCTCTCTCTGCTCTCAGAAAGGAGAGCAGCTCAGAATACAAACTCAGTGTACTATGACCATCAAATGGGCTGTTTGGGACTGTGAACTCTTAGCCTTCCACAGTCATGGCTACAAAGACATAAAGCACCTTTCTGATACAGGTATTTGGAGTAAATCTTAACAGACTTCCCAGCGGCTTAGACCAGAGGGAGTTCCTCCTCTGACCTTCTCTCATCAGCCCTGCCCTGAACAACCAATTCCAGGCCAACCTTACTCACATCCAGGGGAGGGAGGGGGTTGTGCGATTTGACCTGCAGGCTCTGGAGCTAAGTGCCCAATGTTTAAACGAGCCCAGACTCTCACCTGGTGGAGTTAGGTGAGTTACACTGTGGACCTTAAGTTTCCTGGTCTGTACAATGGGTTAATGATAGTCACTACCACATGAGTAGACTATGAAGATCACATAAGGGAACTCATTTCAAGCATTTAGAACATTGCATGGTACATAGCAATGCCAAATTCAATTAGTAGAATTAAAGTCATCATTAATTACCTCACCTTTCCAAAGAAAAATCAGAGTGCAATAAGGCTACTACAAGGCCTAGATGCTTTGAATAGCTTCCTTTCTCTCTTCCCAAAGTTGATCCTGCTCATGCCCACTTTACCATCCCTCACTTCTCAAGAAGACTGTCAGTTTAAGATATAAAAGGCTATTATCAGGAATAATATTTTAATTTTGTGATATTTAACATGTCTGTATTCCATTTGATTTATCAGTTTAACAAAATTGAAATGGATTAATCTATATTTTCATCTTTATGTCATTACAATAGGGGTAATGTATACTAATGATGTATCTATGATGTTTTATCAGGTTTCCATGATTGGGGCCACACTGTCAGAGTATTCTTCCAGCATAAGTAACTAAACACACATAAATAAGTCTATGATTTACACTAAATACCACTCTGATAGTAAATAAATGTGCCAATAAAATAATACAGGGCAATTTTTTCTTTTTAATTAGACATTTATATATCGATCGGTATAACTTTTATAATGAAAGTGTCTCTTCCTTCCTATCAAGGAAGGTTATGTTATAAATCTATGAAATAATGATGGGCTTAGTAATGGATACAAGGTCACTTAATAACAGTAAAAACAAACAAAATACAATTAGAACTCAATCTTCTGAAATTTTTAAGTGTTTTATGGCTTCTCCACTTTCTAAATAATAATTGATTTTAAGTTCATCTATTTGGAGCATAGAAGTTCCTTTTACAATTTCCCAATATAAAATAAAATTATTTATTATATCATGTGTGTTAGTATGGTCTGTTAACATTACTATTTGAAATATTTTTGTGAATCAAAATGAAATGTAAGAATTATGTTTAAACCATTAACTCAAGGCTTCTGAATTGGCCCTAAAATCATAGGTTAACTTGTAAAACCTGGATTGCTTTAGAAAAGCCATTTGTAGTTAAAACAGGTGTACTGAAGAGAAAATTTACATGTGTTTCCATGATCTCACTATTGTAGTAACTTTGTGATACAGTTTTGAGTTCATTAGAATTATGTGGCATTTGCTAAAGTTTAAATAAAGCAATCATAAAACTCAAGAACTTTAGTCCTTTATGCATGTGCTACAGGAAGAAGCACAATACACACCAGTCAGCATCACTTCCTGTGTCAAAGACACCAAGGCCTGCCTTCTGCACCTGAACTACTTGTGTGGCTACCTGTATTGGCTACTGAACCCACAATGGTTAAGCTTTAGCCAATTGGAAAGGATGCACTGATGTGCACTTGAATTGATTATCATTTTTCTATAACCACAATGCAGAACAAAAACCCTCAAAACTAGTATTTCATGAAGTCCATTTGAAACTGTATTAAACAAATACAGACTTCTAAAAAGCGGGCAGCAGTGTTTGTGAAAAAACAATTTCCTTGATTTGTGTAAATAAATCCTCTTAATATTGCCCAAGTACTACTGTCATAAAGGGCCTAGTTTAAGCAAACACATCAGGGGGGAAAAAACACCATTGAGCATAAAAACGAAATTCAAAAATCATTAAAATACTTTAGTTTAAAACTCCCTAAGCAATTAACAAAGGTATCTACTTACCTTCCCAGTAACTTGTCACTGCCGTGTAAAATCCAAGTAAATTACAAAATGAACCCGACTGCTAGTTATAAAACTAAACCAAAACAAAACACTCATTCACACATACTCTCTTCTCTCCCTTTCAGGCCGTAGATGAGGCCGTTCTGTGCAGTTACAGACATTATCAGGGAGTTCTACCAAGAAGAAAGCAAGCTATCTGAAATTCTTTAGAGCAGAGTTGCATACTGCAAATGTTTTGTTTCTAACCTGTAAGTGAACTGGCAGAGGTGTAGGCAGAAAGTACTTAGTACCCTGAACGATGAAAAAAAATGGAGCAAGCTTCTCGGATCTGCCTTCCCTGTCTAGCGGGACGCCGTGGTGACAGCTCCATGATAGCTTGGATGTCACTCACAGAGGTTACATTCCCAGCCAACCCAGTGGGCCACCCTGGCACGCTTCCAAGGGAACACAACAAGGAAATAATGTTTAACAATCATGTGTAAGGGTCCCTCACCTTACAGTCCAATCGGTGACAGGGACGGCTGTGCGCTTTACACCCAGGAACCTGAATTCCTAATGTCTAGTTCAGGACCAGCTTTTCAGCTGATTCCTATGAAATTCTTCAAAGGTCAGGAGACTCTTAACAATGAAACATGGTGTGACACTGCCATCCAAAGAGTCACTAACATGTTCACAGAAACTAGAGTATGACAGGAATATATCTCAACTCTCACCACGGGATATCAGAAACCTTAAGACAAGCTACAGATTATATCTTGGTTGTTTGTTTGTTTTTAGGCAAAGAAAGAGAACTGACAAGCAACCAAACTTCAGAGGAAATCAGACATGTGAATGAAGCTTTACATGAACCAACGTATCATTATGTTAACACCAATATTCACATAAACATCAAGATGCATTGACAGAAATAAGTGAAGATTCTCAGTTTTATCTATCCCAGAGTCAAAGATGGCAAAAGCAAAACGTCAGGAGTTTAATTTCGCACTGGCCCCCAGCTCGCCTCACTACGGATATCATGTTCCACACAACAATGAAGCCATCTTTAAAGCAGCTCTATAACAAAGACAGGGGAGGCCTAGCGCACTGGGTAGGCGGCTCGAGTTTCCCACGCTAAGTAACCCAGGCCCGGGACAGAGAATGGTATTACCTGAACACCTGGGTCCTCATCTTCTTCAGGAGATGGTGGGGGCGTTTTGTCTAAGTCTGAATTTTCAGAACCTTCTGCTTTTCCCTTGTTGACCTTTTTCTTCAAAGCACTTGCTTCTGAATCAGGTTTCTTATTACTAGAATTCAAAGTGGATCACTTAGTGTTCACTTTTTAATGATGTTTCCACATGCCCCGTTGCCTTACATTTCCCACATTCATATCCCGAAAGTATCCATGACAATTGGTGAATCAGTGCACGCTGGCCATTTAGTTCAATGGTACTCTCCATTAAGTTCTTTATGGCAAACCCCCACATTGATGACCTTTGATAAATATCTAACCTACTTAAAAAGAAACTGCATGCAAGAACCCCTAATAACCACACAGAGTACATTTGTTTAAGGTGACCAGATTTTAACATTGGTAAAGCGGGATACCATTAATCGGGAGGGAGTTCTTTTATTATTATTATTATTATTATTTAAAATATTACAAAGAGTAGTACATATGTCTCTTTCCAAAAATCGGGACTTTTTTAAAACACCGTGGGACGCGGGACAAATTGTTAAAAATCGAGACTGTCCCGCCAAAAGCGGGACAGCTGGTCACCTTACATTTGTTCATCTAGATGATGCAAAAATCCCTGCCAATGCACCACGCCATAATGAAAACTCAGATATGAGGTAGCTTCGCAATGGAGTACTTAAGGCACAGAATGTGTTTTTTAAAACTGTCAAGGAAAAATAAAATGATCATTTCTGTGTCTCTTGCAGACAGTAATAAACATTCCTATTTAAGTTCTTGTTGACAAGTTCTATTAGGTATCCTCTTTTATATCATCCAACTCCATTTTTATCCAATTTACAACTCTTTCAAATAAAACAAAATATATAGCAATTTCCTTTTCTACATAATATTAATTAATGCTTGTTCTTAATTAAAAATAAACTTTATTTTGGTGCTAGGAATCTTGTGAGGTAGTCACAATAGCCTTTTTTTTTTTTTAAAAAAAGGCTAGGTCTCTGAAATACAAAAATATAGCCAAAACGACTCCAATAATTAAAATGCACGTTCCATAGTATGTTTCTATAAAATATTAATGTGATGTGAATATCACATAACTCAAAAATAATGAATAAACTCTAACAAAGTATTTTAATTTACGTTTACCACCACCTTTAGAAACTTTTTTACTTTCTTTTAAGACATACACACCTAGTGTTACCTTACATTCCAATTTCTAAACCGCCCCCAAGATTTTCTACTATCAATTATTATTTTTTATCCAACATTTAAAATAATCCAACCTCAGTAATGATTATATTTTTTTATTTCTAAAAAACCTAAAATTCTGATAAAATTTACAAACTGGTATTTTTAAACTTTTAAAAAGTTTATTTACTGAAGTTTGTAAATTCCCAGGTAAGTATGAAGACAGAATGCATTAAACAGCATTTTTCCGTCTCAGCTACTACAAAAGGAAAAGAGGCCAAAACATCAGTACACCATTATTTAGGTAAAGCATGTGTCACATAAAATATTTTAAAAGTACTTGTTAATGTAATAAAGTACCCATCACACAAAATGTACTTTTGTAATGAATAAAATCTTTGATAAATTTAAACTAGTTATTTTTAAGTACTCAGAGCTTGCTTTTTGTTTTGTTTTATTTTAACATTTTAGCATAGTAAATAGCCACATAAGGAAATAACTTACAAGTCAAGATTATAGCAAATGGCAGTTAAGTTTACAGTGCTTTTTATTTAAAAAAAAAAAAAAAAAAAAAAAAAGCAGTGTCCTAAAAACTTGAAGTCCTCAAAAGATCCACAGAAAGAATAATATTTTTTAAATTAAAAAAAAAATCCATACAACAGTTCCTCATCCAACTGTCCTAGTGTTTACGCTACACATGGACAGAAGTCTCCCCCACTATGAGGCTCCATTTCCAGCATTTATTTCCGCTCTAACTGCCACAAATTATACAATACTACAGCTGAACGCTGGGCCCCTTCCCTTTCATCTGCACGCCAAGAGCAATCAGATTACCCTGGTAACCAGCGGTCACATGACCAGCACCTGCTCTTTTGGCTGGATGCCACTGACTAAAGCCATCTGCTTCCCTCAATCAGCTTTCAAACATTCTCAACACCTGCGCTGCAGTGTTTTGTGGTTTCTTTTATCAAATCAGTGCAAAACTGCTTCCAAAACTTTACATATTTCTCAAATTTGTTTAAATCAGAGGTAGGCCTGTCACAGAGCTGAACCACTGCCAGGTCAAGTAAGTTGGCAGCGAGTGCTTTCCATGGTGACCTCTCTGCACCAGAGCAAAGTACACAGTTTAGTTTCGCGGGGTTACTGCACCCTGTGGGAACTCTCCTACAGGAGTAAAAGGCTTACCGTCCTGAAGCCCACCAGAGCCCAGGTTTGATGAAATATCCATTTGCTGCAGGAGAGACCGGCTAATGATTTCCCATCTGCCTTTCCCAAGAACGAGCTATGTGAAATCTCCAAGACTGCTGAAAACCGGGCAGGACCTCTCCCAATGCTTAGACAAAAAGCCTGTAGACAAGGCAAACACTCATCCCAGATCTGATTACTGAGAGATTTCTAAACTCATTAGACCTTGCACTATTAATGTTGCTCAGAGACAGCTAAGCATTTCCCCACTGTTTCCTCGTGACACCAATACACAAATCAAAAGCAGGCTACAAAGTCAAAAAAGCTACAGAATCTTCAGTGTCGACCCGAAGACATTACAATCAAGGACAAGATGAAGTTAAATTAAATGGACTTTGCTACTATTTTGCAATAAACTAATTTGGATTTTCAACTAAGTGTTATATAACAACTGCTTTGCTCCCCTTTCCCCCCCAAAAAAGCCAAAGTCAGAATTTTTCTCTTAACAAACGTGGTTATAATGCAGAGTGGTGGTAAGGCACAGGCCTTCATTCACATTCCAACTCTGTCATTTGTAACCTGTCTGTCTGGGACCCTCCCTTAATTTTCCTCACCCTCAGTTCCCTCATCTATAAAATGAGCTTAGAACTTACATCTTCCTCCAAGATTAGTTATCAAGTTTAAATGAGATAACGGATGGAAGCCGTGGCAGTATCTGGCGCACATGGCCACACCCACACATCTAGAACACTAGCAGCTGGGAACATGTTCTGGAAAGTCTGGGAACACTGGCCTGGCTCTGGCTCAGACCCACTTGGGACGACTCAACTGCAGAGACTTACGGACAGGACCGCCTTCACTGTGATCACTTCACCCAAGCAACATGAAGAGAAGGGCAGTCCTTTATCAGCACTGCTCGACGCCAGGAACACACAGGCAGGCAATCCCAAGGCCACGCCTCTCATGGCCACGACCAGTGCTTTAGTTCAGACACACATCACCTCCCACCTCGACTGTTAAGGCCGCCTCCCCATCGCCTGTCCCCACACCGTCCCTGGGCAGGGCTTCCCACTGTCGCTGACTCCAGGGGGAAGGACACACTCCACATTCGCAGGCGTTACCCAAATCTGTAAGGTCCGAAGCTACTCTTGTATAACGCCAAAGCCCAAACCTAGCCGTACCGACTGTCCTTGTCCAAATTATAAATTGGCAAGCTGGAATGCACAAAGAGGGCAGCTTCCCCACCTGGGGAGAGAAAAGACTGTTATTAAAGAGGAACGTCCCTTAAATGGACACTACAATACCGATGAGGACCCTGAGCTGCCCGGCACAAGCACCCTGGATGCACCTGCGGTGATGGCTACCCACGGGCTTAGCCCAGAGAAGACCAGGCGCGTGCACGGAACACTTTCTCACTCAGGGCCTGAATGGCCTCAGCCCCTGGGAAATCATGTCTGCCCTCACTCCTCTCCTGAGCCTGCAGCGCCTCCCACCTGCCCTGGTTCAGTGACATGGCACTGCCATAGCATATCACCGAGCCCATCCTCCGGGCATCAGCAGAGTGACCAGCTCATGCAAACCTGACTCAATCATTTGTGCATCTGTCTGCTTCAAGTCCAACCCCATACATATAAAAGACAGAGACTCTCAGCATTAGCATACAAGGCCCTGTGCGATTGTTGCAACTGGCAACATTAACTTTATTTTCTACTTTTTCTACACCCCAAACTCTGTATGCTGTATGCTGCAGACATGCAAAATCCCTCCTCAAAGTGTACACTATCTCTTCTACCTCCACTCCTCCCCCCAACCCCAAGTCTATGCATCCATAAGTCTTGACTTCAATATCACTCATTCTGAGAAGCATATTCTGGCCACTACAGTCTAGGTTAGTGAGATTCACTCCACCTACATGCCACATGAGGCACCCCACACAGGGATATTTAAAACACATAAAGTTTGGTGATAACATCACTATTAAAACCAAAGCACTTGTGTTTGTCTTTCCCCAACTATCCTGCAAGCTCAAGAAGAGGAGAAAACAACTCTTATTTATCTTTGTATTTCCAGTGTCTGATCAGGTAGGTGACTGTAAGTGTTAGGTGACTGGTTTAACTAAATGGTACAAGTCATAGCGACAACAACACATACACAGTCCTCAGTACGTGCCAGGCACTAATCTAAGGGCTTTTCCCATTAACCCACTTAAGCAAACCCCGCATAGATTCTATCTTTACGGTGAAACACCTCTGAAGCTCAGTAAATGGACCTAAAGTACTCCCACAATAGGGTTAAGGTTCACCTTAGCAATTTTTCAAAACCAGTGTCTCTATGTACTTCCCCTCCCTACTTACCAAGCTCTCTCACTTCCTGATCCTTATCGCCTACCATTACTGGTGTGACCGAGATACAGACCCACCCACTTCTGAGGCCAGACTAGCTCGGCGCTCTTTGGAGAAGCACTTCTTTGGGGACGGTTGCAGGGGGAGGAGGGGGGTTGAAGGACCGCTCTCCCCTTTCCAGCTTTACCCGCATTTCACATTTCATCATGAGCGAGGTCACACCGGTGGGCAACCGGATGCATGCAAGCTGAATGGCGCTGAGGTCACCTTGCCACACTCAGCTCTAGAGTCCTGTGCCTGCCTTCAAGGTGACCAAAGCTTATACCATCCTGGTGAGAACGCGAGGAGAAACGGCATTAGGAAAGCACACACTGTGCTTTCAGAGAAGACTGTCACGTGGAGGGACTTTCTACGAAGTCAGCTGATGGGCTGAGTGACACCGTCTGAAATGGGGTTGGGCGAGCGCACCTAAGCTGAGATGCAGCGCACAGCTAACCAACTGTCTTTGGTGAGAAAGAGTACAGGCTTTTTAGGGAAGGCTTTATGCAAAGGGACAAAGCCTACTAGGACCTACTTCTAGTAACCTACCCGATCAGACATTGGAAATACAAAGGCAACGGCCCTGATTTAGTTACAAAACAGAATGTAGTGAAGCACTGATCAGCATCAGCCTGAGGATCCAATTCAAAAAAAAAAAAAAAAAAAAAAGGCATGAAAAGGACCCTATTGTGGAACTACATGCCATGAGAAGAACATGGTCAGTTAATGAAGATGTCTGCAAGTGGGAGGGAGTTCCCCTTCAGGTGGGACAAGTTAGCGCAGACTCTCATCACATTGGGGAAAGTCAATCTTGAGGCTTGAGTCATAAAGATTCACCAGATCGTTTTCGGGGACTCAAGCCAAAATGTTACAGTACAATCTTTTAGAAGAAGAGCAAAAGGTATTGAAGCGTATCCTTACAGTCTGCATGCTCACAAGGTGTTTTAAAAAAGAAATGAACCTAATGGATAAGCTGCGGTAATTAAATACATACTAAGCTGTCAGGGTCCAGGGGCGCAATGCTGGTAGGGAGAAAAGCATCAAGCCTCTCAACTTAAAAGCGTTATAGGACTTTTCTCTAAGTTTTTAAACAATAAACAAGAAAATGAAAAAGATAAAGAGGCAAACTAAAAAAGACACAAGATAAAGCAGTAAAAGTTGAAAGAGGATCAATTAAGGCAAGAAAAAAACATGATACAGATACACCAGAAAGTAAAATTAATCCAACAGAATAAAAATCTTAAAGTCCTCAGACTAAAATAAAATTTAACGGCTCAAGTAGAATGTAGCAAAATGCAGATGACCAATTAAACTAACGGGGACAGAGAGAAACTCTGCGTGACAGACAATAAACTCGAAGGTGAACACCTGCAGACAAAGGCACTCAAGCACTCCCTGGACGAGGCCCCAGGAGCCTCAGTGATGGCAGCCTTGGACAGAGAGCATCTGGGCCGGAGTGGGGGGGACAGAAGCAAGACCCTTGGCCCAGCCCCTTTACACATGCCTGCCCCAGGCACAGTCAATACTCAGGTGCTCTGAGCTGGGCACCCACACGGCACCCATCCTTACGCTTCACTCCAAGCAGCTGCCTTGTCACCAGCAACTCCTAAACTCCACCCACAAATTCATCACCCCTCTCTCCTAGTTGAGAAAGAAGAAGAATTGAGAAAAGAAAGAGAAAGAAGGGAAGGAGATTCTATTTCTGAACATGATTTCAGTAACAAACTACTAATACTTTGTTTTTTAAGTCCGCTGAAAGTCACTGGATGGGACACCTCTAAAACAAATCGTTAAATCTAAAGCATCAAGTATTCCCTAAGTACATATGCTAAAATTTCAGGAAAGGAACAGAAAAGAAAGCTTGAAGGGTAACAGAAACCTAACCAGATTTCATGTAAGAATGTGTTATTTCGAACTCAACATGCCTCGCCACTACATTTTACAATCCAACTGCCCAAGGATGAGAAGACCGAGGGTCAATCAGGTTCCTAGAAGGGGCGGTCCCAGGGCTGGAGCCAGAACCTCTCGGGTTGCAGAGCCCACGTTTGAGCCTGGAACTCTCACCGCAGATCTCCTCAGGAGTCCCGCGCTGGCCTGGCCTTTTGGGAGGTATCCTTCAGGCCTCAGGAAATCTGTCCCGGACAGTGTCTTCTGGAGCCTTCCAATAGCATTAGGTACAGTGAGAGCAGACAGTGGGATCCACATCACCCTCTCCCACAGAAACCCAGTCCTGAGAACAGCTCCAGTGTTGACCATGTTTTAAAGAAGAATGTTCTTAAAAGCAAAAGCAAGAGAAGATAGAGGAAAAAAAAGCTCTCCTGAAAGAGCCAAGTCTATTGATAATATTGAACATATTCTCGAGGAAAAAAACAAGACCCATCACGCAGTCAAGAATTACCCCTGAAAACCTAAAGGTTACTGCTTTTTATGGACTGAATTAAGATCTGCCAGCAGTTACACGGAAAAGAAGGGTAGCTGGCTAATATGTTACCTGACTGCAGGGAGCCCAACATAAGCAGGAAGTGCTCTGGCTACATGGCACTGTCATGCAATGAAAAAGACTGAGTAAATCAGACACTGCACAACGGATGCCAGAAGTACACCTTTCAACGCCCCTTTCCTATAAATAGCATATCCTTCCACGCGGCAACAGTAGGGCAGACATCTGTCTGCTTGTGCCAAGTTCTAAGATGCCATTCTCGTTTATGTGCAGCATTCCCATGCCCCGGGAAGGGGACAAGGCAGGTAACCATGGCAGTCAGAGCCGCACTCCCTACATTCACAATCATCTTCTCGCATTAGCCAGGTCGCTGATACAACAAGCGAGACATGGTGCCCGCCCACGCTGTCATCAGGTGCTCTAGGCAGGTGGAGACTTAAGCAGAGCGAATGGCAAAACCAACAAGGAGAAAATGTCACCGCCCACTCTCAAAGGAGAAGCCGAACAGCCATGAAGTTACCGTGTTCCTGCAGGAATCAGGGCCACGTGTGAAATCAGTGTTCTAATGGACGTTCAAGGGTGTTGTCTTGTCAATATTAAAAAAAAAAAAAAAGAGGGGGACTGGATGTAAAAGGTGAGGGGGTTAAGCAAAACAAACAGCAGAAAGCTTTATGGCAGAAAACAGTGTGGTGGTTACCAGAGGAAAAGGGGGTAGGAGGAGGTGGCAGAGGGCAAAGGGGAGAGGGTAGGGAAGTAAAGGAAGGAGACGTGGCTTGTGGTGGTAAGCACACAACACAACACGGAGATGATGGATTGAAGAACTGCATCTCCGAAACCTGAGTCATTTTACTAGCCAATGTCACCCCGATAAATTCAATTTAAACAATGAACAGTGCCCTTTTTCTTAATTCACACGCTCCATTCCCCTATTTAGCATTTTTCAAGCTAAAGCCACACAGACTTCTGCGTAAAGGTGGCTGCAGCGAGGCCTGGCATTGCGGATGACTGATGCTCTGACAGTGGTTCCCACAAGCATCCAGTGACTCAAAGAGGCCTTATCTAGGAGGAAGACAACCAGCCAAAAATGTCTACGTCTCTCGGGACAAACGTTTGCGTTTGTACAGGACTTCATACTTTCCAAAAGCATTTTTATATAGAGGTATTTTTAATACTAATTTTAAAAACCAGTTATGATTCCTTCTGCTCTTTAACCTTTCAACACACCCGCATCTACTTGGCCAACACACGCCCCACCCAAAAATTCAACCGAAGACTTCAAAGGGCTGTGTCTCCAGAAAAATCCCGCTCAATATCCACTGCTGCCCGTGGCCTCCTCACCTCTCGGCTTTCATTTGATGGGGACAGCGAGCGTTGAAAGTGGGGTCTACATCACCCTCTCCCACAGAAACCAAAGTGGCTGCAGACCACTGCTTTGAAGTCACTGAAGCTCCTGGGGACTGGCAGAAGCGAATTTCCAGCAGGCCCGTGTGGTCCACTCAGCAACTAGCCCAGAGCACTGGTTAGCAGAACTCGCTTTTCAGGGTCAACATGGTTATAAATTCTTTGTCCCCTACTGAGTATAAACGGAACCACAGTAAGTCAAGGCTATTGGGGTCTCAACTGATAAGGAGCTGGTCACTCCTCCCTCCCTGCTCATTCTGCCAATTTAAGACAAATCAGACAGATGAAGGACCACAATGTGGCCCGTCACTGGCAATGGAAATACTGAAGTGGTTTCCCTGAAGGAAAGGAGGGTTTGGGATTTAAAAGATTGGATGGTCCATTTGTCAAAGAAAAGATAACCTTTGAGACCAGCCAAAAGGAGGGCACCTGGTCCCATCTCTGACCTGGTGCTCTGATTTAATTAATTGGAGGCAGGGCAGGGCAGTGGGTGGAGAGACATGACACACAACGCTTTATCCTCCTTGTTCCTCTCCAACACCAAAAGGAGTCAAAAGCTCATCTTGTGACCACATGTTAAAGAAATCTACACTGTCTTCTGCAGGTGGCATCCAAAATATTTAATTCCATCTTTCCAATTATCTAAAGTCTTGGGTCAAGACTAAATCATAGCATGGGAGTAAAGGAAAGAACAAGAAACGAAGAAGAAGAAAAACTGTTGGTTTAATTTGCTTTATTCCCTGAGTACCTGACGGGAGATATCTATCTGGGTTTCTCTACTTATTGGCAAAACTAATTTAATGGTCTGCTTCTGTGTCTAATCTCTCCAGAGAAATTCTACATGTATAAGAGCACACCATAAAAAATATGTATTAGTTTAGCAAAATATCCCACCATTGGGCTTGCTGGCTGAAGAAAAATATTTATCGGGTAAAATGCTGCTACTCTCTTAGATCATCACTGAGAAAACAGCCAGTGAAAAGCTAGGTGACTCAGAAAGAAAGCTGCCACATAAATACTAATGATAATGATAGGGTGGTTTGCAAAACGTATACTTTACATATTTTTGGTACTTAATATGTGTTTTTAAAAAACAAGACCAGTATGTTTATTTTTCAGTTTAAAATAAAATACTTCACTCTTAATTGAGAAACAGCATTGAGTTTTCGACCACCTTTAGCAACAGGACGCGTCCCTAGAGACGGCATTGGAAGCAATCCTTCATGGCTTCCTGAGACGGAAGCTTCGGCGGTAGCTACGTCACAACCTTTGGCCATGTTCCCTTCTGTATGTCTTCTCAAAGGGTCGTCATAGAGCTAAATGGACCACCAAGTCCTTCAAGAGTCACTGAAAGGAAGCACTTCCTCCAAGTTCTCTCTCATTTCACAAGGGCTATGCACACACCACAGAAAAACGCATTGAAAAGCCCGCAAATCCCCGTATTACAGCTCCATGAACCCCTCCATATGCAAAATGGCATCCTCTCAAGCCCACAAATGTCTTCGCTTTTATTTTCCATATTAACTGCCAATATCTGAAAGCTAGAAGGATACCCGGGGAGAGCACCAGAAAAAAAAAAAAAAAAAAAAAAAAAAAACGGGTAGAAAAATATATATTTAACAAAGAAAAGGTGCAGGGGAGAAAAGGAATGTTTCCGATAGAAAAGAAGAAAGTGACCTGTGTGTCTCGTCACTACGATCTCAAACAACTTTTCCTGAAATGCTGGGCTCCTTTTTCTATTTCACTCCCATTCTACGTTAGAGCTTCTGGGTCAATTCTGTGAGGTTCTCCTGCACAGGCGAGACAAATGGAATTTTATTTTGGTTGTCAAAACGGCCAGTTCCCTGGGAAGGGCCACAAATTCAAGCCTCTGCTACTTCATGGAATGAGGAGGGATGGCCGCTGATGAGGAGAGCACCTTAAAGGCACACAGGAACATCAGCCCCACGGCCCACAGCCACCCCTTCTCACGGCCTTCACTACTGAGTGCGCGAGTAACACCTAACAAGCTCTCTCCCTGCCACAGACACGACGCGGAGAGCGCCAGCCCACCAGTGGGTCACTTCCATCACCACTGCTCACAGGGCCGAGCAGGGGAGGGGAGAGTGCTCCTGTAACCGCATTTCTCGTTCCACTTCTGTTTATTCCCTCTATTGGAGCCCTCTGTCGGAAAATTATTTTCTGTATAAACAAATTCATCAAGTTAACTTATTCAAGGATGGAAATAACGGGTATCACATAACATTTTGCCAAACAAAATTGTCACTGCTGTATTCCAGTGCTTAAAAGCAGACTGCTATGGCAATTCAACCCCAGTACTAACATAACCCAAACCCCCTATTACCTTCATCACTGCATATTCAATTTACATAATTACCCTGCTATGCTATTCAGAATTTACATGTAGTTGTATGCATTCTACTTATCCTTGCTTCAGTATGCTATTTCCTTTCCAGACGTAGCAGAACAATGAAGTCACAATTCAACATATTCAATTCATCCCACCAATAGAAACCCTGTAACTCAAACAAAGTATTGGCTTGGTTAATCTCTATTTGATGACCATATTCTTGGACAGGCATCCCCATAGACAACAGGAAAGCCTCTCAGGAATGTCCTCACCATGATTCACCATAAATCAGCAAGTGCCTAGAAGAGACAGTCACAGGGTCAACAAAGGTGCCACAAGCTCTCTCGGTGGCCCCTCAGCGTGGCCTCGTGAGCATCTGGGCCACGTTACGTCACCTCCCTTTTCACTTGCGTGTCTCCATCCTCAACAGAAGTGTTCCATTCAAGTATTTTCATACCACTTGGGCAAAAACATATAGAAGGCATCGACTGAGACTGTTAATAAGCAACAACAGCGGGGAAAACAACTACCAGACTTTCTTCTTAAGAGAAAATAATCGCTTGCTCTTCCTCCTACGAAAAGCATGTGGCTAATGCAAAGCCGTTTCTCTGATTCAGCAACGCCAACATCGTCCTCTGCAGAGAGAGCCCAAACTTCACACGGGCAGCTGAGAGCATGCAGAGGAGGCCTGCGCTGAAGGTTCCTCTAGCCCAGTGGTTCTCAACCTTCCTGATGCCGCGACCCTTTAATATAGTTCCTCATGTTGTGGTGACCTCCAACCATAAAATTATTTTCGTTGCTACTTCGTAACTGGAATGTTGCTACTGTTATAAATCATAATGTAAACATCTGATATGCAGGGTGTATCTAGGCAATGCCTGTGAAAGGGTCGTTCGACCTCCAAAGGGGTTGTGACCCATAGGTTGAGAAGCGCTGCTCTAACCGAAGAAGACAGGTCTGTACCTGTATCAAGTCCTAGCACTCACTGGACTTAATGCCCCAAGTTCCTAAGAACTTTAGCTGTTGGGGAAATTTTAACAAGGTTCATTGCTGAGAACAGCATTACAGTATCTGTCCCAATGTATCCTAGGGTGTGCTAACGTAGGTTTCTGAAGAGAGGGTCAGTTCTCTGGAGACTAAGAGCTTGAAAGAATATACTTAGAAATTGATGACCAGATCCACAATATAGTGGGTTTTTCTCTTCTTGCTCAGCAGTCTTTACCATCAGATGATAGGTTCAAAAAATTAAGTAGAAACTGAAGCCAGATACATCTTGAGGCTTAAACTAGTCTTCGTGTTATATTTTCTGAGCTCTCAAAAGCTTCCTTATAACACAGACGCTTACATTTTAAGTTTTAAAAAAAAAATATACTTTTTAGATTTTGATGCACATGCTTTCTCTCCTACCAAAAGGCACAATACCTAGATTTAAGCAACTGTATTATTTTCAAAGCCCTTCATAAGTCATACTGAAATTCTAGCCAAGTCCTCCTCATTCATATCCCTAACATTAACACATTACCTACAAATAGCAACTACTTAGTGAATTATCTCTCTGTAATACACTGTGAGTTTAGAAGAGTGCTCATAAGGAGCAAATAATAATGGCTTTCAATTGAGAGACCACATAGTGGGGCATCGAAGATCCCTAAGTAAATGCAAATATTAAGTTGCCTACAAGATTGAGTTATTGAATATAATTTCAGTTCTTTTAACACCATAAAGAGTACTGATGGCAAAGGTTTTTAAACAGCTATGATTCACACTTTCAAAACACTACAGAATAGTTACTGGGGGCTGTTTCGGTATTTTCAGCAGGAAATTGGAAACCCAAGTTTGTTCTTTTGCTTTGCAGCATCTATACGGAGTCACAGAAACAATCTCCTCTCTGTGGGTACCAGCCCATGCACACACAGCACAGCCTTTGCTGCGAGCCCAACATTCCCAGTTCCCACCAGGCACGTCCGTCGCAGAACGGAGGAGGCATCGACGCACATGGGGGAGGCGGGGGGCGGGAGCATGTTTTCTAATGGAGTTTGCAAACAGGTTCAGATTAACCAGGTCTGACCATAACTTACATCTGGAAACTATATTTTCTAACATGAGCCATATTCTGGAAAACAGATTCAGATGTTTGGAACTGGTTCAGAACAGTTGTAAGAAATGTTCAGTACAAATGAAAAAAATTAGTCTTCAATGTCTTCTCTCAACTTTTCTTACTGAGTAAATATGCCTTCTGGGGGGTCAGAGAGTTGGCAGGGGAAGTAAGAAGAGGAAGTATGGCACGGAGAAGGCTATTTCCTGGAACCCAAACTTCACGCTAGCCTCGCACGTGTATCAAGGTGGGTACCTGCCATTTGATTTCCCCCGTGTTGCCCACGAGGATGTCAACACTTGCCCCTAGAAGCCTTACTCCACCAGGTGGAGGGAATTCATTCTCCTGTTTCAGCTTTGGGGAATCGGGGCTGAAAAAGCTTTGTGAAATAGAGTGACCTGTCTAGCTTCTACAATCCTTCCTTCCTGGTTTTGCACTGTCACCAACAGTGAGGTTATTGCTCTATATTTAAAAATAATTAGGCTGGCAACTTGGTTCATGTTTGTTAAATCTTAAAAAAAAAAAAAAAATGTTCACAAGAATACAAGGAAGTCGTTTTAAAATACTAATTTCTATCTGAAGTCTAAAACGTATTATCCAAATCCAGTAGTTCATAATAACAGGGTCCCACATTTTAGAACGCATAAAACCACGAGCTTTTTGGAGTGGGTGTTACAGAAGGAAATTCGACAACGACCATGACCATGACCATGACCATCCAAGTAAGTGTTCCCTTCTCCCGGTGCCGGCCCCGGCGGCTCCTCCCGCAGCGGGGCGTGCGGGGCTGCTGCACAGGCGCCTACCTGGGCTTTTTGCTGGACTTGGGTTTCGGCGTGGCCGTTTTCGCTTTCTTTTCCTTTGGCTCTTTGGGAATCTTAGGGGCTTTCGGGGTCTTGGGTTCCTTGGGCTCCTTCTTCTCCTTGGGTTCTTTCGGTTCCTTCGGGTCTTTTTTTGCCTTCGGCCTTTTCTTTTTCTTTTTCTCTTCTTGAGACCCATCTAGTGAATGCCTGTTGAGTTCTTGGCTGTCGACCCCACCAGGGAAGTCCTCTTTACCAAAACTTTTACTGGGATCCTCTGCAACGATGTGGTTGTTTTTCTTCTTCTTCTTCTTCTGCTGCGGCTGCTGCTCTCGGGATGGCAGGTAGTCCTCGCTCTTCACTAGCTGGGTGTTCGGTCCACTAACCTGAGTCATATCCGGCACTGGTTTCTCTAGAAAGGGCTCCGATGGAGAATGCTGAGAGACACAAACAGGAATTAAAATTAGTCTATCATTCTTCGTAGTGAAGAAAGGAACTGAAAGTTAAAGGCCGGTGTTCCTAAAACGTACTCTATTCTCAAGGTAGCACACATTTTGCCAACTGTGTGGTTGTAAAATATATCATTTTCTCTCATCCAAAAAAAAACAAACACACACACACACACACAAAAACACCACACACACACACATTTTTTTTTTTGAACAAGAAAGCTTTTAAACAAACAGTGAAAGGGGGCAACTTAATACAGTAAAATATTATTTCAGGAAGAAAAAAATTCTCATTCAGCTAAAGACATTGTCCATTTGCTAAGCGGCCTGTATAAAAAAATGATGAATGACAAAAACCAAACTAGGATGAATTTAAGTGGAATTCTTTTCCCCACGTGGGAAGAGAAACTCAAAGATAACCTAATTAAACCACTTTAGAAAAGAACAAGTGTACCGAGTGAGCACTGCAAGATTCAGGGCCTGGTGAAGCTTGAAGTCTAAGTGTGAACACATCGATCCTAAACAGTGCAGGTCATTCTGGTCTAAATAACATAAAAATGCCAAATTAAAAGCACAAGTCTTCAAGGTGGTTACATTTCTTGTACTAATAATGAAACGCAGTAAGTGTTTTTCATAAGTTATTACGTTTTACATTTCCAAATTTAATTGAGGGAGAGAGAACCCAAATAGTCCTTGCGGCATGCCTTGTAGAAGACGGCATTCACTAGGTGTTTGCCCAAGATGGTCAGAAATACCACTGAGAATACCAACAACTGGGATGGGACGCTCAGTGGTTGACTGAGATCAGAGTCAGGGACTCCGCCTGACAGTCACGATGCAAACCAGGCAGGGGTGGTTTACCCCCACGGTCAGGCATGACGTCTCATGAACCCTGACAGTCCAGCGTTTTCAGGGATTGGACTGCCACACATTTTCTGCTTTTCCATACATTCTCCAGACACTCAATAGTAACTGTAATGTAAATAATAACAACTGCTAGCCTTTACTAAACAATCTGACTATATGCTAAACATGTGCTGAGTACGCAACACCCCTGACGCCATTCAATCCCCACACCAGCCCCAAGAGCTAGGGATGGACACTGACACGCTGAGATGCAGTAATGAGCTACAGTCGGTAAACGACAGAACTGAGCCTGACTTCAGAGCTGATGGCTGCGGAGCCCACGCCCCTCGCCACAGCACCCCCAGAAGAGGAGAATGCCAGGCAGCCCAGGTCCAAGTCTGCAGAAGACTCGAGAGTAACTCAGAAGTTATGTTTTACCATTAAGCAAGTACCATAAATCAGATTCCAATACAACTAACATTTACTGAGCATCTATTTCATGCCATGTACTGCGCTGGGTACTTCTAGGATTAGTTCACCTGAAACTCAGAAGAAAGATGTGATAATTCCCCCCCATCTTGCAGAAAGGAAGTACAGTCTGAGCAGGTTATGAGACCACCCAAGGCCACAGCAGGGAACAGAGCAAAGATCTGAGACTAGGTTCCCTAAATCCAGACTCTGCCCATCCCTGAAATCGGACACAAGGGTGTTCTTTTGGGAAAGGCTCCACAGGTCCCACTTGATTTTCCAGAGTTTGGTGACTTAAAATCACTTTTTTTAAAAGTTACTACCTAAGAAAAAGTAGTTATACTGTTTCCATTGAAACCTACCATGGTTATTAAAGAAACCTATAATTCAGTTCTCCATCTGCACAAGTACGGGAGAAAGAGCCGGGAACTGTGAGGTAAGAGAGAAAAATTCTAGTCTAGGGACTGCCGTTCGCTATATTCTCAGGGGAAATCACTGCAGTCATCTGGGGCTCACTTTCTTTTTCTTCAACTGCAAAATGGAGGATTTGGGTTAGATGATGTCCGAAGTCCTTTCCAAAATCCTCTGGTATTAGAAGAAGTTAAAACACATAGTGCCCTTTCGTCGTCAAACTGAGCGAGAGTGAGCCTCAAAGAGTGAGGACATGTAAGGAAAGAGAGAAGCAAGGGCACAGGTTCGAGAAGAACACGCGGATATAAGTCCACAGGAGCAGGGTCCCTGCGGGCACAGCACAGCCAACCCAGCCCTGAGGAAAGCACTCTGCCCCCGGTTCTCCCGCTCGCAGGCACTCAGAGGTGTTGTCCTGAGGACCCGTGGAAATCTGAGTAAACTGCTTTATTCAAGTTGAAGTTGAATTAATTGTTCCATATTATCTTCTAATGGAGATCCAAGGAAAAAGCCCTATCCTATCCTATCCTATCCTATCCTATCCTATGTAACAAAGAGCTAATATGCTAATTAGACCGAACAGCCAAATGACCTTCTGGATAACCTTCCAGACAAGCCAGGGCTGTGAGGGCCGAGCCCTTTGCACGAATTTCATGCATCGGACCTCTAGTTTTTTTATAAGGGACATAGCGATCAAACTTATTTGGGACAAGCTACTTTTCAGGAAATGGAAGAACAAGTATTTCCTAGAGAGGGAAGGAAAGAGAAAAGTTTACCAGTGAAGAATGCTTAGAGCTTAGAAGGGTGAATTAATTCTGGGTTTGTGTACCTGTCTTTAATCTGCCTGGCACTGCCTCCCGTATCAAAGTGCCGGCTTCTAATGAGAGATGCCTGGTACACATTTCTAAATTAGAAAAGGCATAAAATACCAAATACAAAAAAGACTAAAAATTTATTTATACACGTTAGCATACAAATGATTTTAGATGCTCCCTTCAGTAATTAATGAAGCCATAAATTAGTATCCCTTTAAAAAAATTCAATCTTTTGTAAGGAGGAGAAAATGTAAAGGTTAAAAACAAAAAAAAAAATTATTAAACCTGTTTGATATGCAGCACGATTATGTTTTCGGGTGAAAAAGGTGCTCAGAAATATTATAGTGTTTACCAGACCTACGTCTCCAGGAACCTTTTAGAGAAAAGCTGTTTTTGTAAACATTTAACAAAGAACAGATGGCCTGCCTTAATCATGTGGGGGTGGAGGGGGGAGCCTGGAGCTCACAGTAATACCCTGACGAAGTCTCCTGGCCCGGCCGTGTCCTGCCCCCACCCCTGCATGGTACATTCTCTAATGCTATTTAATTTTACAGTGGACATTTTCCCATCAATTCCCACTGCCTGACAGGTAATCAATGCCATTAGCATCTGATATTACCATATACGGCATTCCCAAAACCTCTCATTTGTTAGAGCAAATGTGAAGAATGTTGGATACCAAAGGTATTTTTAAATACACCCTAAAGGACTTTCTGCTTAAAAATATTTTCTATCATACATCAATATGACTGCTGGAATAGTATGGAATATATAAGGACCATGACATGAACTCTTGGAACTAAAACAGAATGTCTGACATTTAAACTGTAAATGACAATGATCCAAGATAGATAGATAGATAGATAGATAGATAGATAGATAGATAGATGTATGTGTGTGTGTGTGTATGTGTGTATATGGTCAAAAATATTGCCATAAACTAAAGGTAATTGTTTTTATGCTTAACTCCAGTTTTCATAACATATAAATTAGACAAACACACAAAGCGTATATAAAACAGAAGAGACGGGATGCAAATGGAACCAAGGGAGAGCTGTGGTGTGGGCAAACCTTCTGCTGCCTTTCAGCAAAGGTGGCTCAACATGCTCAGGGGCGTGAGGAAAGTAAGGCGAAGCTTTTCATCTACCTCAGTGTGCTTTTCCGCCAACATTCGTCAGCCTTTGCTGATTCAATCTTTCTTAATCACGCTGTGGCTTCCTATTCGCGAAGCCTCTACCCGTTAGCACTGTTGGGTAACACGGGTGAGCAGCATGAGCATTAACGGGGTGCAATGTTTCCCACACGCACAATCTCTGCAAACTAACATTTTGCAACAGAGGACACCCACGGACAAACGTTTTGTTTACTGGGTGATACAAACCAATCTAAAATCAAAATACTACTTTATGATAAAGAAAAGATAGTACAGCCCTAGCCAGTGTGGCTCAGCAGCTAGAGCGTCAACCTGCAGACTGAAGAGTCCTGGGTTTGATTCCAGGCAAGGGCACATTCCTCGGGTGCAAGTTCCCAGCCCTGGTCAGGGGCATTCGGGAGGCAACCCATCGATGCGTCCCTCTCACATTGGTGTTTCTCTCTGTCTCTCCCTCTCCCTTCCACTCTCTCTAAAAATCAATGGAAAAAGTATCTTCGGGTGAGGATTTAAAAAAAAAAGAAAGGAAAGATACTATCAGCTGAACAAGAGCAAGATGGCCCTCCTGGGAGACACGTCCCTCTCCACAAACAGAGCTCAGAAAACCTAAGGTTCTGGTGCAGAAGGGACAGACCAATTAAGACCCACAGAGCAATAAATACAACACACTGAACTGGGATTTAAATGATTTGTAAAAATAGAACATCAAGTACTCATTTAAGATTGAAACTTTTACAAATGGCTTTGGAGACACATTTCTATTGCTGACATTCTTCACTCTTATTTTTTTCCAATATAGGCCAGGTTCCTGGTCCCTCGACACTCTTTTAAGAAGGAATTCCAGTCTGAACACTAAAGCTCCATCGTCAGGGAAGAGGGGAGAAGGGTTCGAAAGTGCATTTAGCAAGGGTTCAGGAAGTCCTGTCCAGATTTTAACACCCTTTTCTTGTCAACAACGCTGATAAAAAGAAGATGCGCTCAGTATGTGGCGCCCAATTCATTTACTCAACAAATATGTGAGGATTTAACAGTGATCTAGGCAGCCACAGGAGCTGCCAGGGGGGAGCAGAGCACCTGGCCCAGCTGACCCTGAGGAGGCTTCCAGAACACAGTCAGCCAGGTGCCGCCGGCCTGGGGTCCCTGCATGGGCCCGGCCTGAAATGAAACACGCCTGAGATTGGATGGCTGAAGGCATAACAATGCACTACAAGCAAGCTTTTAGGACCTTCTTAGTGGGGGGTTAGATCAAAATGAGCTGACATTAAACAGTCAACTACAGTAATTTTTTAACTTTGATTCTTTGATATAAAATAAGCAAAAAAAATATTCTTAAGAGAATCAAGGACTGGAATATTTTCTGCTTGGCTAATCTTGGTGAGTCAGGGCCTCAAGTTCAAGTCTTTTATATTAGTTTTATTCAGCTGATTCTTAACCGTTTCTAGTACATTTATGAACCAAACAAACAACTGAACCATATTGGATTGTTGGTCACACAAATTAAGAAGGTAAAATGTACAGAACAACCTTTTTAGGTTTGGAGTATTAAAAGCTATTACAGCCCTAGCTGGTTTGGCTCAGTGGATAGAGTACTGGCCTGTGGACTAAAGGGTCCAGGGTTAGATTCCAGTCAAGGGCACATGCACAGGTTGTGGGCTCCATCCCCAGGGCAGGGCGAAAGGAGAGGGGAATGTGCAGGAGGCAGCCAATCAATGATTCTCTCTCAGCATTGATGTTTCTCTCCCTTCCTCTCTGAAATCAGTAAAAATATTTTTTTAAAAAGCTGTTACGTAAAAAGAAGACTCGGGTTATATGAGTTTACAAATCTCTGGGCTGAACAAAATAAAATGGTCTTTTTTTTTACTGCAAGCCCTTTCTGCGAGCTGAGGGGAACTGATACACAGTGTGTTCCTAAAGGTACTTACTGGCAGCATCCCTTTTTTCCAAGACTATGTTGAATAAAGTGTTCTTTAAAATATACTTTGAATTCTACTGATAAAAGCCAAAGCAGAGCCAAATCATCTGCTCCTGTGGGTTGGGGATAAGAGTGTGTGTGTGTGTGTGTGTGTGTGTGTGAGCACCCATGCCTCAAATTAGTGGTTATCAAATGTTTTATAAGATAGCATATGACTGTATGAACAAACGTAATGTTATATAAAATGCACTTAAACAGAACACTGCACTGGCAGGTTCTTTTATGCGCAATTAAGTCAATGGTAGGAATAAAATAGGAATATTGGTATAATCATATAAGGATGACATATAATTTCTGTTATATATACAGTCAAGATAATTACCAAGTTAAATAAAGTGACTGTTGAAATATCATAACGTAGTAATTTATCTTTGCCTGTAACTCAGAATCATTACATTTTAGAATTAAAATTTTTTTTAATTACTGATGAGACACATAGCTCATTGAAAAACCATCCGAAGGCCTTTTGAACCTCTGATTTTCCACTTATGTTTTTAAATTGTCCTCAGCATAGATCTGCCATACAAGCAAAATCTTAAACGGCTACAAATTAACATGAGTCGCTTTCATGGCATCTAAATTACAAACATTCTGAATTAATAGAGTCCAAAATAATGAACTAAGTGGCGAGGTTAAATTTAATGTTACACAGTTTCACATCAGATACTGAGTACTGACCATCTTCAGGGGTCCTCAAACTACGGCCTGCAGGCCACATGCAGCCCGACATTTATCCGGCCCACTGGGTGTTTTTGCCGCCTTGTTCTTTTACTTCAAAATAAAATATGTGCAGTGTGCATAGGAATTTGTTCACAGTTTTGTTGTTGTTGTTTTTATTTTTAAAATATATTTTATTGATTTTTCACAGAGAGGAAGGGAGAGGGATAGAGAGCTAGAAACATCGATGAAAGAGAAACATCGATCAGCTGCCTCCTGCACACCTCCCACTGGGGATGTGCCCGCAACTAAGGTACGTGCCCTTGACCGGAATTGAACCTCTATTCACTGAGCCAAACCGGTGAGGGCCATAGTTTTTTTTTTTAAACTATAGTCCGGCCCTCCAACGGTCTGGGGGACAGTGAACTGGCCCCCTGTTTAAAAAGTTTGAGGACCCCTGATCTAGGTATTTAGAAGTGAAACTCTACTATAGGAACTGTCACAAATAGCATTTTTTTGTAATTGCGCAATCTAATCTAATAAAAGAGTAATATGCAAATTAACCCTCACTCTGTTACATCCACAAGCCATGCCCACAAGCCACGCCCACCAACCAATCAGGAGCAAATATGCAAACTAACTCAACTAAGATGGCAGTGGTCAGGGAGCTGGAGTTGCCCCAGGCAATGGAGGAAGCCAGGGCCCTGTGGGCCCTGAGCTCTACTCAAGGCTACAAAGTTTCAATTATAGAAAATAAACAAACCCCAGGTACCTGCTGGGCTGGTCAATTATAGAAGTTAAATCCCAGATACCTGCTTCCAGCCAGATACCCCAGTAGGGAACCAAACCCTGAAGGGGCTGTGGGCTGCCTGAAAACAGCCATCAGCCCCTCACCCAGGCTGGCCAGGCACGTCAGCAGATGGACATCCCCCAAGGGGTCCCAGACTGCCAGAGGGCACAGGCCAGGCTGAGGGACCCCCCCTCCCCGAGTGCACAAATTTTTGTGCACCGGGCCTCTAGTATATAGATATTAGAGGCCCGGTGCACAAAATTCGTGCATGGGAGGTGGGGTCACGGGCATCCCTCAGCCCAGCCCGCGTCCTCTCACAATCCGGGACCCCTCAGGTCAGGTCCCTAGGCCTGGCCGTGGATAAGGACCTATGGGGCTTTCCTTTCCCCCCCACCCCCCCCCGGCCCACCCACCACTGCTGGCTGCTGGCAGCTGGCCATGCCCCCACCGCTGCCACTGCTTGCCATCTGTGTGGCACTGCCCCCCGCTTCCCCTGCCACCAGTTGCCTCCCTCTGTGGGCGATAGGCATGGGGTGCAATCACTTGGCTGGCCTGAATCTCCCTCTGTGGGGCGATCGATGGCAGAACCCCAAACTGATCGCCCCGTAGAGGGAGGCCTCGCCCACCCGCTGCAGCGCCGCCTACCTGGTAGCCTGGGTCTCCCTCTTTGGGGCGATTGTGAGGCAATGGTGGGGCACCTGACCAATTGCATCGCACCTGCCTTGGCTGGCTTGGTACCAGTGCGTGTCATAGCATGGTCATCCAGAAGGTTGTCCAGACAGTTGCTCTGCTGTTCGGTCATTCGGTTGATTTGCATATTATACTTTTATTATTATATAATTGATTTTCAGAGAGAGAGAGAGAAATGGAGAGGAAGAGAAAGAGAAACATTGATGTGAGAGCTCACAACCCAGGCATGAGCCCTGACCAGGAACTGATCCAGCAACTTTTTGGTACACAGAAGGACGCCCAACCAACTGAGCCATACCACTCAGGGTCACAAATAGCATCTTTAATGTGTAAAACACTGTTGTGCTGTTGTTGTTTTTTTACAATCAGAATGACTAGAATAACAGAGCAATGAAACTCCACCAACGTTAACTCCTTTCTAAGTGTCCAAGGAATCCTATGTGGACTTGTGCTGTACACTGACCAGGCTGTCACACGCTGGTACCTGCAAGGCTGCCTCCAGCCTGGCCCGACTCGGGGTGACGGGGAAAAGGGTACAGGGTGCAGCCTGGTGTTTGGAGAGAGGCAGCACCGGGACTGCCATCCTGGGACACTGGACTGGATGTGCTGTATGCTCTGCTAAGCTCCTTACTTATCTCCTAAGTCCCTGTAACAACCTCATGAGGTGGGTGAGGGGCACTGCTTGCAAAAATGATGCTTTAAGATGAACTTCCCCGAAGTTACACAGCCAGGAAATGGCAAAGCTGAAATTCTAACCCAGACGTGGCTGCAAAGCCGGCGTGAAGGTGGCCGTGGCCAACGCAAGGCTGCAGAGGGGCGGCGGGAAGGTCTTCAAGTCCAGTTGTGGCCACAGCACAAGCCTGGGAAGCCACTGGCTGTCTTTCTCCCCCAACAAAGGTCTTAGTTCTGAGATCTTAACCCTAATCTACAGGCTGAAATGGCTTTTAATTTAATGCAGTTTTAGAATTTTTGCCTACAAAGGGTTAGGAGAGAATTCTAGTTTAATTTCAAACTAAAGCTGTAGAGAACCACTAACTTTTCTCCCAAAGATAAAAAATTAGAACTGAAAGTCGCATTATACTTTGCAGCTAACAAGCATTACCCAATTTGAATCTCAAAATCACCCTGCTGGATAAAAGCTGAATTCAATTCAACCAACCTGCTTTGTGTCCCAGGAACTGAACTGAGTCTTCCAAAATCAGGAACAAGTAAAAAAAAAAAGAAAGAAAGAAAGAAAAAGTAATCCCATTGCCTGCTCTCCTTTAAAAACTCTCCCAAAACCACATTTTTAAAATAAAACCAGCTTATATGATTTTTAATCCAATCTACTAGATTTCAAGAAATCTAATGTAGTTCTTTTCTCCAGTTTGGTAACAGAGGATTCTACTTTCTAGGAAAAGCACCAGGTGAAGCAGCAGGCTTGCATTTAAGGACCATGTCACTGCAATAACATGTCTACACACACACACACACACGCATGCACACCTAGGGCACAGAACTGATGGTTACACTCAACATACTTTGGATGTATCTCCACAGCTACATAAATGCTTGGGGAAATCAGCTGATTGTTTATTTGAGACGTGAATTATGCTCTTACGTGTGCTGGTTTCTGAAGAAGGGCATGCAAGGAATCAGACTGTTCCCGGCCCCGAGAGCCGTTCCCTGAAGTGCTTTTAATTGAGGGGAGAACACGCAGAGGGAGCGATAGAGGCTGGCTTCTCTGGGCCGAGGAGAAACAGAAACCACCACAGACTGGATACAATCCAAGTCTACTGCAGTCATGGCCAATAGCCGCTTAGGCCTCCTTGTCCACAAGGGGGGGGGGGTTCCCAGGACACAGCAGGGCTGCTGAGAGACTGCACCCATTCTCCTCCAACAGCACCCCTCCTCTCCCCCACACC
>PVJC01000047.1:72606-198241 GCA_004026665.1 Murina feae | reverse complement strand
TGAGGAGTACCTAATTCATAGGTAGGATGAAGAGATTGGTTTCACAAAGATGTTGATGATAAAGCTGGGTCTTGAAAGATGAATAGGAATCTGCAGGTGGGTTTGAGGAAGAGATGGGGAGAGCATGCCAAGCACAGGGAAGAAAGCCCAGAGGCATAAAACCTGGAGAGGGTTTCATGAATGATAGTAGTTCCCTGAGGCTGGAGCAGAAATTCTAAGGAGTGAGGTGATGAGGGTAATGAGAAGTGTAGAGAACAGCTCATTCATGACCTTGAATGTCACCTATCAGAATATATGTTTTATCCTGAGGTCAGAGGGGAGGCTTGGGAAGACTGAAAAACCCAATCAGTTGATGTCTGGAAGGAAGACTTAGGTGACAAGATGCACTAGAAGACTGGAGTGGAGAGAGGGCATGAAGCAGAGATCCAGGCTGGAGAGAGGTACACCCCAACTGAGCAGGAACAGTGGGGATGGAAATAAAAGAAGGATTTGAAGAGTTGGTAAAGAGGTAGGATTAACTGAACTAGGTCATAGATTTTATGACTTAGATGCAGGAAGGCAAGGTAAGGGGATGACTCCCAGACAGAGGACCCATGTGTGCAAAGATATAGAGACTTGAAAGGGCATTACCATGCTTGTGGAAACGGGAACAACTGTACCAAAGCCTACGCTGTGATGGGAATTCCTTTAGCGAGATAACGTGGGGACCTCTGTATCAGGGAGTTATTAACAAATCTATGTGGTCAACTGGATTATGGCTTCCAAGTATCATTCCCTGCCAATAGGCAGAGTGTATACCTCTGACCCATTGATTTTTTGACTTGGTCAAATGACTGGCTTTGACCAATGGAATATGAGTAAATGTGACAGCCTGCCAGTCCAGAGTGAAGGCTTTAAGAGGTATCACAACATCTCCTTCTTCCTCCAGCTCTCACCACAAAAATAACAAATAGCTCCTTCAGCTTGGGTCCTGTGATGAGAAGACAAATGGAGCAGATCTTCTGTTTGGCTGGCACCTGGAGCAGAGCCACAGAAACCATGCAGCTGCAACTCCCCTACAGCTGTCATGTAATATGAACCATGAGTAAACCTTTGTGGTCACAAGTTAAGACTTGGGCGGTTATTTGTTATGCAGCATAGCTGCACTAAGCTAACTGATACACACTTTATATCTGAGATAAGGGAGCAGATGGTGAAGGACCTTACATGTCATGATTGGTTGTGTATATGGAGAGTCAACAGGGAATTTTGATGAGCTTTCTCATCTTCATTCATTCACATCTAATCTCAGAGGTGGGGGCATCCATCCTCCTTTCAGAGCCAACCCTCTCCGTTCCCTCCTGCTCCTCTATTGCTCTATTGGCCATCCCTTCCCTCTCCTGCACTGAATCCTCCCCCTGAGCCCACATCGCACTTGTCTTTTCTATCTGAAATTATTTCCTTCACCCTGTCTTCCTACAGCTATAGCTGGATCTTTCTCTTGACCTTCTGGAAAGAGTTGAATATACTTACCATCTCTACTTTTCTCTCTCTCACCTATTAACAATCTAGCTTGCCTGCCCCACATTCCACTGAAACTGCTCTCAGTATATACTTGAGTAATCTCCAAATTGCCCAATGCATTTTCCAGTCCTCATCTTCCTAGACTGCTCAGCACAATTTATCCTGGGACTAAATTCATTATCTCACCACCTCAAACATTCCTATTTACTAGTCTCTCAGCTAGTGGTTCCATTATTTATCCAGTGACAGAAAGCCAACACAAGATAATGAATTGTTTCAGACTTGCTGAGTTTGTAGTGCATTTGAGCATTCAAGAAGAGATATGCACAAATGGCAGTTAAACAATGATCTGAAAACAGAGATCTGAACTGGAGATAAAGGTGACTGTAAGAGAGGTAGCATTTAAAGCCATAAGTCTGGATGAAATTGCCTACTTTACAGAGCACAAATACCAGATCTTTAAATCTCAGGTAATATAGAGAGCTTTCCTGAGCCAGAAATTCCTATTCCTAAGGTCACAGTTCCAACCATCATTTAGTTGCTTCCTTCTCAGGTCATGGTTCCTAGCAGCCTCCACACCATTATCTTATTTCATATTCTGCTTCCTGCTCATGTTGTCTTCTTCAAGAACTCTTAAAAATCCATCATGAAACAAAAGGTAAAGATACCACTGCCCAGTCAAAATTAAAAAAAAAGACTGACAATACCAATTCTTGTCAAGGATGTGGAATAATCACATATCTAATACATTGCTATGGAATGTAAAATGGTATACCCTGTGACTTAACAATTTTACTACTAGGAAAAAGCAAATTTCCACAAAAGAATTCTATAAGAAATAACAGCCTAGATTGAGAATAACCGAAATGTCCATTAATAAGAGATTAAGTAAGCAAATTATGGTACATCCAAACAATAGAATACTACTCAGCAACCAAAAGGAACCAATTACTCATATACCCAACAACACAGACGAATTTAAAAGACACTTTGTCCAGTGAAATGAGCCAGACGTGAGACATACAGTATGATTCCATTTACATGAAGCCCAAGAACAGGCAAAATTAATCAGTGGTGAGAAAATCAGAAAGTGGTTACCTACAAGGGCGGAAGGAAAATTAATTGAAAATGAGAACTTTCTAGGATGATGTAATATTTTATATCTTATTTTGGATGGTGGTTACAAAGGTGTAAACAGCTGTCAAAACTTGTTAAACACTTCTGATGTGTGGATTTTATTGTATATAAATTACACTTTAAAAAGTAGAAAAATAGCCCTAACCGGTTTGGCTCAGTGGATAAAGCGTCGGCCTGGGGACTGAAAGGTCCCAGGTTCGATTCCGGTCAAGGGCATGTACCTGGGTTGCGGGCACATCCCCAGTAGGGGGTGTGCAAGAGGCAGCTGATCAATGTTTCTCTCTCATCAATGTTTCTAACTCTCTGTCCCTCTCCCTTCCTCTATGTAAAAAATCAATAAATATTAAAACAAAATAAAAAGTAGAAAAATAAAAATTTAAAAGTTTTATTGATTGATCTGAGAGAGAGAGGAAGGGAGAGAGAATCTGTTGTTCCACTTATTTATGCATTCATTGGTTGATTCTTATATATGCTCTGACAGGGGGCTGTGGGGGGGTCCATATGGGACAACACGCTAACCAAATGAGCTACAAGCTATCTGGCCAAGGCAAAATACTTTTAAAGTATCTGTAAGATAAACACTAAAATAAAAATAAAGGGTAGAAAGCATTCATTTCAAATACAACTATATTTATGCTATGAATGCTCCTAGATAAGTGCCCAGTCCCCCCACTTAATGCTGCCCCCTTTCAGCCACTCTTCTTGCACCCTTGTCCCCATTTTGATAGCATCTGTCCATCAGCCATTTTCTATCCATCATAAGAGATGACTTAATGGAAGGGCACACGCCTTTGAGGCAGACAGAGCCTGCCTTCAAACTCAGCTGCAATTTAAGAGCTGAACACCCAAGAGTGAACCTTCTCTTCCTCAACTGTGAAATGGGCTCATGATATCTACCCTACCCTGCTGGGCCGGGCTAAGATGGGGCAGTGTGCTGACTAGCTCCAGGGGAAGCTAAGTCTTTATTTTTTTACCTTAGCCTATGAAACTAACTCACATATGAAGGTCCCCCTAAAGTCCTGGGAAAGCTCGGAGGGTGAGACTCACTGGCCTCTTCTCCCAGAAGGGTAAGGAGGCGGCCCTTGGGCCCTGGAGTTAGGGGATAAGTGAGCTGGTGCTAATAGCTGGAGAAATGACTGCTTAGAGCCACAGCGGCCAGGGAATGGTATCTCTCGCCTGCAAGTTGGGAGATATGGCCCAGCTCCTGGAGGGTCTTGCCCAAATCACTTTGCACACTTCTTGACTCAGTTTATCTGGGCTGGACCTGAGGAATTTGGGATCAAAAACAGCCTCTGGGGATTCCCAATATAAAGAAGGGAGGCCACAGCCTTGCCCCCAAGGCTCCCCTCCCCCACCGTGTTGGTCCTGGAGCCAGGATCCTGGAAACAAATTGAAATCTCCTGGATCGGTAAACCCTTGAGACTCTTTCCCTGTTTCCACCCTGTCTTATTCCATCATTAAACACCTGGTACTTGGAACAATAACTGGGGTTTGCACCTGCCCCCCATCTGGTAGGGGAGGCAAGGTACACCCAGAGATAACTCCAAACAAAGGCTTAGCACAGCCAAGGAGGCACAGAAGCGGAGAAGAATATCCATCTCCTATTACCCTCTCCCCACGCCCCAAACATAGGCGTCAGAGCAATATTCCTTTTTCCGAGCTGTGGAAACTGAGGCTGTATCTGGCAAAGCATCTCCCTGCTAGGAGGCAGCAAAGAGGGCTCCTCCTGCATCTTCTGTCTCCTGAAACACCCATTTCCAGGAGAATGAAGGCAACAGGCGCCTGCCTACTCAGGAGCCAGAGAAGGGCAAAGGACAGGGGAAGCCACAAAAGCAGCCGCCTGGGTCTGGGTTCCTTCCTGCGGGTTAAGAGTGGCATTGACACCTCGCACGGTCCTCCGTCCCTCCCTCCCTCCCGGAAGATTGGGGAATCTCAAGTTCTTCTTTGCCCACGCCTGACATTTTTTTCCACTTTACTCTTTCTTGGACGCCTTTCAAGAGTATGTGCAATCATTCTGTTTAGCTGTTTTTCTGCCGTTTTCAAACGTGGGGTGGTGTCCCTTTCGGGTGAGAACAGGGTTATTTAAAGAGTTGAAGGGGCCCTTTCACCTCCCATTACCCCAAATGCAGTAGGCCCTTAGCTGCCAAAGTTACAAAGTCTGAAACTTTCCGCATGCCCGGCTTTTGGCTCGGTGCTGGGCTCTGCGAGCTCTCACCTCCTCCCCTGCGCCCCCGAGTTCATGCGCCCCTCACTCTAGCGCCCAAGCTCCTCTTCCCAGAGCTATGCTCTTCCCATCCAGCAAGAGCCATGTCTCCTTCCAGCCCCAGAGACGGGGACAGACCCCTCAATGCTTTAGAGACTTCCGTGGCGGTCCTATCCAAGCCCCCGCGCCTCCCCTCTCCCGCCCCCTCCCCGCGGACCAGGTGCGGACACCTCGGCCCCCACCCCCTGAGGCCCCCGTCGGGAAGGCTGGGTAGAGGCAGCGACAGGGACCGGATGAGGACAGCGACAGGATTCGGTTTGGAAGGCAGCGACGAGAACAAAAGCAGGGAACACAGTCAAGGCAGAACCGGGCAGGGCCGGAGCAGTGGCCCTTCTCCTCTCCCCACCCCGCCCGCGCCCCTGCCCGCAGCCCCCGGGCCTGGCCCCGCTCGCGGCCTCGGGGAGGCTCGGGCGGCGCCCCGTGGGACCCACCTGATCCGCAGCACTGGGCGCGCTTGGCGGTGGACCACGCCTCGGCTCCAGACAGCGGCCGGGCCGCCTCCGCCCGAGCCCGGCGGGTGTGCCGCCTGCACCCCGGCCGGACGCCGGGCGCTCTCCTCTAAGGCAGCGCGCAGCGGCCCGGGGCGCGAAGGAGCAGGCAGCGAGCGGCGCACTCCCCGCTCCGCACCACCCGAGGCTATTTATGCAAAGCGGGTCCCGCCCCGGATCAGACAGCAGAGCTGCGGGCCGCGCCGCGGCTCCTTTGCCGGTGCGTGCGAGTCCGACGGCCTGGCTGCAGGGAGGGCGTTTGTTTCATTTCACCCAGGCAGAAAAAAGCCTGAAACAAGCAAAAAAAAAGAGAGAGAGAGAGAGACGGTGACGGCGGCTGGGCCTCTGCCCCCTCGGGCTGCACGTGGTGGAGGTGGGGGTGGGGTGGGGTGGGGTCTGTTGTCACTCTGCTCTGCGAGGAGCGGCCTCCGCGCCCTGGCGCACCGCCACGCTCGGGGGAAGCGGGGAGCCGGGGAGGTCCGCGCCACCATTGTTTCCTGGGGAAGGAAGCGCGCACAGGCCGACCGCGACGGGCGGGCCGGCTCCAGCGCCCCTTGCCCGGGCCCCCGGATCCTGAGCTCCGGAAAAGGGGCCCTTCCCCCGGGCACCTAGCGGTCCTGCCCCTGCTTGTTCACAGTCAGTCATCTTGGAGCCCAGAGTTTCTCTAACGGGGTTCTCCACAAGAGAACACTATATATGTATATTTCAGAGTGTGTTCCTCTGTGCCGTGTGACAGCCATTCACTTCTGGTGAGGAGATGTAGGCACATCCGACTGCCCTCACTTAGCTGGAAGGACAACAGCCATCGCAGTCCCAGCCTGGGCTCAGGACCCTCTCTTTACTGGTGGAAACTCAAAGCTTCCTTTTGCCAGGATCCTTTCCAGTGAACATTGATTTCAGCGACGAGGAGATCAGCTTCTTCCATATTTTAGTGCATTGGGACTGTAATTTGACACCAGGAAAAGTGAAGCAGAGCAGGGGCCTGATGAACAATGTCAACTTAAGAAACATCCAAATCTGTAAGAATTTTTATGAGTTTATTTGAGCCGAGAACAATTGCCGGGGAAGCAAACTCTCAACAGATGGCGAAAATGCTCCATAAAATGGCAGTTTTGCATCTTATTTTATACATAAACAATCAAAGGAAGAGTTGAAGGGGCTGCGTGAAATTCACTGGTGATAGATTAGGGAGAGTGGAGAAAGCAAAATGGGGAACATCTCTGGGATTGGATAAAAGTAAAGCATACTTTTTTTACACAGGTGGCTTAGGTTCATGAACAATTAGCAATTAACATGATAATAATAACAATGAGGAGATTTGTGGTCTCTGCTCTGGTGAGGTGGTTGTGTTTTGAGGGGTAGTAGAGGTATGGTTGGGGGCAAGGGAATTAATTTGATATTCCAAAGTTACTGTTATCATCGTAGGTGCAAAAAAAACACACAAAACAAAACCAAAAAGACACAGGCAGGCTCAGTTAGGGTGAAGATTGACCTCTGTTAGGGAAAAATACAGGCCTAGGACATGACTACCCACCATGCACTGCTTTTAGTTAGAACATTTTACTTTCAGACCATCTTATGTGGTTACTTTAGGTCTCTGAGTTGTAAGGCCCCATGCAGGCCTCCGCTGAGCTTGTCAGGTTTAGCATGTGGCCCCTTTTCCGTCCACACTAATTTTTATTGTTTCATGCTAACAAGAAAAGAAAGGAACTGATTGAACACTTGAAGGATGCAGGAAGGCCTGTGGGGGCTTAGGAGAGTGAAGCTCCCTGATGGGTGCAGTGGAGGAAGGAGGCGGGAGAACAGAATCATCAGGCCCACATCAGGCCCCTGGAATGAGGAACGCCACAACAGTGAGCACAATGGGTCCTTTGCTAGAGCATAAGTCGTGCCTTCATTGTCTTTGTGAACACAACTGTAATAGTTCATTAATGGTGAGTATCACAGTAAATATGCACTGAGCGATGTCATAGTAAGTGCATTATCTCCATTTTTCATCATCGCATTTGAGAATGTATTGTTTAAATTGCTCAGCACATGAATATGAATTATAAATGAGTTTTTTGTTTTGGTGTATGTGTGTTGTTTTATTTTTTGTTGTTGTTTTTTTTTTTTTAAGAAAACAATGACTGCCCAGCCAGACTGTCATCTCATGCACCAAAAGATTGCCTGCAGGTTTGGGCTACTGATCAATGATCTCTCTCTCTGTGTCTCTCTCCCTCCTCAGGAGAGAATAAAAAAAAAGAAACAATGACTGACAGTGGCTCAAGTGATGTTACTCATCATGATCAAAATCAAATCTGATGACACAGGAAACATAAAACATGTAAAGACATTACTCTGCTCCCGTTAAACCTGATGTCATGGTCTTGATTTCAGCAACACATGGTCAGTCACATTAGTTTGATGTTGCTAATGTGGATTTTATTGGTTTTGTGGTTATGTTTGTATTAGAAAATGTGTTTTGGTTTTATGGTTGATAGAACTGTGACAGGACTTCATGCTTAATTTTAGGTTTATATTTCAATAACAATAAAATAAAAATAATTTAAGTCAACACTGGGTCTGGGCTTGTTTTGAGAGGAGCCATATAGTTCTCAAAACCTAACTAGCAATTCTATTGACTGAGTGAGCTAGAAAACACCTTAAAGATTATATACATTGGGTTTGTTGTAATTAAAGGCTTAAGCAGGCATCCTCAAACTATGGCCCGCGGGCCACATGCCGGGTGTTTTTGCCACCGCTGCCTGTCCTGCTTAAAATAAGATATGTGCAATGTGCTAGGAATTTGTTCATAGTTGTTTTTTTTTTTTTAACTATAGTCTGGCCCTCCAACGATCTGAGGGACAGTGAACTGGCCCCCTGTTTAAAAAGTTGGAGGACCCCTGGCTTAAAGCCTTAGATATGTTATTCTTCTCTTCTGAGACGCATTTGCCTATAAAGCAAAATGGGCATAAGATGACTGGTCAGTGGGAGAAGTAAAATCAGATGCGATAACTGGTGATAGAAAGACTTCGGAGCCTACTAGAGTGTGAAGCTGAATATTTGTGGAGGAGAAGGCAGGTCAGTGAATACAGGTAGCTTTGACCACCGGGCAGGCTTTGCTCCAATGTTTCGCACGTACCAGAGCTACCTTAGTCCTCAGCACACCCTAATCACATCCCCAGTTTCCAGGAAAGAAAGCCACAGCATGCCAATGTAAGTAACTTGGTTTACTGTGTCTCTAGATATGGCCAAAGTGTTCCGGCCAGATGACCCTCCTCCCTGTACCTCCTCCATTCTTTTAACAAATATTTATTGGGATCCTGCTATCCGTCAGACCTGCTCGCCAAGCTGAGGACACAAAAGCCAACAAGCGAGATAGCGTCATAGCCCTGGAGGAGCCTACAGCTCAGGCATTAAGCTAAGAACTGTTATCAGTGGAAGTGGAGTTTTGTTTTTTTTTAACATACATTTTTTAACGTTGTTTGTGTGTGTGTGTGTGTTTTAATTTTATTTTATTTTTATTGATCTCAGAGAGGAAGGGAGAGGGGGAGAGAGATAGAAACATCAATGATGAGAGAGAATCATTGATCGCTTACCTCCTGCATGCCCACTACTGGGGCTTGAGCCTGCAGCCCAGGCATGAGCCCCTGACAGGAATCAAACCCAGGACCCTTCAGTCCACAAGCTGACGCTCTATCCACTGAGCCAAACCAGCAAGAGCAGAAGTGGAATTCTTGTGATATCCGGAGGAAAAGAATTTCCTGAGACTGGCATGGGAGGATGAGTAATATTTATTTGGGTGGAATTAAACCTCCGGGTTTTCAAAGTCCCATTTGCCTCAATCCCATCATGGAAAAGTGCCACCATGTCTTCAGCAGGACCAGAATAAAGGCCACTGCCATAGACTCTGCTCTGTTTTAAAGTCCAGTCCAGTCCAGCTTCCTGTGTGTGGAGTCCTTACAGTCATGGGCCATGCAGCTGCTAAGGAGAGAGAATATGTGAATGCATGGGTGAGTGCATGGGTCAGGGAGAAAGAGAGAGAGAGAGAGAGAGAGAGAGAGAGAGAGAGAGAGAGAGAGAGAGAGAGAGAGAAGGAATGAGAACTCCTTGTCTAGGCTTTTAACCAGAAGCTTCTTCAAACTAACTAATTAACTTTCCAAGATTTCCCAGGCTTCTGATGGGATCTACCCCTAGCCAATTCATTGACCGGCAAGCTTCTCCTCTGTGTCACCCCAACTTCTGCGCATCTGCCTACTCTCCCTTTCCCCCCCCCCCAATCCAGTACCGGAAGGGGGATGGGAGGGTGCTAATCCCTGGTGAAGCTTTAGCAGGACCAGAATACAATGGTGTCCAGGCTTACAATGTCTGACTTCCCTTTGCTCTCTTCCTCTATTAATATTACCTAGCTAAGTATGACGATAACAGAACCACCTAACAAATGATCTCAGGACAATAGAAATGCAGGGTGCAGAGGACCCTGAGATGGGAAGGAGTAGTTCATTAGGTGAAGAGTTGAGGGAGAGCAACCCAAGCAGAGGCATGTGCAAGAGTCTTGGTGGAGAAAAACACCTGTGAGTGTGTGTGAGTGTGTGTGAGTGTGTGTGAGTGTGTGTGTGCGCGCGCTAGAAAGCATCAACATCATAAAAATAACAATTCTCAGCTCTAGCCAGTATGTAAACTATGATATAAACTGAGTGGCTTCATAGAGTATAGACATAGCTTGTTTAAAACTAAAACTACATGGTCAATAAAATGAATGAATTAAAAAAAAAAAAAAGCTATTCTCCTGAAATCAACCTAAAAGTTCAAAGCCCAACAGAGTTTTTTGTGGAACTTAATGAGCTGCTCCTAAAGTTGATAGGGAAGAGCAAAGGGCCAAATTGAATCAAGACAGTTATGACAAAGCAGGGAGAGGAGACTGGGTATTTGCTCACCAGCTCTCAGGACATCCCATGTGGCTCTCGCGATGAATCTGCAGTGTACGAGTAGTGCTGGTGCCCCGATGGATGGTTAGGTCAGTGCAATAGAGTGTGGACCCTAGGAAAGGCCCCACACCTTTGTGGAAAGTCAGGATGGACAGAGGTGGGACTGCAGATCATAATAGACTATTCAGCAAGTGATTCTGGACCCCAAAGGATCGTGCACACAAATACTTGTTTATAGGATCTCTATTTACAGTAGCAAAAAATGGCGCCAACCCAAATATTCATGAGTGGGTACGTAAGATAGATGCATCCACACAATGCAATATTATCTAATCTAATAAAAGAGTAATATTGAAATTGACCATTTCTTCAGGACACCCAAGCCACACCCACCAGCCAATCAGAGTGGCTGTATGCAAATTAACCCAGCCAAGATGGAGGCTGGCAGTCACGGAGCTGGAGTAAACATCAGGCTTCCGTTGTACCAGGAATAAACGGTCTGCCCGCCAGCTGGGTTTCTCCCAGCTCCAGGCAACATTGTTGCAACATTGTTTCAATTATAGAAGCCTCGGAGCTGAAGCCAACAGGAGGCTTCGTTACCTGCCTAGGCCTCAGCTTAAAGCAATAGTATCAATTATAGAAGATAAATAAAGCCCAGAAACCTGCTTCCAGCCAGCCTTGCTGGGACGTTGGGTCAATGGGAGCTGTGGGCAGCCTGAAAGCCTGCAAACAGCCATCAGCCCCACACTCAGGCTGGCCAGGTACCCCAGTAGGGACCCAAAACCTGAAGGGACTGTGGGCAGCCTGAAAACGCCCCTCAGGTCCTCACACAGGCTTCCCAAGCACCGCAGTAGGGACTCAAAACCTGAAGGGACTGTGGGCGGCCTGAAACAGCTCTCAGTCAGTCACTCAGGCTGGCCACACCCCAATGGAGTGAGGGTCCACACTGGGGGTCTTGGCCAGCCTGCAAACAGCCATCGGCCCCTCACCCAGGCTGACCAGGCACGCCAGCAGGTAGACATCCCCAGAGGAGTCCCAGACTGCAAGAAGGCACAGTCCGGGCTGAGGGACCTCCCCAGTGCACAAATTTTTGTGTAGCGGGCCTAGTCTATACTAATAAAAGGGTAATATGCTAATTAGACCAAACGACCTTTCGGACATTCTTCTGGACAAAGTCATGGTGCCAGAGGCTGAGGCAGAGGCAGTTAGGGGTGATCAGGCAGGCAGTGGAGCAGTTAGGGGCAATCAGGCTGGCAGGGGAGCAGTTAGGGGAGATCAGGCCAGCAGGCAGAGGCGGTTAGGGGCAATCATGCTGGCAGGCAGATGAGTGGTTAGGAGCCAGCAGTCCCATGGGACCTAAACCAGCAGTCAGACATCCCCAAGGGGTCCCAGATTGGAGAGGATCCAGGCCGGGCTGAGGAACCCCTCTACCCCTGTGCATGAATTTCATGCACCAGGCCTCTTGTTTGCCATAAAAGAATGAAATATTGACACATTGACACATGCTACAACATGGATGAAACTTGAAAATGTTATGCTAAGTGAAAGATGCCAGACACAAAAGGCCATATATTATGATTCGATTCATATGAAAGACCCAAAATAGGCAAATTCACAGAGACAGAAAGTGAATAAGTAGTTACCAGGGGCTGGGGAGGGAAAGTGGGAGTGAGGGTTTTCTTTTGGGATGAATAACGCTCTGAAACTAGATGGTGGTGATAGCTGCACAGCTATGAGTGAACTAGTTGCCACAGAACTGTGTACTTAAAAATGGCTGAACCATTGCAAATGTAGATTTTATGTTACATGAACTTTGCTAAAAAGGTGTTTCTGGGCAATTGACTAGTCATACAAAAAGTAAAATAAGATTGAATTCCTAATACACGTGCACACACACACACACACACACACACCATGTAATAGATGGGTAAATGACCTAAAGACAAAGACAATATTTTAAAATTTCAGAGAAAACTATTATTGCCTCTGAAAAACTAAGGGTTTATTTAAACGCACACACAACACTGACCGTAAACAAAAGTATAGATACATTTTAACTACATAAAAATGCAAAACATATAAGAAAGAAACTGCAATAAATTAATAGGCAAACCAGAAATTGGGAGAAGATATTTGCAACCTAGAGAACTAACAAAGGATCAATATCTAGAACAGATAGGGACTCCTGCAAACACACAGGAAAAACAACTAGTTTTCAGTTTTCATATCTGACTCAAGTCCTGGATGAAATGCTCCTGGGCAGGGTCCCTGTATGTCCCCTTCATGGCACTTTTCATAACTGTTTGGACATAACATGCCTTCTAAGGCAATTGCCTCATCTGTCTTGTCATATTACATCCATAGTACATGCCTGGCACACGAGACATGCAATGTACATGTGTTGGCCAAATGGAGAAATGAGTGCATAGATGGATGAAGAAACAAGAGTCCTTATACACCTGCCTCCTCTAGGCAGTGAGCTAGCTGCATCCTCTGACCTGTCCTCCTCTCTGACCAACGTCCATTTCTTCCTCAGATTCTCCTTGTCAGAAACACTAAGGTGAGGTGACTTCTGGCAGGCAGGATTTGGAAGACAAATCTAGAAGGTTCTTGGCAGGGAAAATTGGCTCCTTGAGGTCTTGGAAAGGGAAATATCAACAAGAGTGGGCTAGCGTGGAGGTCGGGGTGGGGTGGGGTGAGGATAGTGCGGGAGGCAAGGTTTCCAGAGTTTGCTGAGCCCTGCTCACGAAATACCAGATCAGGGAAATTTGAGCCCTGCTCTGAAGGTCTGTGAGATGGCCAGTCACATTCCTCATTTACAGATGAGGAACTGAGATTCAAATGGGAGGGGGGGGGGGTTGACTTTCTTAAATCACAAACCAAGAATTGTCCAGGCCGGGTTTCATTCATTCCCAATTCTTCCGTGTGCTCTTTGGTCCTAGACGGGTGAGGAAACTCCCAGGTCCAGAGCGGAAGGTGTTTTATTTATTTGTTTGTTTTTAATTTGTTTTATATTGATTTTAGAGAGAGAGAGAAAGGGTGAGGGAGAGAGAGAGGAAAAAAAATAAACGTGAAAGAGCAACATTGATTGGCTGCTTCCTGCAGAACTGAGCCTGAAACCCGTGCATGTGCCCCACTGCGTCCACGGAACGATGCTAAACCAACTGAACACCAGCCAGGGTGCGGGAAGGTGTTTAAAGTAGCTACCAGAAGAGGCAGAGTGAGTCAGGAAAAGCTGGAGGTGAGTGTTAGAGCTGTGTCTTGGAGCAGAGAGGGAGGGAGCAGCAGGCAGGGAGCCGCCCGTGCAAAGGCACAGAGGACCGGTCCCCACAGGAAGACACTGGCCATCAGCCTGGGGTTCGAGAGCCAAGCTGTAGTCAGAGCAGGGAGCCATTGGAGGGAAAGACCAGGGTTGGTATTTTGTCCTTCCTACAGAAGGGAGGTCGATGATGGAGGTTGTGTTTGAAAGGATTACTCCTACCCCTGCTGTCCGTCGCCACAGGAACCCAAAGTCTGCGAATGAAAAGGTTTTCTACGGAAAGTAGCCCCACAGGCCAACCTGATCATAAATTCCTCCACGGGCTGGTCATGGTGGTAGTCACGCCCCGGGCCTATGCCTATAACTTCTTTAGTTAGAGATTTACCTTTTCCTTACGGAGCACTGTTCTCTGCCCTGTTTTCTCCTACCTTCATATAATCTTGCCTAGTTCCTTTCCTTGATTTCAAATGCAAAGAAGAAACGGCAAACTGTTATTCTTCAGAGCATTTGAGACTTTGCTTCCTGGTAGTTTGGCTCAAATAAAAACCTTATAAAAATTCTTTACTGGTCTGGACATTTTAATGTCCACAAGTCAAAGGGAAGGAAATAAAGTAGTCAGGGAAGGAAGGAGAGAGTGAGAGACAGAAAGGAAAGAAAGGAAAGGGCGGGAGGGGAGAGGCAGGGAGGGGAAAAGGGGGAAGGGAGGAGGGGAGGAAAGGCTTTCTGATCTGGGAACCGCATCAGAGAATCACTTTCTTTCCAGCTGGACCATAGATAAGATGGGAGGAATTGACAAGCCTGGAGACAGGAAACTGACTTGGCTGTTTAGAGGCCCATCGGCTTCTCTGTCCTTCACTGAACCAAGCGAATGCTGGTAAAATCATTTCCAGGGAAGGAAATACCTTATCTTTTTACTTAATTTTGTACTTGGAAGTCATTTGTTTTCTAATGATATTAGATTCCACGTCTGTCATTTATGTATATAATCTAGTTTAAAAAGGCACAAACAGGGGACAAGCCAAGTATTTTTAATGTTCTTGGGTTCATTTAAAAAAACTATCAGTGCTCCAGGGCCAAGGAATTCTAGCAGCTGAAATAAAATTTCGCTTACCCACCCAAACTTACATTCCAGCAGTTTCAAAAGTATTCTTCTCCCGACCTTTAACACGGTCATAAAGGTAATTCACTTGGGTGGAGGAGAGGAGTTGAGGCATGCCTTCACTATAATCTGTTTTTTACTTTTGGATTCTAGTTCCATGAGAAAGAATGTCTTAATCTGTTTTTCAAATTAAATCCAAAAGTAAAATAAAAACACAATTTTAAAAAGCTAACTTCTGGGCATTAGAAATAAAATTTGTCACCCAGCTGGCATGGCTCAGTGGTTGAGCATCAACTTATGAACCAGGAGGTCACGGTTTGATTCCTGGTCAGGGCACATGCCCAGGTTGCTGACAGGCTCCCCAGTAGGGGGCGTTTCAGTCTTCTCTGAAATCAATAAAAAATATATTAAATAGACCTAACTGGTTTGGCTCAGTGGATAGAGCGTAGGCCTGCGGACTAAAGGGTCCCAGGTTCGATTCTGCTCAAGGGCATGTACCTTGGTTGTGGGCACATCACCACTAGGGCATGTGCAGGAGGCAGCTGATTGATGTTTCTCTCTCATTGATGTTTCTAGCTCTCTATCTCTCTCCCTTCCTCTCTGTAAAAAATCAATAAAAAATATTTTTTTAAAAATTAATATATATATAAATAAAATAAAATAAATATAATTTGTTGTAGAACAAGCCAGGGAGCAGCCTGGGGTCTAGTTCTGCCTCTATGATTCCATAAGTCATGTGACCTTGCGGGGGGATCACTTATCTCTGAGCCTAGTTATCTTATCTTTAAAATGGGCATAAGTATCTATACCTCTCAGGGATTTGTAAGAATTAAAAAATGAGATAATGTGTGTCCTTGAAAAAGGGGCTCTAAATATAATAAACACTAAATGTGAGCTCTTATAATCAATTATGTGAAAGAGATTCTTGGAATTCTTTTTTTTTTAATTTTTTTAATTGATTTCAGAGAGGAAGGGAGAGGGAGAGAGGGATAGAAACATCAATAACGAGAAAGAATCTCTGATCGGCTCCCTCCTGCATGCCCCACACTGGGGATAGAGCCTGAAACCCAGGCATGTGTCCTGACCGGGAATTGAATCTTGACCTCCTGGTTCAAAGGTCAACACTCAACCACTGAGCCACCGAGCTGGGCCTTGAAATTCTTTAGTCACCAAACTCAGCAGGTATGGAGTGCCCTCCACAATCATGCTCTTCTCTCTGGTCCTGATTAACCCCTCTTCACTCTGCAGACCTCAGCCCAGGCACAACCTGGCTTCCTGGTCCCTTACCTCCTGCCTCTCTTCCCTGATCCCTGGCCACAACCACACTCTCCTTCTGAGAGCCCACGTACCATCCGGACATGGGCCTTGCACACTGTCCTCTCTGCCTGGGCAGCTCCCCTGCCCCTTCCCCATCCCTCACCCACAGTCACTTCTCTGCTTACGGTAAGCATGCACTTCTTAGATATTTTTTATTTGAAACAAAATGAAAAAAAACTTCTTTAACTAAGCAAATGTGTTAAAATCTGTCTCTTGGTCTTATCAGGGCGATCACTTCACAAGCTTTATAAATGTCTAATCAGTATGTTTTACACTTGAAATTAATATCCTATTGTGTGTCGGCTGTAATATACAATAAAGTAAGGAAGTAAAATCTGTCTGCTGGCTTATGCTGTCGAAAAGACGTGCTGGGAACCTGATGTGTTTCCTGTTTTGTGACCCTGTTGAGAGGTTCCCACTTGGAGGCCCTGGGCCTGTATCTGCCTGTCCCCCATCAGGCAGCCTCATAGCTCCCTGGTGCCTCACCTTCTACCTCACACCCATTATGCCCACAGGCTCCCACGTCTGGCTCTCTAAAGGCATCCCACATGCAAGACCCAAATTATCCCGTTTCTGAAGGCAAACGTCACAGCCTGGAGGACGGCCCCAGGGTTATCAGTGGCAGTCCCAGCAAAGAGAGAGAGAGTCCTGAGTTCTAACAAAGAGGGCTCCCATCTTGGCTTGACTATTACAGCTGGGGTATTTGGGCAACGTGCTGCCCTTTGCAGAACCTGGGTTACTTTATTTGCATAAGGAGGCATCCCACGGCAGAATCCCAAGAGATGAGGTATGTGAGGCACCTGGCAGTATGCGATGGCTACGGCAATTAGCAGACACTGAGGGTGAACCTCAAATGGGGGAATGTCAGGAATTGGAAGAAGCATTTAGGAAGATATTGCGGGGGAGCTTTCGTGGGCTATCTCAAACCTTAACTGTAGGCAAAATCCAATGTCTGATACCAAAGGATCCACTCCTGTGTGCCTCTTTGCACAGAGGTGGCGACAACTTTCATTTTGAACGCTTACTATGGCCGCCATCATCACCACCATCACCACCATCACTGCTATCACCATCATTATGGCCATCATCATGGTCACCACCACCACTACCATCACTAGCACCACCACCATCATCTTCATCATACAGTCCCATCAGGCTGTTGGCTGATGTGGCTGATGTGGTTGATGTGGGAAAAACTGCTCAGAACAGGATAGATACACTCCCTGGATACAGTCCTTGCTCAAGCAAGTTTCTGCCTCTTTCCCCAGCCTCCATTTTTTCTTTCTAAGGTAAAGAGCCTGGGCCTGATAGTTAGGGCAAGGGGTGCACCCTATGGCCAATGACTAGACCCTTTCCTCGTTCCTCTCTAACCAAATTCTTCAAACTTTGGGTTCCAGGACAGATTTCACTCTTTTCTTCTAGGAGGACAGCAGTGTCCAGCCCTGCCCTCAGCTAAAGGCGGTCGGGTTAATCTGAACAAAAGAAAAAGAGCTGGAGCAATGCAAGGGAAGAAAGAAGTCCATCTCCACCAGGTTTTCAAGTTGAATTTCTTATAAATGTAACACAGTGTTGTAGTCACCCATCCCCTGAGAAAGACAGGAGGCAGACAGGAAAGGAGAGTAAAAGAGGGGATGAAAGGGAAGGAGAGAGCAGGAGGGGAGAGAGGATGTGGGAGGGGCTGCAGGAAGAGGCCACCAAAGCAAGACTCTAGAAACAACACCCTTTATCGTCTTCACTTACTGAGAAATCCAACCGTTGTGATCAATTACCTCTCAATAAAGCTGGGAAAAACCCAACACTGGTGTGTGCACACCTATATGATGCCTGTCTTTGTGACCGTGTGTATGCTTGAGTGTGCATCTGTGTGTGTGTGGCTATGTTTGAATGTGTGTCTGTGTGTCCATGCATAGACAGTGTCTGGCACATATTAGGTGCTCAATCAATTCATGTGTGTGTGTGTGTGTGTGTGCTTGAGTGAACCTGTGCAGTGATGCATGTGTGTGGCTGAGTGTGCATTCCTGTATATTTGTCTGAATGTGCCTTGCGGTGGGGATGAAGCATGGATGGATAGGTGCCTGGGTGTGTGTTGTAAGAACATGTCCCCACACACAGGTGTGAGAGTGCATTTGAAGTGTGAGCACATGTTTCAGTGAGGCTGCATGGCTGAGTGTGAGGAAGTAGGTGTACTCATGACCTTGTCTGCAAGGGTGTCACATGAGCATGTCTCTGGTGTGTACTGTGAGGGTGAGTGTGTGCACTGTACGTGCATGTACGTATTGTGGGTGTGTGCATGCATGTGTGCTGCATGAAGGTGTGTGCGCATGTGCGTGTGCTATGAGGGTATATGTGTTAGTGCGCATGTGCTTTGAGTGTGTGTGCGCATGCGTGTGTGCTGTGAGGGTGAGTGCTTCCGGGCACCGGGGTGTGCAGGGAGCCTGGTAGCTCTGGGTTTATTTCCCTTCCCCAAGTCAGGAAATGCCTGTGGGTTTGTATGAGTGGTCAGTTCTCCTTTCACTTCCATGGAGCCATTAGGGTTGCTAGCAGCCCCTTAGCAGCTCCCACACACCCAGTTAATTCTGCTTCCTTTGTGGGAGCCAGAGGGTGAGTTTGCAAGAGCTTAGCTGAACAGGGCCCTGCCCTGAGGAAGGAGACACCAGGGCTGAGGCGCAGTGGGAGCCCCTGTTCCTCCTCCTTCCCTCTGCACTCCTAGTTCCCTTCAGGGCTGCAGAGCAAGACCTTTCTCAGCCAGCTGAGCCTCAGCACCTGCAGTGGGTCAGGCAAGAGCTCTGGAGGCAGACCCCTGGGTTCAAATGCTGCTCCCGCCCTTGAAGGGCAGGTGGCTGAAACTCTCAGATCCTCCATTTCCTCACTGGCAAAGTGGGTGCCTGATATCAAGGTGGAACCTCCCGGTGACGCCAGGAAGCCTGAACGGAGACCATGATCACGTGCAGTTACACTGAGAGCAGCAGAGGCCTGAGGACTGCAGACGGGGCCCTCCTCATTCCAGATCATCCGAGTCAAGTCACGACAGAGTGACTCGGCTTCACCTGTTGAGACATCTCCTCTCACCAGGATGCCTCTGCATACTCGGCAGCCCCACTCGCTCTCCTCACCATCCTATGACTCAGCATGCAGATATTTTAGGATCACAGAGAGACACACCTAGAAATGACTGTTGCCACCAACAACCCACAGGGGTCTTATCAACAGGAATCTGTTGATAAGGCGGCCAGGGTGGCACAGGATCCTGCGAATGGAAAGGCAAGTCTCTGGGAGTCAGGAGAACCTACTGGAGGAGCTGGCGTTATCCACTTGGGCACCCTGCCTGCCTCCCCACTTCTCACCTCCCATGTACAGACATATACACACACTTCAGACCTGAGGTTTAATCCACCCATCTTGTGGCCCAGCCCTGGCCCAAGGCTTCGCGTTTCTCTGAACAGGAGGAGCAGGACACAGCTGTCGGCGAAGAAGATCCTTGGAAGAACATGGGTTTGTGGAGCACTTGCCTTCCCAATGCCACATGACAGGTGCCAGCTCCTGAGCCACAGACAGTGACTCCACCTCTGTCTGCAGGAATCTGCATTGCGACGGGTGTGGAAACAGAATACTGCCCCCCCACACACACACACACTCACATCGTAATCCCAGAATCTGTGAGTGTGATACAGTTCGTGGTAAACAGAATATTGGGGTAGTGCAGCAATTTTCAAACTGTGTGCCGCAAGTGTTTTTAAAACATGCATTTAGTCAGGGCACTGACCTCTTTTCCCTTAGATTGTCAAATTAAAAAATGACAACAGCTGACACAACAGCCTCCAGGTGTGAATGCCCTGTCTTGAACCACAAATATATAGGTCACATAATAGAGTTGCCTCTTACTGGTCCACATTGCATAATAAGGTTGCATCTGATTGGTTAATTCTTGGTAACAGAAATCCTTATATACAAGTATAGGCAATTGATTTTTTAAAAAGTCACTTTTGGGAAAAAAAAAAGGGAAGGTAATTACTATTATTATTACTCAATAAAAATGATACCTATTTTTTTCTCAGATTGGCAAAAATTATAATTTTTTGGTGTGCCACAGAATTTTAGTAGTTTATGTGTGCCATGAGATGAAAAAGGTTGAAAATCGCTGGGGTAGTGGATAAGGATTTAAGGTTGCCAACCAGCTGGCCTTAAAAATAAAATGTAGAAAATTCTGGATTATTGGAGTGAGCCCAAGACAAGAGACTTTAAATCTGGAAGACTGAGGCAGAAGAGGACTCCGAGAAGGAAGCAGAGGTTGGGGTGATACAATGTGAGGATTCAGCCTCTTCTCCCCAGCTTTGAGGGTGGGAAGAGGCCATAAGTCAAGGGATGCTGGCAGCCTCTGGAATTGGAAAAGGCGAGGAAGCTAATTGTTCCTCTAGAACCTCCAGAAAGCAACACAGTCCTTGATTTTAGCCCAGGGAGACCTGTGCCAGACTCAGACCCCAAAACTATAAGTTAATAAGTGTGTGTGTGTTTCAAGCCGCTAAGTGTTTGGTAACTTTCAGCAGCAGTAGGAATCTGACCCTACGGGCCCTGAAGATTGGGGAGCAGTGGTCAGGGAAGCGTGGGGCTCCCCTGTCAGGCCTCCTAGCCCAGGCAGAGGCAGGATGGGGGAAAGAGGCCTCTGGTTGGAGGAGACGCTGCGCCAGGGACCCTGGATAGACATAGGCACTCCCAGGAGGTGCTCTGGTGGGCGCTTCCCCAGCAGGTAATGCTGGCAGGGATTGATCACAGCCCTGCCCTGAAGATTCAAGGCCTACAGCGATGAACAAGCAAGGGCCCCAGCTCCTGGGGATCTTTTACGCAGGAGGAGAGATAGATGGTGAACAAGTTGGGAATCAAAACCATGAATACCCAGACTAATGAAGTCCTAACGGCAGACTATCAGGCAGTGGCACTGAGTGTGCAAGAGAGCTTTGTGGATTCCTTGGTAACTACGCGGCCTGCCTTAGGGCAGGGCAATCTGGAGACCCATCCTCTTCACTGGGCAGCTCTGTGACCTGCGCCAGCTGCTTCCCTTCCCGGCCTTGATTTCGCCAGCCACCGGGGAAGTGGGCTCCTCCCTCTTTCCATGGAGGAGACAGAGGAGGCAGATGGGCTGTCCTGACAGTTATTCATCCACAATCATCTCTGCGTGCCAGCGACCTGCAGTGCGAGTTGTCACACACAGGTTTTCTATTATTGCTCAACACACCCTATAGCAGGTAAGGGAAATAAGCTAGACTCAGAAGACAAATCCTGTATGACGCCACTTGTATGAGGATCCCAGAAGAGTCGAGTTCATAGAGACAAGAAGTAGAATGGTGGTCACCAGGGGGGTGAAAGGAGGGGAAATGGGAGTTATTATTTAATGGGGGCAGAGTTTCAGTCTGGGAAGAGGAAAAAGTTCTGGAGATGGATGTTGGCAATGGTTGTACAACAGTGTAAATGCTAACGCATTGTACACTTAAAATGGTTAAAATGGTACATTTGTGTTGCATGTTATTTTACTACAATAAAGTTTTTGTGTGTGTGTGTGTGTTTTTTTAATTTTAGAGAGGGAGAGAGAGAGAGAGAGAGAGAGAAACATCAATGCTGAGAGAGGTTGAGCTCGCAACCAGGAATGTGCCCTGTCCGGAATCAAACCATGACCTCCTGGTCGACGCTCAACCACTGAGTCACACCGGCCGGACAATAGAGATGTTTTAAATACCCTAAAGCGAAGATGGTTCACCCCATTTTTCAGATGAGGAAGCTGAAGCTCCAGGAGAGTGTGGACTTGCCCAACATCATGTAGCCAGAGAATTGCAGAGTTGGGATTTGAACCCAGGACTGACTCTAAATCAAGGGTCCTTGCCTCCTGATATCTTCTCTCCATTTTTTAAAAGGAGGATCTGCTTTGGGGAGACTCTGCACTAGAAACAGTGGAGAAGGTGGTGGAGAAATGAGCGTTTTCGAAGAAATGAGGAACAGGCACATAGCGCTGAGGTCATGTGCAGACCAAAAGGGGGAGGCTGGGTCTGGCCATATGGCTCCCACCCCCACAACCCGCTGCTTCTCTGAGATTCCCTTGGCAATCCTTATTTTCCATGGAAACCGTGGGAGCAGCCGGCCCAGGAGACCAGTGAACCAGAAGCCCCTTTCCAGGGAGAAGTTGTATACACTCTTTTGCTCTCTGTTTGTAGCAACGGGTCACTAGAGAGCTGACAGCATCCCTGGCAGTCCTGCCACGCAGAGGGAGGGGGCAGGAGGGAGGTTAAATGGCAAAGCCGAGTTACAAAGCTTTTCAGAATTACTACTCTCCACAACCCAACTCTGGGCTGGGCTGTCACTTCCATCCAAGGGGGATGCCCCAGAGTCAAAAGATGGCACAGAGAGAAGATCTAAAAGACCCTGTGGGCACCCCAGCCAGTTTGGCTGAGCAGACGGGTCCCGGGTTTGATTCCAGTCAAGGGCAGGTACCTCGGTTGCAGGCTCCTTTCTGGCCCAGGCCCTGGTCGGGGCTCGTACAGGAGGCACCAATCGATGTGTTTCTCTCACATCGATATTTCTTTCTGTTTTTCCCTCTCTCTTCCACTCTTTCTAGAAACCAATAGGGAAATACCCTCAGGTGAGGATTAAAAAAAGAAATAAAAAAGACCCCGTGGACTAGACAGGTTCTCCTACCGGCCCAGAAGAATCCAGCAAATCGAGGGACAGATGGCTGGAGAGCAGGTCTGATGACTGCAAGGAAAGCAGAACCAGAGGAGCCCAGGCCATCAGGTGGAGTGGGAAGGGGCAAGGGCACTGGACTGGAGATAGAAGGTGACTGGTGCCCACGGCAGCGCTGCTTCCGGCTGACCCAGCTCGTGCCTCTCGGAGGCTCCACCACCAAGATTCAGCCTGTAGCACTGCCACCCACCCTGAACGACCTCACAGTGTTGCCACCACTTGTCACGTGGCTACAGAAGAGAGGGCTCCTCCTCTGTGGTCACGCACTGTCTCAGCCCCACAGCAAACCGCAGGGCACATACAGTGCTTCAGTGGAGTGAGGCCGCTCCTCCAGCTCCCACAGGGACCCCAGGAACGAGGTCTTGTGGCTGAGTGTGCCATGCCGCACCAGACGTCTTGCCCTCTGGACAAACCCTTGAGTGCCTCGCCGGCTGGCCCCTCTTTCTTCCTCCACTCACTCTGCCACACTTCCCTGTGTGTGTCTGAAGCTGATGTGGACACGTGTCTCTCTCCCAGGCAGCTCCTCAGGCCTCTTGTAAATCACTGGGTATGAATAGCATGAGGCTGAGTGGAGGATGTTGCCTACCTGGGCCTGTGTGCAAAGGTGTCTGAAAGCCAACTCTGACCATCCAGGACCCCCAGGATTAGGGATAAAGGTCTCCTTTCCCATCCCTTCTAATGACCAGATCCATCCACACTTTTAGTTAAATGAAGACAAGAGAAGACCGTTTTTGAAGTCTCAGTTTAGTATAAGCCCCTAAATTTTTCTTCTCCTTCCCATAAAGAGGGGTTAGTATTTCCAGGTCAATCCCCAAACAACTGCTGTCTACTCAGCCCGGTGGGGGAGGTAGGAAAAATGGGGGTTAAGAAAGTCAGACTGTAGCTGAGGAAATGCACTCTTTTTCTGGCCTTCCTCTTGTGGTTCCGACCACGCTTTGCCTGGGAGTTCCTTTTCATGGAAGAGACTTAACGTACCCATGTCCCCATGTCTGTGAGTCCCTGGGGGGTAGGATTCACGCCTGACCCCTCTCTCTTTCCCACGACCCAGCCCAGAGCATGGCTCAGACTAAACATAGAATCAAAGGACCAGAACATTAGAGGACAAGGACATCTGGGCTATGCCCTGTCACTTCCCTGCTTGGAAACCTTCAATGGCTCCTCATTAAAGGCAGGATAAATCGCAAGTCCCTTGGCTAGATGCTGACTTTCAGGTCGTGGGGTCCCTGTCCACCTCTCTTTCCTCATTTCCCATCACTTACCGTCAGGACCCCAGCCCCCCTCCCTGAGTCATGCAAGACTCAGTGTATTAGTCAGGGTTCGTTTGGAGGAGCAGAACCCCTCACCAGGCATTATAGAAAATTTAATATAGTTAGAGAGCTGACTTGAAGCAATTACAGGACATAACGGCTGCCTAGAAGGTTGATGCACAGCTGTGGCCTCTGGCAGGCCAGGTCTGAGGACAGCAGGCAGGCAACAGGGAAATACAGTGGCCAAGAGTTGGGGACAGCAAGGCACACCGGACCCCAGGAGGACAAACTGAAACCCACACTGGTCTCTCGTTGTGTCCGAGGCTCCAGCTTCCTTCATAAGGTTGACCTGTAAGAGAAGCTGGAGACTTCGATGAAGAAATTGAACCACGAGACAAAGAAACTGAAGGAGAAGACGCAGCAGGAACTGCAGCAGGTGCTGGCCTGGCTGTCACATCACACCCCACCGAGAAGGAAAGAGCCCCAAGATCTACGTGGCTACGTGGGTACACGAGAGCTGCAGCTCTATCTCTGCGGAATGTCTGAGCACACCCAAAGGGCTGTGTCCACGTCTACTGTTATTTTTTTTTATTTTCAAATGGTTATTATTTCTTTGTGATACAGAAATTTATGTTACCCAAATTAAGGTCTTTATTATTTAGGTTAAATGGATTATTATTTAAAAATTTTTATTTTGTATTGGTTTCAGATGTACAGCTTGGTGGTTAGGATGACCACTTCTACTTTCCAAACTGCATGCAGCTTGCTCTCATGGCCAAGTCTAACCCAGAGGAAATTCCAGAAAACGTAGTTCCAGCTCAGCTAAACGTGACTAAACACACCCTTCCCCAGCCTGCTTCCTTCGCTGACAGTGTTCTTCCCCATTCACCGCCTGAATAACTCCAACTCAACCCTCAAGGCCCCACCTAAGGGCTCTTCTTCCCTCCAGAGTCTCCCCTCATCCCAGGAGACTTGATCAGCCCTTCCTTGTGCTCCCAGGACACACAGAGCCGACCTCCACTCCAACCTGACTACCTTTCAGAGAGCTAAAATCCATTTCCATGGAGGCCAGAGTATGTTATCTCTACGACCCAAGGAACTCGACCACTAAACATTATCTCAGTCAATCTTCACACCAACCCTCTGAAGTATTTTCACTGTCCCCATTTTACAGTGGAGGACCCTGAGACTGGGGCGGAGACACCACTGCAGAGACGGGATTTGGTCCAGCCCACCCCAGAGCCCTAATTCAGAATCACCAAGCAAAATGCAAGGTAGACAGTGTGAAAGTACAATGAGAATGCCAGTCAGTGTGGCTCAGTTGGTTGAGCATCGTTTCATGCACCGAAAGATTGATGGTTCGATTCCCTGTCAAGTTACGGGTTTGATCCCCAGCTGGGGCACCTATGGAAGGCAACCAATGGAAGTCAGTCTCTCTCTCTCTCTCTCTCTCTCTCTCTCTCTCTCTCTCTCTCTCTCTCTCTCTCTCCCTTTTTCTCTCTAAACTATGATGAGAGTGGAATAACCAAACATCCCATTTTGTCAAGGACTGAGGAGGTCCTTGAAATGCAGGATTTTCAGTTCTAAAATGGGGATGGTCCCAGGCAAACTGGGGCCAGCTGGTCGCCCGAGAAGAAAGTGCTGCAGCTGTTCCAAGGTGGGAGAGGCCCCAGGAAGCCAGGGAGGTGCCACCTCCTAGACCTGAGCAAGGTGGGAGCTTTCAGACTGGCTTTGGAATTCAATTTCTTCCTTCCTCAGGAATTCCTCCTTCTTGATTATTTGGAAAGCAGTTCCAGGCCATCTTAGTTCCACGGTGGCTGGCTGCCTGTGAACTGTGGTGGGAGGAGATGTGCAGTAAGGGGTGGCAGGAAAACACCTCCTTTCCTACCAAGTTCATCGTGGACTGCAGACTGGGCGTCAAAGGGGGGAGAGATCAATCAAAGATTTGTATGCATGCACATAAGCCTAACCAATGGACACAGACACCTGGGGGGTGAGGGTATGAGTGGGGGAGGGGGGTTAGGGGGCAATGATGGGATAAGGACACATATGTAATACGCTAATCAATAAAGAAAAAATTTAAATATAAAAACAAAAAGCAGATTCACAGAGCCAGATTGGCTTCTCTAGGCCTATCCCTGCAGAGGTGGCTATGGAAGCATTGGCCGAGCTGGTGGAGTCGAATCCCAGCCTCTGAATCATCAGCATTGCCAGGAACTGTTCAGTCCTGTATGTCAGCTCGGTCCTGGGAAGGGATTTATTGAAGGTCAGTTGCGATCAGGAGCAGAGCTGCCGACAGACCCAGGTTTCTAGGCTCCTGCCCAGCAGGGAAGAGTGGCCTAGCTCACTGCTAACTGTGGGCAGGCTGCTTCTCTGCCTCTGATGCCAAGACTCTGTGACTTAACAGCTGTTATATTAAGCAAGTCCTCACCTGCTCCTGGTGTCAGCTTTCTCCTAGGTGAAGTGAGGTGACAATGCCTACCCCTGGGGCTATGAGACCAGGAACAAAGGAATTTGTCTTAACAGCTGGAAAACTGTCTTTGTTTGGGGAAAACACTGGCAAGAGACTCACCAGGCTGGCTGTGAGACGCTGGGCATCTCTTCAGTGTAACACAGTAACATAGGGAAGGCTCTCTTGGGGTTGGGAGAGAAGGGATGGGGGAGAGCACAGGGGCAGGCAGAAGAGCCAGCAAGATGGAGAGAGTAAGCACCAGGGAGGGGGACCAGCCAGACCTGCAGGCAAGCCATGGGGTAACCAAAGGAGAGTTGGAGTAAAACATTATCACTGTTTCCCAGACGCTATTTGTAACACCACACATCTCCTCTCCAACCCCAATTCGTCAGTAACATCTGCCCATCCACGGTGCTTGATGCCACGTGTGTGTGCGAGTGTGTGTGTGTATGTGTGTGTACCTGCACAACTCAAAGAGAGCTAAGTTTCCTATTTGTGTCAAGGCAAAGTGAAACAGAGACCACACATTAAAAAGAAAAATCTAAGAATTCGAAAAAGTTTGGCTTGGCAGAAACCACCGGCTGTCCATGGAGATCCATCCAGTCTCCCCCTTCCTGGACTCAGATGGGTGTGGCCAAAAGATGGAGCTGGAGCCTGTGGGATGTGGGTGGAAGTGACGAGTGCCACTTCCCGGCCTGGCTCCCCCTCCAGCCCCTCCCTGGTTGGGGGACGGCCTTGGGAGCCATGTGTGGACAATGACAGATCCCACATCAGCCGGTGTCTGCCACCCCTCCACCCCCCACAAACTCCAGCCTCCTAGATCTTATCGTGAGAGAAAAATAAACTTCTTTTGTGTTGGGTCACTGTATTCTGGGTCTAATTGCTAAAGAAGTGGACCCTCCACAAAACTATAAACTATGAAAGGCACCCCAGCATGGAGCAGCGAGCTTCCCAGCTTTGCACAGGGACGAGATGTCTGGCAGCCTCCCCCCGACAGTCCAAGAGTGTGAGACAGAACCTTCTGCCAATGGGGAGACGCAGGGGGACAGCTGGTTTGAACTGAACTCAGAGAACAGAAGTGGAACACGATTTGCTTCCTGAGGAGGGAGAGTCCAAGTTTGTCACCAGAACTTAGAAGAAGAGATGGCTGCCGGGCCTTGGTGACCCCTGGATCAGGGGCCGGTTGTGTCCACTGACCTGAGCCCAGCACCCTCTGCTCTGTCCACTTCTTCTTCAAGCTGTGGCTCATAGCGTCCCTCGGCATCTCAGGAAACTCGTAGGCCTGGCTCTTCCTGAGTGAACCCGCCCCAGGCAAGCAGGAGGCCTCAGGGCTCAGCTCAGAGGATGCTGGAACCCAGACTCGGGCAGGAAAGGGGAGGCAGAGCAAGAGGAAAGGAAATGAGCTGCCGGTGTCTGAGAAGGCTCAGGATAATTTATTAAGGGCAGATCTTGGTGAGGGGCAAACAGCATTGCCAAGGCAACTAGAGGTGCCACCCTCCACTGAGACCATTTCTCCCCAGGTTGGAGATGAGGAACAGCAAGAAAAGATGCCGGGGAGCCAACCAGAGTTCTGTAGGGAGCAGCTTAGTGTGGAAAATTGGCACCTGTTGGGTTCGTGGAGCCTCGCCTTCTGGAAACCACAGCCGGCATTCCCAGTGATCTTGGCTCCCAAGGTTGTCTGTGATTGGAGGAACACATACTCTGCAGGCAGGCTCACCAGGGTTTGGGTCCCAGCTCTATCACCTACCAGCGCTGCTTGGACAAAGCACTTCACCTCTCTGAGTCTCAGTGTTTCCATCTGTAAATTGGGAGTTTGATACTGGCCAGATAGGCTTGTTGTGGGGAATCAACAGAAACAGAATTGGAAAAAAATTTGTCATAATTGTCCCCACTGGGACTTAATGACTGAGCGTTTGCTCTGTGTGCCTTATCTGATGGAATTCTCACTATGATCCCTCTGGGCAGATGAGAGAGCAGAGACCAGAGAGGCAGAGTGATTTTCCCAACATTGCTCAGCTTCAAGTGGCCCAGCCTGGCCTATAACCCAGGCGGTCTGACCCCAGCGCCCAGGTTCTGGATATCTCCCTATCCTTCTGATACAAAGCAGTTTTCATTGGTGCTCACAGGGAGTCTGAACATCTCCAATGGGGGTGTGAAGAAAGGAAGCGTCATTCTGGGAAAGATGCTAGGAGGAGGCAGGATGGAGCTGAAGTTTTCCCAGGAAAAGAAAGATGTCAGCGGGAGAAAGGGGTGGAATGGAGGCTTTGCCAGGCAGCGGCTGCATTGGGAGCAAAGGCGGGGAAGTGGGGACACAGGAGTGGAGAGCTCCCAGGGGACCAGGTGGCTGCAGCCAAGGCCTCTGGGAGAGAAGTGAGAGGAGGCTTTCCAATCGGAGCTGCGTCCTTCCAGGAAAGGAGCAGTCATGTCTCTTTCAGTGACCTTCCCGACCCAGCAGGCTGTGAGCTCCAGGAGGCAAGGACCTGCTGTGTCTCCTCCTCTGCTCAGCCCAGTGCCCACCTGGCGCCTGGACCATGGGAGGTACTGGTCCAACATTTGCTGAATAAACTGGCAAGGAGAGAGTGTGTGTTCTCATTCATCTCTTACTTTGACAGGTCTACACCTGAAGGAGTGTAGAAGCCCCTCCCCCTGACAAGGAGGCAGGCTGTACCTGGGGGTGCGGAAGGAGGTTAGAGAAGAAATATGAATGGAGCCCTCTCCCCCACACCTGTTCCCTGGGCTATTGTTGGAAGACTTTTCTCCCATGGGTCTTTCAAACCTCGCAAACAGAGCCACTGAGTGCTTTTTATTCTAGAGGATCTGTTCAAGGACTTTGTTTTCACGGTCCATTTCAGAAGTTCTATTAGCAGAACGATGCCAAGATGGGGTCATGCCTTCAGGAAGCTCTCAGCCTGGTAAAGCAGGCAGATGCCTAAGAAACCTTGAAGCTCGGACCTCAAAGGAGACGGGATGCAGGCAGGGCCACCCTGTGGGTTTGGCAGACAGGGTGGGTGGGTGTCAGGAGGGGCACTGAGGAGGGGCTAGGACTTCCCGACCACTGAGGGGACTGGGGAGGTGTGCAGCTGACCCGTCGGTCCGCTACACCATGGACCCAGCAAGGTGAAGCAGAACCCAGTGTCCCCGTCTTCTTCCTCTCTTCAAAGCACAGCCTCTCTGTCCCGCTCATCCCCAGGTCGCTTAGTGGAAGGCCCGAGATTGGGTAAGAGGGCCGGACTGACTCATAAAGAAGCATTGAAGGGGGAAAGCAGAACGGGCTATGGTGCAACACAAAACGGTTATGACACAGGCTAAGGAGACATCTCAGGGCCTCAATGTTGCGAACGAAGACTCTGCCCGAGAAACATGAAGCTGAGTAAGGTTTCCAGGGCCTGAGGTCTCACCGGGAGCTGCCTGCCAGTGCCCAGTGGTCAGCAGGCGTGAGGAGGCAGAGCAGTCAGAGTGGAGGGGGAGAGCTTCGAGAGGCCAGTTTTTACAGCAAACATCCTTGCAAGATGGGGAAAGCTCTCTCTCTGAATCAAAGGACAGACATACTTACCGCCCATTATAAAAGTTTGGGGTTCTCTAAGCTCAGGGCTCATCTCTTGTATTGCAGCCCCTGCATGTGAATCACCCTGCTGAGCCCTTCTGTGTCACCCCTGTGCAGAGTTGCCTGTTAAAGTACAGGACACCCCATTAAACAATGAATACTTTTTAAAATGTAAGTGTGACCCCTGCAATATTCGAGACATACTAGAACAGTACTCATTGTTTATCTGAAATTCAAGTTTAACTGGGTACCCTATGTGTTTATTTTCTTAAATTGGGTAACCCCACTCCCGTAGGACTTAGCGACAAAAAGAACTGGTGCAAAGATGCTGACGCCTGTGCCACTTGCCATGAGTAATAAAGTCCTTTGTCTCTGACCCAAGAATCTTGTGTTCCAGCCAGCATCCAAGTTAGCTCACAAGTAGGGCAAAATCTCATACCCTCCCCAGCCCAAGCTTGGAATCTGGCATAGATCTGGCAGCCCAAAATATCTGTGGGATGAACGGTTGTCAATCTGTGGAAATTGCTGCCAAGTGCACAGAATTCCTCAGGGATTTAGAATGGGTTCCTGGTGGTTGGTGCAGCAACTTTACATTTCACGAACTCATTGCTGTTACCATGGTTACTATAACTACATAGGGCTTCATAGCTTCCCAAGAGCATTTCATGCATTACCTTTTTCAATTTCCCAATGACTCTTTGAAATACGCATGATTATTCTTAATTTAGGGATTAGAGAAGTGAAGTTCAAGGTCAAGAAGCACATTGCACAAGGACACACAACCAGTAAGTGGCAATCAACCCAACCAAAGAAGACTAACGAAGGCCTACCCTGTACCTACCACTGGGCTAAGCTCATTACGTACATCCTTTTCCTGGTGTATGTCCTGTAATTCCCTGTAATGTGGGCATAATTAGCCACAAAGAGGGTCTGATAACACACCCAGATTCACATAGCTGTGGAGTGGCAGAGGCAAAATGAGAATCCTTTTTGGTTCCATACCTGAAAGTCTGAGCAAAAATGGTAAGAGGTTGTAGGCAATGGGAGTCACACACTTTATAGTGGTTCTCCAGCCAGCAGATGGGGACACAGGCAGGGTCCATGTCCCAGGGGGCATTAATTAACAGTGACTAGATTGGCCAAATATATTGATGTTCAAAATGATAGTCCCATTCAGGCTGGGAGCTACAGGGGAAACTGAGGCTTCTCAGCTGCACAGACTGGACCAGCTCAGAAATCATACATCCTAGGACTTCAATAAATACCACAGTTCATTCCCTGGCCATGGACTGGTGGGTTAAACATAATTACCCCAGGGTCCCAACAGTCTCAGGGATGGAAAAAGGATTCAAGCTGGGAGGGCAAAAGGGGAAAATCCTGTTTTCTATATGTCCTTGGGGAAGCTGACTTTTTTTTTGGAAAATGCAGTCTTGGGCCAGAGTTCCGCATTGTGTTTCCTGAAATACTCATTTCAAAAATGGGGAAAGAAGCCCTGGCTGGTGTGGCTTGGTATGTTGGAGCATCGTCCTTTACACCAAATGCTGGTCACTTCTGGTCAGAGCACATACCCAGGTTGAGGGTTCAAGTCATCGTTGGGGCATGTATGGGAAGCAGCCAATCAATGTTTCTCAACATCATTTCTCTCTCTCTCTCTCTCTTCCTTTCTCTAAAATCAATTTTAAAAATAATGAAAAAAGGGGGGAGAGGGAGAAAAATTCCATAGTGAAAAAGTTTGGAAAATGCCACAGCCCATTTCTCCTTTTTTAATTTACAATCTTTAATATATTAAGTTAAGGTGACCAGATTTAAAGCGGTATACCATTGAGGGGGGGGGGGGAAGGTTCTTTCTTTTTCTTTTTTGTTTTATTATTATTACTTAAAATATTACAAAGAGTAATCGGGACTTTTTTAAAACGCTGTGGGATGCGGGACAAATTGTTAAAAATCAGGACGTTTGGTCACCTTAATTAAGTGCTCTGACAGGTCCCGTAGCAAAGGAATCTGTGTCATTTTATTTAACCTGCAATTTCCTGAAAATACCGATTGGGCTAGCTCTCTCTTATTTTTTAAATAATTTTTTTTTTGGCAATAACTTTTATTAACCTTTTGAAAAACTGCAGGAATCGCAAGCACTTGGAGGCACACCAAATTCCCCCTTCCCCTTATTTTGAGCAGAACACAGCATTCATTGGGGCTCAGGGAGTGGGCAGAAGCAGCATTGGCCCCTGCACTGTGCCCTTGCAGGCACTGTACCTGCAGGATTCCAGGGGAGCAGCAGTCATGAAGTTTTGCCAGGTGTACTCAACGGTCAGACAGACATGCGTTCAAGTCTTTTTTTAAAAAATGTATTTTTATTATTGATTTCAGAGAGAAAGGAGAGAAACATCAATGATGCAATCAGCTGCCTCCTGCACGCCCCCTACTGGGGACTGAGCCCGCAGCCCTGCATGTGCCCTAACCAGGAATGGAACCCTGCGTCCATGCTCGACCATGAGCCACGGTGTCAGCCCAGTGCACATGTTTTAAGTTTTGTTCCACCATCAAGAACGCGGCAGCGCCAGGCCAGATGGTGGCGCAGCAGTGGGACGGGAGGGTGGTGCGCAGCAGGCAGGGCCCGGGAGGCCGACCCACGGGCCGCTTCTGCGTCTTGTGGGCTTAGAGGCGCCGAGAAGCCGGTGCAGGTGCTCTGCAGACTAGTCCCTGCAGCTAAGGCCAGAGGGTGTGCCGCATCCCTCGAGCAATGGCCGCCTTAACAGTTTCTTCCTAAGATCCAGGCCACGTGGCTACCTGTTCCAAATACCAGAATTACATCATGGAAGGTGTGAAGGCCGTGACCACCAAGGATGTGTCCCTTCAGCCAAAGAATGTCCCACACCTTTCCTTCTTTCCTCCCTTCCTCCCTTCCTCCCTTCCTCCCTTCCTCCCTCCCCTCCTTCCTTCCTTCCTTCCTTCCTTCCTTCCTTCCTTCCTTCCTTCCTTCCTTCCTTCCTTTCTTCCTCCCTCCCTCCCTCTCTCCCTCCCTCCCTCCCTCCCTCCCTTCGTTCCTTCCCTTCTTTCTTTCTTTTCATTTTTTACCTTTTTTTTTTTTCTGCAAAAAGCTTTATTGTGTCATTTGGTCCCGTGCATGGGAGAGGGCTTCATGGTGGTTAAGGAACGGCTAGTAGTTTGGGGAGAGGCTCAGGTGACGGTCAGACACCAGGGGGTGCAGAGGGGCCCCTCAAAGGCCTCAGGCTCCAGAGGCTCCCGGTGCTGGAGGGTGAGCCTTGGATGGGACACCCGCCCCGCCCAGCCTGGGGGCGCAGCCTGCGGAGGTGCCAGGTGTGGCCCGTCTTCCTGATGAGTTTCCCCTCCTCACCCCTGAAGTGGTTCTCCGGGAAGTCACAGGGATGGGGGAGAACCAGGGCCGGCAGCCCCAAAGGGCCTGGGGTCAGGCTCCTCTCCAAGGCCGGGGCGGCTTCCATGGCCCTGAGTTGTGCCCACTCCTCTGGGGAGGCTTTAGCGCCTCCTGGAAGAGGATGCAGCCACCGCGCTGGTTCTGCATCTTAAAAGCCGCCCAGCCCTCAGCTTCTTCTCCGCCAACTCGCAGAAGAAGCGGCCCAGCCCCCAAGACCACATCCTCACAGAGGAAACAGCAGCCCCAAGAGGTGGGTAGGTGTGCGAGGCCCCAGAGGCAGGCTGGCCGGCGATTGACCGCAGCCTCCATCTTGGTGGAATAATTTGACGAATTTGGGAGCTCATGGCTGTTCGGCAATAAGGAGTGAAGGTGGAAAACCCCCCAGTGTGTTGCTGGTCCCGGAGGTGGGTGTGAAGGTGGTGATTGGATAAGACGTAGGAGAGTGGCCGGAGGCTGAAGGAAGGGGTGTCCCTGGGTCTGTTCCGTCCAAACACTGTTGAAGCAGGAGACAGATCCGGGACCGCCGAGGGCACTGCCTCTCAGGAGACCTTTTAAAAGCCCTGCTGGGGTGAATGTTCTGGGTGTAGCATGGTCTGATGCTGGAAGTTTTGATTTGTGATATTTTGCTGCCACCCCTGCGCACCCTTAGAATGAACTGGTTCAATGCTTGCATTGTGCCTTTTTAGGATAAGGTGGAACCACATGTTTCTAGTGGAAACAAGTGTTTCTAGGTTAGAAACTTAGGTTAAATTTCATTTCTGCATAAGTGGGCAGGAGGGTCAGCTAAGAGAGACAGGAGGACCATAGCTCTTTGCTTATGATTTTCAAATTAATAAGGCATTTTCAAATGACTGGGTCATGTTTATTTCTCTATTTGGGAGCCTGCTTGCCTTCTTGTCCTTGAGACACAAAAAGGAGTCCTTAAATGAATGAGAAGGAAGAGGTTTGGGCCTGAGTGGATACCAGTTCCTTTATCTTTGGTGAACTTAGATGAAACTGAGCATTGCTTTTCTCTCAGCGGGAGGTAGTAGGACATCTTATCCCACAGCCTGCCATCTCACCTAACAAGACACTGTTCAAAGGCACCTCTCCGGTGAGCAGTTGTTCATGAAAACAGTCACCTGGAAACTTGCTTTGGTAGCTGCTCAAGAAGCCTGAAGTTTGCCCTAGCTGGGCTGGCTCAGTGGATAGAGCGTTGGCCTGCGGACCGAAGGGTCCCGGGTTCGATTCCAGTCAAGGACACATGCCCAGGTTGTGGACTCGATCCCCAGTAGGAGGCAACCAATCAATGATTCTTTCTCATCATTGACGTTTCTCTCTCCCCCTCTCCCTTCTGCTCTGAAATCAATAAAAACACATTAAAAAAAAGTTTGAAGTTCAACATGCTTCACGATATTAATAAACGCAAGGCTAAGGGCTGGCAGTCAAGTCCACAGGAGCAGAGCCTCTGAGCAACCAAAGGGCACCTGGATTTAGGTTCTGTTTTTCACGTCAGTCCTCTCTAGTCTGACATGGAACTTCCTTCTGGTCAGTGGCCGATGTTGCCAGGGACAGGGCTTGGGGCCTGTGCCCTGCTGCTGTGGGCCTCTCTCTGCCTGCCAGTAAGGACTCCGGGTGCCTAGTAACCGGCAACGACGGGGCCCTTGGAGCAAAGCAATTTTTACTATTGCACCATTGCTGGGAGGGCCCAGATGTTTAGCTCAGCATCTTCACTGTAGCTTTTGGAAATAGTTCACTCAGACCTCCCTCAGTGGAGATCATCAAGTTGAAAGGAAATGGAGTAAAACCCTCATTTGAGGGAACAGAAGAGCATGTGTCTGTCTCACTGGTGGTACCGAGAAACGGTTTTCCTTGTATTAAGTGCACCTCATGTATTTCTAATCCGGAGGTTTTCCAGAAAATGGGCGTTCTGGCTTTTAAAAGGCAAAATATAAATAAATTTAAATATATATATATATATATATATATATATATATATATATATATATATATATATATATATATATAAACTCCTCAGCCTTGGGCAAGTTACCGAACCTCCCAGACTTGGAATTCCTTATCCATATAATAGGAATAATGAAAACACGAGTGTGTTTTGAAAGGACCAAATGAGAAAGGGCACATGGCAAGCGCTGAAGGAATAGTTGTAGACATGGTTATTGGTGTGGTGGTCTTTGGGTTATTGTTTACGGTGATGCAATGGAGAGATGGACAGCAAGTAGCAGGAGGAATCATGAAAGGCAGAAAGGATATACTTTGCAGTCTTAGTCATGGATGCTCTAACCTCAGAACTGAAGTCCCTTCCTTGCCCAGAAAGGTGGAACAGCTGATGGAGAGACCGTCCCCAAATCACAGAGGGAGTTAGTCTCAAGCCACGAATTTATTCATTCTTCAACCCTTTATGGAGCACTTGCCCTACTATGTGGAAGCAATTTGCATAGCCTCAGAAACAAACAGAGCACACACCAGAGAGCTCCTGCTTGGAATTTACCTTATAGAACTTCTGCAAAATGTTTCCAAGATAAGTGCGTTTTTAAAAGGGACATAAAGAAAATAAACACATATCTACTCATTAGAGTAAGGATCAACCAGCACCTCGCAGGATGGGTTATGTGCAGGGGTAGGTGAGGAAAGGAAGCGGAGGATGGAAAGAGGGAAGGCGAATGACATTTCTCTGAGTCTGCCTTTTGTGTAGCTCTGACTCTTAGAACTAAGAGTCACATACCCAGAACAAAGAAGCTACACAAGCAACCAGGATGTAGGGAGAGCCCCAAAGGTTATGCAAACAGTAACGGATTAACCTAATGGTACCGCAACTGAAAAACGTCCCCGCACTGAGTGCAATGGGGAAGAAAATAATTTAAGCAACTTTGGAAAACAGTTACTTTGACTAGACATACACAAAAAAAGGCTACAAGGCTAAAGACAAAAGGAACTGTACACAATACTGTATTCCAGTCAGTCAATGTGTTTTTCAAGGAGAATGGGTTAGCAATTCTGAAACTGCTCTATGCAAATACGAGGGTTGAGCAATTAAGCAAATGTATTGTGGAGCCAGGTTTCATGCTGGTGGAGAAAGAGGTTGAAATAAATAAAGGAGGAAGGTGAGAATGAATTCTGTGGTGCTGGATTGGAATCTGACTCTTGGCTGTGTGTGTGTGTGTGTGCATGCATGTGTGTGTGTGTGTGTGTGAGAGAGAGAGTATACATAAACATCTCTCCTAGCTCTGTCTGTTGAGAAGGAACAAGAATCACTGACACTCTGTCTTAGTTTGTTCGGGCTGTTATAACAAAATACCCTATGGGTGGCTTATAAACAACAGAAATTTATTTCTTACAACTGTCAGTGTTGGGAAGTCCAAGATCAGGGTGCTGGCAGCTTTGCTGTCTGGTGAAAGCCTTCTCATCGTGTCCTCACATGGTACAAGGGCGGAGGGACTCTCTTGGGTCTCTTTTTTAAAGGCACTAATCCCATTTAGGAGGGCTCCACCCTCATCACCTAATCACTTCCCAAAGACCTTACCTCCTAATACCATGGCATTGGGAGTTTAAAATATCAACATGGGAATTTGGGGGGGGGGGTACAACAGTCAAACCATAGTGCCCCCCAATAGCAGTGAGGACACATGGTGCCCAGATTTTAGTTTCTAAAGAGTATTCCCCAATAAAAGGAATCCAGTCTCCTTGAAGAAATGGTTGATTCTGGGACAGGTGCCAGGAAAATGCAAGATGAGTCTGGAACATCTTCTGGTGACAGAAAGCAAAGGAGGACTCAAAGTTTAAGACAACTTGAGCCACAAAATAAATAATGATGGTAATGCATTACAACTCACAGAATAAACTAAATATTCATAAATACTAAGTGATTGAATAAAGAAATAAAGGAGAAGGGACATCTTTTTCTTACAGTAGAATTCCAATGATCAAATGTAGAAGGAATAGTGAAAAAAGAAAATAACCATTAGGCAAACACCAAGTATTAATTGAGGGTTTGGATAGATGCTAAAATTGGTGGGCCACAATATGAAGAGAAACAGGATATTTGCACCATCTTACAGTATCTTCCCACAAGACAACTAGTAATTACAAAGAATTAATAGTAATTTTATGGAGGAGAAACACAGCAGACACCTCCTGACTCAAGTGACCAAAGTTAGTATCACCAGTAATATGCCTTCTGAGAAGAGGCAATGAAGGGCACCATATCCCTTTATATAACATAAATATAAATATACACATAAATGTAAATGTAAATATCCTATCTAATATAAGAGTAATATGCAAATTAACCATCACACCCTCTGTCAGAAAGATGGCTGTGGTCACAGAGCTGGAATGAGCAGGAGGCTTGTGTTGTCACTGGTGATGGAGGAAGCCAAGCTTCCCACCTGCCCTGGCCTGCCCTACACTCCGCTCAAGGCTACAAAGTTTCAATTATAGAAGATAAATGAATCCCAGATTCCTGCTTCCAGCCCACGTGGCCTCCGATCAAGGAGGGGCTGGGAGCCTCAGTTGCCAGGGGCAACCTGACCTGACCTCCACTTAAGGTCACAAAGTTTCAATTATAGAAGTTAAATAAATCCCAGATACCTGCCTCCAGCCCACGGGCGTGGCCAGCCTGAAAATGGCCATCAGCCCCTCACCCAGGCACCCTAGTAGGAACCCCCACCCTGATCTGGGACACCCTTCAGGGCAAACCAGCTGACCCCTATCCGTGCACCAGGCCTCTATCCTATATAATAAAAGGTTAATATGCAAATGGACTTTAACAGTAGAACAAATGGGAATGACTGGTCACTATGACACACTGACCACCAGGGAGCAGATGCTCAGTGCAGGAGCTGCCCCTAATGGTCAGTGTGCTCCCACAGGGGGAGCTCTGCTCAGCCACAAGCCAGGCTGAAAGCTGCCAGCACAGTGGTGATGGCGGAAGACTCTTCTGCCTCCTCAACAGCACTAAGGATGTATGACTGCAGCTTAGGCCTGCTCCCTACTGGCAAGTAGACATCCTCCGAGGGCTCCTGGGCTGCCAGAGGGATATCCATGTGCTGGCTTAGGCCCACTCCCCGGGGGATCTGGCCTAAGCTGGCAGTCAGACATCCCCTGAGAAATCTCAGACAGTGAGAGGGCATAGGCCATGCTGAGGGACCCCCTCGAGTGCACAAATTTTTGTGCACTGGGCCTCTAGTTAATATATAAATAAGCTAATATAAATATATTAATATAAATAGCATTGCTGTCATTCTTTTCATTTATCCATGTGCTATAATTACCTACCACATTGTGGCTTTTATTATGACTTTGAATAGTTATCTCTTAAATCAACTAAGACTAATAAAAACAAAATATTTTATTTTACCTTTCTTTATTCCTTCTGCATTGCTTGTATCTATTTTTTAATTTTCAACTTTTATTTTTCTATCTTTATTTATTTAAAAATGGTTTCTGTCTCTTCCGTTGTTCTGACATCTTAAAAACAAAACAAAAAATCACGCACCTGTCTGGCTGAGGAGGGCGGCCTCTTCCTGAGATAGTCAGTTCTTACATAGAGCACAGGGCCTGGCCAGAAGCATGCCCTTCATCTGCAAACGAACCAACCTGGAGCCACAGTTCCTCACCTGGCCCGTCCACTCCAGGAGACAATATTCCCTCCACCTTAATTATTACAGGGCCAGGTGCTCAGCAACTGTAGCCTAAAGCTCCCAGAATTATTCAAATGAGCCCATCTTCAACGGTTTACTCTGTCCTGACTTTCCTTCCTGTGGAAACTCCAGGAAAGGCCATGGCCCTAAGTGTTTCCTTCCCTCACTCCTATCTTCAGCCTCCTGACCATCCCGATGTCCTTCCCATGTGGCCCTGCCTGGTGTGCGTGCTGTGCCCCGCCTCTCAGAACTGTGAGTATAACAAACTTTCTTTTCCTGCCCCCTCTTGTGTCTTGTCTTGTGGCCACACTTGATTGACCACATAAAGAACAAACACAAAACACCTTCTCTGGTGTTGTTTCTTTATGCAGATTTGAGGTTCAGGCTTATATGATGTCCCATCTTTCTGAAGAACTTCTTTTAGCATTTCTTGCAAGGCAGGTCTACTGGCCACACATTCTCTCTGGTTTTGTTTGTCTCAGAGAGTATTTTTCTTTCACTTTCGAAGCATAATTTTGCTGCATACAGAATTCTAGGTTGGGGGTCTTTTTTCTTTCAACATTTTAACCATTTCACTGCATTCTCTTCTTGCTGGCATGCTTTCTGACAAAAAGGCCAATGTCATTTTCATCCGTGTTCCTCTGTAGAACAGGTGTTTTTCATTACCAGTTTCTTTCAAGATTTTCCTTTTGTCTCTGGTGCTCTGCAGTTTGAATAAGATGTGCTGAAGGTGTGCGTTCTTCCAGAATTTATCTGCTTGCTGTTCTCTGAGTTTCCTAGATCTGTGGTTAGGGGATCTGTCATTAATTTTGAAAAATTCTCAATCACTATTATTTCCAAAATGTCTTCTGCTCCCTTTACTTCTTCTCCTTCTGGTATTCCCTTTGCACGTTATACCTTTTGTAATACTCCCACTAGTTTCTAGTTATTCTGTTTCTTTTTTCTCTGTATTTCAGTTTAGGATGTTTTGGTTGACATGTCTTCAAGCTCACTGTTTCTGCCTTTGGCTTTGTCTAGTCTACCAATGATTCTAACAAAGGCATTCTTAATTTCTGTTCCAGTGTTTTTAATTTTTTTTTCCTTATGAGTCTTTCTTAGAGTTTCCATCTCTGCTTACATTACCCATCTCTTCTCCCATGTTACCTACTTTTCTATTAAAGCTCTTATCATATTAATATTATTTTCGGTTCTTTGTGATAATTCTAAAATCTGTATTGTACCAAGTCTTGTTCTAATGCTTGCTTTATCCCTTCACCCTCTTTCTCCCTCTCTCTCTCATTTTATAATTTCTTATTGAAAGACAGCCATGGTATATCTGGCACTAGAACTGATATATCAGCCTTTTTGTGTGAGGTTTTATGTTAACCTGGCTGGGAGCTGGACTGTGTGTAACATTTTATGGCTGTGGGTGCCAGAGGCTTCAGTTTCTTCTGTTTCTCTCCTGTTATCTTTGGTTTTCCCTAAATATTTTTTCTTTTTCAATTACAGTGATATTCAATATTATATTAGTTTCAAGTCTACAGCATAGTGGTTAGACATTTATATAACTTATGAAGAGATTCCCCCAATATGTCTAGTACCCACCTGACACCATACATAATTGTTACAAAATTATTGACTATGCTGTAATTCTTTCTTACTTAGCATCTTTGTATTATAGCTTTCTGAATTCTAACCTGCTATTATTACATATGTTGATGTTGTGGAGGGGAAGCAGTCTATAGTCTTATGATTAAATCCCCATTCTTTTGTTTTGTTTTGTTTTTGCAGTGAGCCTGCGTCCCTGGGCTGTGATCTTCAGAAGTGTTTTTTACTTCCCACCCCACCCCCTCATGTGAGACAGGAAGGCTGGAGGAGGCTGGAGTTGTCTAATTGCCCTTCACCCAGATCAGATAAGACTCTGGTAAAGCAGCTTTCCTTGGGGTCAGGCACAACATCTGGGTATATTTCAACAAGGTCACTCTTCCCATGCCAGAAGCATGAAGGATCTCTCCAGTCTTTTTTTTTTTTTTTTTTCAGCTTGACTGGGAATGAAACCCGTAAACTTTTGGTGTGTAGGACGATGCTCCAACCAACTGAGCCAACCACCAGGGCTATAATCTGAGAGAGAGAGAGAGAGAGAGAGAGAGAGAGAGAGAGAGAGAGAGAGAGAGAGAGAACAAAAACAAAAAACCCCATTGATTGGCTGCCTCCTGTAAGCACCCTGACCAGGGATCAAACCCTCAAGTGGTCAAGGGCCCTGACTAGGAATCAAACCGACAACTTTTCAATTCATGGGAATGATGCTCAACCAACTGAGCCATCCCAGCCAGGGCTCTCTCCAGTCTTCATTGTGAGGACATGGTAGGTTCCCAGAAAGAAACCCACAAACATGTTGGGGGCCCTAAGACTGGGACCCTAAGAGTTTTTTAAATCCTTACCCAAGTTTATTGATTTGAGAGAGAGAAAAACAGAGAGAGGGGGAGGGAAAGAAAGGGGGGGGGAGGAAAAGAGAGAGAGAGAGAGAGAGAGAGAGAGAGAGAGAGAGAGAGAGAGAGAGAAACATTGATGTGAAAGAGAAACATCAATCGACTGCCTCTGGAACAAGCTCCAACCAGGAATGGAACCTGGAATCTCTGGTGTTAGGGACGACACTCCAACCAACAGAGCCACCAGCCAGGGCTGGGCTCCTGAGAGCTTTTAACTCTCAACCTAATCCCCCTGGAGCCTCCAGCACCTGACAAATTACCATCAGAAGTGTTCCTGCCAGTTCCAGCTCCAGCCGTTTTGCTGTTAGGATGAAGTTCTCTGATGGAGCTAAGATTTGCAGTTTGTTCAGCTTTTTCTTATTGTGAGGGTGGAAGTGATGACTCCCAAGCGCTTGCATATTGGAGTTAGAACTAGAACTATGTACGTGCGTCCTAACTTGAGGTCTGAGCTCCCTCCACTTGACTCCCACCAAGGCCTAGGCTTACCCAGAGCGAGCGAGCGAACATGGTCTCTGGGCCACAGCTGCCAGCGTCGGCCCCTGATGTACAGGCAGATGCTGTGGGAGACTGAACAGCAGGCCTTGTTGGAAATTTGGCTTGAAGCCTCCATTGTCTCAGCATTTTGTAATCTGGCTCTGGGCAGGGGACTGGGGGTGGAGGCCACATTTTGTGGGAACTCAGGCACAAAGGGGGTGTGAACCATCAGCCTGGGACTGACGCCAAGGCAGCGAGAAGAAAGCTGGGGCCCTGGCCAAGGCCCGGGCCCTCAGAGCATCCAGCTGGATGGGGCCATGCGGGCTGGGCCAGATGTGGGCTGTGAAAGTCACAGAGTTGCTGGCAACTCCTTGTCTGAAGTGGAGAGAGACAGGGAACAAACTGACATGCCGATCAGAGTGAAGTACTGCCTTCTAGGGAAACACAGGGGCCTCTGTGACCCAGGGGAGGAGCCCAATCCATTGTGAGGCAGCAGGGAGGCTCCATGGAGGAGCAAACCCCTGTGTGCTGAGGCCCAGGAGCTGAGCAGAAGGTGTCCAGCTGAGAGGGCAGCTGGCCTCTGGGTGCGGGGAGCAGCAGGTAAGGAGAGCCTGGTGATAGGAAATGCCTGCCCCACTGCGGGAGTTCTGAGCGGTTCAGTCTGTCCAACATCAGCTTTGAAATGCAGTTCAGCAAGAACTGAGGTTGGGAGTTGGAAAGGGTCCAAACCAAAGAAGTCTAATGCTAAATATGGCATGGGACACACACACACACACACACACACACACACACACAAAACATGCTCACACTTCATTGTTTATCTGAAATTCAAATTTAACTGGACATCTGTGTTTTTATTTGCTCAATCTGGCGACTCCAGCCCCAGGGACAATGTGGACTTAATTCCTAGATAGTGGGGAGTCATCAGAGACTTTTTGGGGAAGTGGGGGGTGGATGACGTGGCCAGATTTGCATTTTTACAGGAGAGGAACAGCAGTACAGACTGAAACCAGGGAGACCAGCTGAGAGAGAAGCCGTGGGGATAATGAGTAGGTGGACAGATAGGGATTCGTTAAAGGGGTAGAGCGAATGGGCCTTGGTGATCAACTGAGTGTGGACATTGAGAAAATGGGGACGTCAAGGATGACATCCAAGTTTCTAGGCAACTGGATGGAAAGGGAGACCTTTCCTGGGCTAGAAGCACAGGAAGAAAGGCAGGTTTGGGAGGGGGAGTGAGTCCAGCCGGGACACTGCGCCATCCAAGATGGGTGGAAGACCGCTGGAGGTGGGGTCTGGAATCCAGGCGAGGGGCCAGGGCTGGAGGTCAGCCTTTGGCAGAGATCAGCTTTTGGAGTGAAACCATGGGAATGGACGAGCATGCTCAGGGAAACCATATGAGGGGAGGAGGATGGGGGACTAAGAGCGGACCACTGAGAAGCAGTAACAATCTAGAGGAAGTGGAAGGCGGAAAATCCAGCTTAGACCCGGAGGCTGAGGCCTGAGGTCTAGAGAAACACTGGAAGGGTCTTCGTGAGGCATGTCCCTCCTGGAAGCTAAAGTGGGAGACAGAAGGAAAGTGAGCTTGAAAGTGTCAAGTGCAACCAAGACATGAAGTCATGTGAGGACAAAAGACAGTCTAGTAGGCCTGGCCAGTGTTTCTCAGTGGTTAGAACATCAGCCTGTGTACCGAAAGGTCCTCGGTTTGATTCCCGGGCCTGGTTGGGGAGCATACGAGAGGCAACCAATTGATGTGTCTCATATCAATGTTTCTCTCTCTCTCTCTCTCCCTCCCTCTCTTTCTCCCTCCCTCCCTCCCTCTCTTTCTCCCTCCCTCCCTTCCTCCCTCCCTCCCTCTCCCCCCTTCCCTCCTTTGAGGATTAACAACAAAATAATCTGGTGGATTTGGCTACTAGGGACCTGATAAAGTGGTGAGCTCGGAGCTGGGGGTGGGTGGGGGTGGGGGGAGGATGGGTAGAAAGTGAGTGAAAGGAAGAGGCAACTCTCTCCTGAACTTTGGCTGTGAGCCACCCAGACATGGTGGGCTGGCCACAGGCCTTTATCCCGCTCCCTCCTCAGATCCCACCAAACTACAGTGAAGGAATAAAGCAGGTGTAATCTGTCCACAGGGCCAGAGAAGCTGGGTCAGGAGGCACCAGCAGAAAACAGATTTCAACAGATCTTTGAAAGATAGGAAGAGAAGTAGGTCTTACAAGCAGAGGTGGCTATACCCATAGGCCTAAGGGCATCTGTTTGTTCTTGGAGGACGTGAGCAACAATGACTTCCAAATACGAGGCCCAGCAGAGGATGGCACTGAAAGAGCTGGGTCTTCAAGCCCTTTCCATGCCCCACTCCCAGAATGTCAACAGCCAGGAGTGTCCCCACCATGCCTGACCTAAACAAGAGATTGGAAGAATGTTCTCTTGAGTTAAGACCCAAAGGCTGGACCTCCATGGAGGATGATGCCAGCAGGAAGAGGCAGAGGCCAGAGTCCAGGTGACGGGGGATGAGGTCTGAACCTGGGCAGCCTTAGTGGGAAGAGGTGGGGTGGATTCAGGAGATATTTAAAAGACAACCTTTGTGAGAGATGAGGTGCGAACCCCTGCATTCTGGGGAACCCTGATTTTAAGTGTTCATACATTTTTGTAGGATGGGTGGACAGATGGACAGACAGGTGGATGAATGAACTATGCATCTCCCTGGCTCCCAGGAAGAATAAATGATCCCCCCACCCGCTTTGTCTCCCTCTTTATTACCCTTACCACTAGCCCAGCACAAAACCATGTCTTTGTCTTCTTCACTGTAGCTTCCCTAAGACCAGCGCAGGGCCTGGCCCAGAGTGAGGGCTCCGAGAACATTTGGATGAATGAATAAACTCATCTACAGGCAAAGCTCCCAGTCTGGCCACTTACCCTGTGAGTCTCAGTTTCCCCACCTGCAGCCAGCGAGTGCTGCTCAGGCATCAGGCACCTTTGACAGTGTGCACAGTGACTCTGTGAGTCCCAACAGAAGCAGCCCCTTGCACCGAATCCTGACTTTCCAGGACAACCATCGCCCTGGCATAGAAGCAGTTAACTACCCTGCTAAACTGCAGGAAAATTTTGCCTCACCCCCTGCCCCCTCTCCAGCATGCCAGATCCAGAATCTAATTGTGCAAAGGCTGGAGGACTAATCCATTTAGCAGAAGACATGAGGAAGGGAAGTGAGGAATTAGTGATGGCCCCTGGGAGATCAAGGTTTGGAATATGTTCAATTCCCGGCTGGAAAACTACTAGGAGATGAATACTGGCCCTGCCTAAAGACGGGCATTGTTGTGGCCAGAACAGAAATAGAAGGGGCAGGGCTTCCTCAGAGGTGGTGAGCCTCTCATCACTGGAAGCATTCAAACAAACATAGGGGACCCACTTAGAGGTGTGATGTACAAGGGATTCAAATGAATGCTTCCTTCCATCTCTGAATTCTTTTATTTATTTACTAGAGGCCCGGTGCACAAAAGTTTGTGCACTCGGGGAGGGTGGGTCCCTCAGCCCAGCCTGTGCCCACTCGCAGTCAGGGACCCCTCGGGGGATGTCCACCTGCTGGCTTAGGCCTGCTCCCTGGGCGATCGGGCCTAAACTGGCAGTCAGACATCCCTCTGGCAGCCCGAGAGCCCTCAGGGGATGTCCACTTGCCAGTGGGGAGCAGGCCTAAGCTGCAGTCAGACATCCTTAGCGCTGCTGAGAAGCGGGAGAGGCTCCCTCCACCAGCCATCAGCGTGGCTTGTGGCTGAGCAGAGCTCCCCCTGTGGGAGCACACTGACCACCAGGGGGCAGCTTCTGCATTGAGCATCTGCCCCCTGGTGGTCAATGTGTGTCATAGTGACCAGTCATTCCCAGTCGTTCTGCTGTTAGGGTCAATTTGTATATTACCCTTTTATTATATAGTTTATTATAGTTTTATTATTTAGTTTAGAATTTTTATTGTTGACAGGATTGCATATTCTAATCCAGTCCCCAGTGATAGGGCATGCTGGGGTCACTCTCCAAGGGATGATACACTTGCTGGCTCCATTAATCCTCCCAACAACCCCGGGAGGGCGCTATACACAGCCCTGTTTTGCAAAGAAGGAAACCAAGGCTCCATGGGACCAGTTGCTTGCCCTGGGTCACCCCGAAAAAGGGAGCAATCATGATAAGCAGCATTGCTTGGAACTGAAGCCCGGTGCTGGGCCAAGCACCCTACTCACATTCACTGACTTCTCTATTCAGCGATGCCTCTCTCCGTTTTCTAGATGAGGAAACTGAGGTTGGGAGAGATGAAATAATCTGTGCAGCGTCAGGAAATCAGTAATCATCGGTGCCCAGAGGCCAACACTGGTCTGAGGTTCGACTGATACCGAAGTCCAGGCTTTTAACCAGAGCAGCAGTTGCAAACTCAAGTTTTCAGGTGCTTTCCACGGCGGCTCACTGCTGGGAACAGCACAGGCCCTGGCACAGTGCCCTTCCCACCGGCTTCCTCTTCTGGGAGAACAACCAAGGGAAATGGGACAAGCTGCCACTATTTCTACCATCTTTTCCACCCCATTTCTCCATGGAAGGGGAGCAGCTACAACAGAGCAAGGTCCTGCAGAGAGAGGCCCACAGGGCCAGGGAGAGAAGCAGTGGTGACTGCATGGTTCTGGGTTGGGCCCAGGACACTGGTCCTTTAAGGAGCAAAGCCACCCACTCCTCCAGGACAGCACAGGGAGAGTGGGTCCCATCAGGTCCAAAGCACCTACTCTGTGCCAGGCACTGAGCAGCTTCGATCTATTGTCTCGTTTGCTCCTGATATTGACCCAGAATACTTACTTGACATAAACCAGCTCAGGAGGCCCGCGGATCGCCCCTGCCTGCTAGATGCTGCTCCTGCTGTTTCTCAGCTCACTTCTGCCCCAGCCCCTTCCCTCCACTGTCCCAAGGCCTCCATCTGCAGCCACCGTCCACACATGCCAGAGGGCACCCTAACTCTACCCTTGGCCTGACATTTGGGAACACTCTAGTGCCACCTTCTGGCTGACGCTGGAAGAACAAGGCCAGGCCTGCGAGTCCAGAAGCTGGGTTGCAGGTAAGCTGGCTGGTTGACTTGCTCCTAGACTTGCTGCGGAAAGAACTCGGGCAGCTCCCTAGGATGCATAATATTCAACCCGAGCAGAAAATAAGAGTGTCGGGGGGGGGGGGCGGGGAAGAAAAACACAGGAATGGGGAGCTCAAAATACCAACCGTAAGGTTTTGCTGTGGTGGAAAGAAAACCACAGACTCAAAAAATGTCAAAAATGGCTTTTTAAAAACCATCCACTCAAGGCACAAAGAAATGAGAGGAGCATGTGCCAACCACATCTGAGCGGTAACTCATCTCCCCTCTACCCACCAGTTTTACAGGTTCTTTATACGTGAGCATCACTCATGGTTTCATGCACAGACCCCACACGCGTGTGCATCTTTCTAGAAATCCTGTTGGGATGCACAGGGGAGGGAGAGCCTCATAATGTATATTTGAAAAGTGATTCAAGGTGTACATTTTGAAAATAAGGAGCCATTCAGCTCAATAAGGATTTCAGGTGAAAAAAGATTCAGATACACATTTGAAGAGACAATATTCTTTACAAAAATAAAATACCAAAGGGAGTATATTTTGAAGGCGTAAAGCATTAAGGATATTTCCGTTGTTGAGGTTTTAACTTTTGGGGCGCGTGGCACCAAGTTCTTTTGATATGAGGTGCTGGTTCCCTCCTCACTGTGCTCTTGCTATGGAGGGCCACGCTTCGGCCCTAAGCATCCCAGCAGGTGGCACAAAGAGGGAACCACAGGCACTTAAACAGTCTCCAAAGTCTATGAATGAAGACAAACCAATCGCTCAGGATAGCGTGATGTTGGTACTAAGATAGGAATAAGTAGCTTGCAGGGCCGGGTGAAGCGGTGTCAGGGAAAGAAACTGGAGTGGAGACGATGAGGGCCACCCTAGCCAGACTATCCCTTCTACTCCGACTAGGGGTAGTGCGAGCTTCTTGCCAAGACCTCAGGGTCCGAAAGGGAAGGGGCCTGGACACTGAAGGCTACCCAGCCAGGAAGATGCAGCCTGTAAGAGGGGTGGGATTGGGGTGGAGGCTGAAGGCAGGGGTTTGGGCAGGAGCCTGGCACCTGGGAGGAGGCCTCTTGGCTTGAAGTCCCAGCCCCGGCTACTGCTTTGCAAGGCCCCTTCCCTCTGCAGGCCTCTGTTTCCTATAAAATGGGCGGTGAGGTCCACTGAGAGACGCGCTTCTCACCTTTTCACGTGCACTCAAACCATCTGGAATATTTTTAAAAGGCAGCTTCTGATTCAGTAGGTCTAAGGTGGGATTTGAGAAGCAAGCAGGGAAGACTGGCCTGGGTTCCACACCCACCCACCCACGGAAGTGGTTGTCCTTGTGTTCATTCATTTGTTCACGCATTCAACAAGCATTATCTGGGGTGCTCTCTGCGCCAAGACCTGCCTTGCGGACATAGGAATGGACAAGACCCAGTGCTGCCCTTGAGGAACCCATGGACACGAAACCAGAGCCCCACGGAACCAGTGTTGAGGAAACAGGAAGCCCGAGGTGGGGGGTTGTGTAACACTAGAGAGGCCCCCGGCCAGACATGGGAGGTCAGGCTTCCCAGGAAAGATGATTCCTTCATGCACTTTTAATGAGCTGAGCACAGGCAAAGGTGAGGGTGGGGGAGGGGACGGTGTTTCCGTCAGAGGAGAAGCCTTGCTCAAAGGCCCAGAAAAGACAGAGCCAGGTTAATTGTGCAGTGAGAGAGGCCACGCACAGACGCACGTGGCAAATACACACACTCGCACGCTCACACCCACATCCCTTTGGAGGTGCAGATGCAGGAAAGAAGCAACATCTTAAAGAGGTGAGATGAGAATTCTTATGGAAAGAACCTCCGTGAGCTCCCACTGGAGTGGGTTGTTATGTATGGGATGGTTTCCATGGCAACTCTCTACTTTCCTCACCAAAGATTCTGCAAGTACGGCTTTCAAGGTTCCTTCAACCCCCAGCTGCCGAATTCCAGAGGTTGCCCCTACCCCCACTGTGGGCCCCCACACCTGGGAGAACCCAGCATCAGGGAGTGTCCTGTCACACACAAACTTCACACCTACCCCACCCTTGTCTGCCCAGACCCTGCCTGCTCTTCTCCATCTTTGGCCCTATGCTACTCCCCGCAACAACTTTGGGAGATGTCTGGTTACCCCTTTTAGAGGTGACTGAAGCTCAGGGAGAGGCAGAATTACCCAAGTTTGAATCCTTTTCATGTGGAACGGGAGGGGTGTGGTCTACAAAAGGTCAAGGTCCTAGATGCCCTTGCATTGCCCCCACCCCAAAGCTAGAGCATGTACTCGTTCATCCCATCCATCCATCCTGCAACCTCTAGGATAAATACTAAAAGAATGGAAACTAACTAGCTAATAAAGAGATGACATGGATTAATAAAAAATATCAAATCCATGGAGAGTAAGGTGAGAAAGAAGATAAAAAGGAATACATTTTTTAACCAAAAAAAGTAAAGCACAAAAGAAAATTCAAAAGTAATACAAATATTGAACTGAGTGGTAAGTGCAGAGTGTTCATTTTGACCTGATATATATACATTACACATATTAACTAAATATTCTTTCCTTTGTCTCAGCCCCATAGCTAATAAGAACAAATTGAAAACACAAAGCAAATGTCAGGGAACTAGGCACATATACAGTAATATGATCTCATTTGCATATATATGTATATACAAAGAAGAAAAAGAAATAGTAGGTGGGACAAACAGAAATGTATACATACACTTTTTTGGAGGAAAAAATCTGGAAGCCTATTTACCAAAATGAAATTGTGGCTGTGTGTGTGTGTGTGTGTGTGTGAGGGGGTGGTATATTCAGGAATGGGGGTGGAGGATTGAGGGGGAGTTCATTTCTGCCTTAAAAACATCTGTGAAGTTTGCATATTTTTCAGTAAGCGTATATTACTCACATAATTACAAATTATACACAGGTTGAAAACATACTACCATTTTGAAAAAATAAAAATTTAAACATGTAATGAGAATAGACCCTGGTGTGCCTACCAGCCCCAAAGGCCTTTGTAATGTGGGTTCCTTCCCTCTCCCCAGCACCCACCTCTAGTGTAGGGACCGACTCCTGCTGTCGTGACCTGTCTCGTCCACACGGTGGCGCTGTGGGGCTAGCCCAGCCTCTCCCAGCTCAGGGCTGGTGGTTGGGAGTGGGGAGGAGGGAGTGGGGTGTCGTGTGGTGGGGCGGAGGCGGCGCATCTTCAGAACAGATTTATTTCTTCAGCCTGCCGCCCACAGCCTTACCAGGTGGCATCCGGATCGCTCGCACGCAACAGGTCAATCGCCCCCTGTAGGTGGCTCTGGAGCATCCAGAGCATCTCAGCGCCAGCTTCCACACCTGGTCCCGCCCATCCCACCTCCGGGCACTGAGTTAAACGATCTCCTATCTCGCAGTGACAAGACTGGATTCCCAGAACATGCCTGCAGGGCCCTCATAAGTCTTGTTATGTCGTTCTTGGAGCCTCTCCAGAGGTAGTGAGCACTAGGTCCCTGGAGGAATGCAAGCCACGTTGACTCACCTCACCTGCCAAGGAAGCAACAAGGGGATGGGGGTAGGGGCAGGGGTGAGGGTGGGAATCCTGCCTTGGACCAGATAACGCTGAGTCCCTCTGGGCTGAGACTGGGTGTTTCTGATCTGGCTCTGAATTCTCCTACATGCAAATCTGGGCAAGTCACTCTCTGCTTAAGACACTCCATGGTTCCCCATTGCCCACAAAAAAAGGTCCAAGTTCCTAAGCCTGACTGCTGAGATTCTTCACCACCACTACGCTCCCCAACACACAGCCACCTCACTGCACCCCTTGCTCCATCACTCTGAATCCTTTCATTCCCTCCCACCTGCCATGCTCTCTCTCACCTCTGAACCTTCCACATGCTGTTCCCATTCATTCAAACACTTGTCCATCTCTCTCTCTTTTTGCTAATTCTGACTTGTTCTTTAGACCCTATAGTTTTAAATGTTGCCTCCTCTTAGAAGCCCCATCAGGCTTCCCACTCCTAATACCACACTTGATTCAAATTATGTATTCACTAGAGGCCCGGTGCACAAAAATTTATGCACTCTGGGGGGTCCCTCAGCCCGGCCTGTGCCCTCTCACAGTCTGGAACCCTTCAGGGGATGTCCACCTGCTGGCGTACCTGGCCAGTCTGGGTGAGGGGCAGAGGGCTGTTTCAGGCTGCCCACAGCCCCTTCAGTGTTCAGGTCTCTACTGGGGTGCCTGGCCAGCCTGGGTGAGGGGCAGAGGGCTGTTTCAGGCTGCCCCTTCAGGGGTCGGGTCCCTAATGGGTGCCTGGCTGGAAACAGCTATCTGGGATTTATTTAACTTCTATAATTGAAACTTTGTTGCCTTGGTTTCCCCCCCCCTTGAAGCCTGGGTTTCCTCTGGCAACCCAAGGTCCCAACCTGACAGGTATCTGGGGTTTGTTTATCTTCTATAATTGAAACTTTGTAGCCTTGAGTAGAGCTCAGGGCCCACAGGGCCCTGGCTTCCTCCATTGCCCAGGACAACTCCAGCTCTGTGGCCGCCACCATCTTAGTTGAGTTGATTTGCATATTTGCTCCTGATTGGTTGGTGGGCATGGCTTGTGGGTGTAACAGAGTGAGGGTTAATTTGCATATTACTCTTTTATTAGATTAGATTACTTGCCTCCCCAACTTTTGACAGTGGGCCCCAGGCAGGCAGAGGCTTGTCTGCCTAGGCTGTCACTGCTCCAGGGCCAAACTGTGGGACACCTAGTAGGTGCTCCATACATCCCTGTTTCGTGAATCAGTGTTCATTAACGTGCATTGTGGGGTGGAGCCCTTTCCCTGAGGTGCCTCAGGGCCTGGCAAGGGTGCTTTGGGCTGTGGATGGGAATGAGATGGAAGGGACTGGGTACAGTTACAACAGCCCGTCCAGAGAAACTATTGGGCTCCCCTGGGCTCTGGTTGCCAGAGGACATGAACCACAATGGCTGGCGGTTGCCAGGGCCTCTCCCCAGCACACAGCAGGTGGCTGGCCAGGCTGGCTTCCAGCAGCACCAGGAGAGGTGAATGGCAGGCGCAGCTCCAGCCAGCTCTGCCCAGTGTCATCCCTAAACATGCGGTTGCTCCCAGACCCCATGTCCAGTCCACGGGCTCTGCTGACCTCCTGGAACATTCTCAGCACCGAAACTCACTTAAATTCATCATCCTTCCCCAAATTGCTTTCGTCCTGGGTCCCCACCCCCCATGACACTGCCCTTTCCTCCCTCTGCCATGCACTCACCTATCACTAGAACCTGGTCTTTAATTGAAGACCCCACATCTGCTTTGATGACCGTCCTGGGGTCCTGTGAGGACAACACCTCCTCCCCTCCTGCCCCTCACACCGCCCACACCTCATATTACAACAGACTTCTTCACATTCAGTTTCCCAAATGAGCTGTGACTGCTCTCTCCTCCTGGCCTGGACACCCCTTTCTACCTGGCAAATGTATATGTCTTCCTCAGGCTCCCCTTCCTCCAGGGAGCCCTCCCTGGGCCAGTTCCCTTCCTTCAGCTGCCACAGTCACCTTGGCTTCCCCCGTCTCTGCCAGGTCACACTGTGTTGCCAAGCCCAGTGGTCAGTATTGTGTCCCCAGCTTACTTGGCTGCTCAGCATTGCCTGGTTCAGCTGGTCATGCTCCCCTTACCAAACCCTTTGTCCCCTTGGCTCCGAGGTCCCACTTCCCTTCTGCTCCTCTTCCTTCTACTCTGAGGATGCTCCTTCTCAGTTCTCTGACAGCCCCTTCCTCATCTCCTTGCCCTCGAATGATGGCATGCCCCAGGACTTGGCCCCCACACACCTCTCCTCCATCTACTCCCTCCCTCGGTGCCGGCATGAAGCACGTTAACTCCCCTCTACATGCTGCAGGCTCCATGTTCCTATCTCCAGCCTGAACCTGATTCCTGACTCCAGGCTCTACCCTCTCACCTGCTCCTCGCCTCTCCCCTTGTTGGTGTATGTGAACCTCCAACTTAACAAGTTCAGGTCAAGGTCTTGTTCAAACACCCTTCCTCCAACCAACTCCTCTTCTGGAGTCCTCATTCTTCTGGTTCCTAAGCCTGAAACCTTGGCATCATCCTTCACTCCTTTTTATCACCCTACATCCAGTCTATCAGGAAAGCCCATGGCTGCCTTCAAAATATGCCAGTGCCCCGCCTCTTCTCACCACTTCCATCCAACAGGTTGGTCCAAGATTCCTCACTGGGTTAACCTCAGTGGCCTGCTGACCTGTCTCCCTGCTTTAACCCTGGCCCACATTGGTCTAATCTCAACCCATCAGCCAGCCTGTCAGTCAGGTCACATCCGCCCCTTCACTTGGAGTAGCAGCCAAGCCCTCCTCTGCCTGCGAGACCTTTGGGAGCTGACCTGCTCTCCGTGGCTGGTCCTTGAACATCCTGCCTCAGACCCTTTGCACTGGCTGTTCCCTCTGCCTTTTTTTTGTGTTTTTATTGATGTCAGGGAGAAAGGGAGAGGGAGAGAGAGATAGAAACATCAATAATGAGAGAGAATCATTGACCGGCTGCCTTCTGCTCTAGGGATTGAGGCCACAATCGAGGCATGTGCCCTGACAAGGAATCAAACCGTGACCTCCTGGTTCATAGGTCAACCCTTGACCACTGAGCTAAGCCAGCCGGGCTGTTCCCTCTGCCTTTTATACTTCCACCACTCATGTCTGCACAGCTCCCCGCTCTTGGAGGATGTGTTGATGGGTTAATGACACGTTCCTCACAGCTCTGCACAGAGAGGCCTTGCCTGACCATCCATATACAACTCTTCTCCCAGTATTTTCTACCCCTTCCCTTTGCCTTATTTCCCTTATGAGCTCTTCTCGCCAACCCACATATCATATGAGTTTATTATCTATCTTTTCCACTAGAATATAGATCTGGGAGGACAGGGATTTTTTCTTTTCACTTGAGTCCCCTGCTGTATTCTCAGTATCTGGTACAGATAGACCCTCCTTCACCAGACAGTGAAGAGTAAAAAGGCAGGAATATGATTGTATTCACCACCAACACCAGAGTACGCAAGCCATTATCAGCGCTCAACAAATGCTGAAGGCATAGAAGAGTGGATGGGCAGGTAGATGAGGGGAGGAGTGGGTGTGAATAGATGATGGGTGGATGGACAGGTGATGGGTGGACGAAGAGATGATCCAAGTTGTTGACTGAGCAAATGTTGTCCCAGGCCCACCTCTGCAGGAAGAAGCAGGCCTGTCTACCTGGAGTCACCTGAGCCCCAGAGCACCTGAGATGCTGAGGTCTCAGATCCTGACTGGCCCCAGCAGATTTGCCATGCTCATTACCAGCAGCGAGAAAAAACTGATCTCAATTCTAAGTTCTCATGGCTTTTGATACAACAGTTCTGCTTCTGAGCATCTTTCCAAGCAAAATACTCACACTGGTGCACAGAGATAGATGTGTGTGGAGGGGGTTATGGCTGCACTGCCTGCGACCATGCAAAAAGGAGACCAGGCTGATGTCCCTTAGTAGAGGACCACGGGTGAATGGTGGTGCAGCTCACTGCGTGGAGCTTGGTGGCCGATACCCAAATCAGAGAGATGGATCCATGTGCTGGGATGAGAAGATTCAGGGTTGAGGTGGTAAGTGACAAGAACATAGCATAGAATAATCATATGGCATGAGCATGGGTGGTGTGAATAAATACAATTTGTGTGTGTGTGTGTGTCCATGCGCCCATGTTCATGTGCATTGAAAAGGGGTTGGACTCATACCCACCACTCAGCCACGGCCATCACTGGATAGAGTAGGATTAGAAGGGAAATTTCCTTGTTAGTGTATATATTTCTTTATTGACTTTTCCATTAACAACAAGCTTTCCTTTCTATGTAATTGGACACATGGTTTTAAAGAAATTGTCCCTATGTATGTTTCTGTACTTAATCTAAACATACATATTTCTAGCTTCTTGATGGCAGGCAATGGTTTGATGACAGTTGGGTTGCGTGGAGGATGGGTTGATGAGTTAATGACACGTTCATCCCCCCAGGGTGTGGGTGTGAGAGCAATAAACAGGTTCTGACCCAACCAATCCTGAAAGCATCCCCCAGGCATTCAAGGCCCCCTTCTACCCAACTTTCAAATACAATCTCCCAGGATCCTCCAACAGATACCGCAGGAGTCAGCGTGTCCGGCCCTTGCCTGTTTTGTACAGCCTGTAAGCTAAGAATGCTTTTTAGATTTTTTAATGACTGAAAAACAATCAAGAGAAGAGTGTTATCTCATGACACGAGAAAATCATGTGAAATCCAAATGTCAGTATCAACAAATAAAGTTGTGTTGGCAGACAGCCTTGTTCATTCATTTGTGTGTCGTCCCTGGCTGCCTTGAGCTATGATGGCAGAGATGGGTAGTTACAACAGAGGCTGAGTGACCTGCAGAGCCTCAAATATTTACTCTCTGGCCCTTCACAGAAAAAGTTTGCTGATCCCTGATATATATAGTCTCTTCTGTCCAAGCCAGCTGTGTGGCCTCACTGCTTGGCCTTTGTCATGGGAAAGGAACAAGGCCCCGAGTGGGTCTGCCTTGGGCCCACCTGTAGTGTGTGGGCTCTTGACTTTGCACAGGAGAGATTTTACAACACAAGTGCAGGTGATTTTGAGAGTCCATTTGTTAAAGCTGGGGACAGTGAAACAAAGGAAGGGCTTGGGATACACAAAGCAACAGGAGGTATCCTAGGTGTTGCTCTGCTTTGGCTCTCTAGAAACATTCTAGGAGAGAAGTGAGTCATGCTGGGCCGCGTGGACTCTCCGAGAAGTAAAAGTCACAGTGACAGAAGCGAACCAAGGCAGCGCTGCTGTTAGCTCCCTGAAAAGAAAGAGAAAAGGGGGCCTTGGAAACAGGTTCAGGATGTTAGCCCTGGACGAGCTGCTGCTGCCCACTGCTCTCCTGATTGCAAGTCTCACCAGGACCCTTAGAGGTTAAGAGAGAGAGAGGCCAGAAAAGGCATGCCTAAAGGAAGAAGGCTCGGTTGGCGAGAGAGAGAGAGAGAGAGAGAGAGAGAGAGAGAGAGAGAGAGAGAGAGAGAGGGGGGAGAGAGAGAGAGAGAGAGAGAGAGAGAGAGAGAGAGCGCATTGGGGCCTTCCTCTTGAGGGTTTTTAAAGGCGGGATTTCAAGGGAGATCTCAATAAAATATTCATCAGCTTTCCAGGTGTGCCCTTTCAGGGTCTCGGTCTCCACTGATTGGTTGGCATTGGGAGAGGGGATCCTTAGTCATTGCATCTGGTCCTGATGTCAGCCATGGCGTTGCTCTGTCTAGTTTTGCTGTTTTTCTGAGCCTGGAGCTGAAACACAACTGAGGTCTAAATGTCATTTCTAATTTAACCAAAACTCTGTCTCTGCGGTTAACAGACCAGAGGCTTTATCCCTGAGATTATTTGATGCTGATCAGAACCTCATTGTCCTGAGGCCTCCATGCTTAGGAGAGTGGTTGCTATGCAAGGGCTCGCTTGGGGGCCATGTGAGGCTCCTCTCCGGCATGTCTCCCTCCCCTAAGGGTCCAACTCCTCTGACCAGCAATATGAGAGGTCAGGGGGTGTAAACTGAGGAAACCCTTCAGGTGGAGGTCCTTGTTTTCCTGGTTTTACCCATTGCTAGGCACCGGGGGGTGCTCTGCCCTGGTGACCTTCCTCTCCTGGCCTATTGTTCTTGCTCTGCTCATGCCTGTCTAACTGCCTACCACAAACCTATACGCACTCTCTGTCTGCCATCTCCTTGTCTGCCTGCTGGAAAACTCGCCATCCTAAGAGATCATGTACAACCCTCCCCATGGCCAGGGTGGCCCACTCACTGCCATCTATGTCCCTCCTGGCTGATGCCCGGGGCACCTCCCCACCCTCCCAACCCCTATCCTAGTGGCGATCCTCATGGGCTCTGATTCATTCTGTGTCTCCAACACTTGGCACAGTTTTTGGCTAAAGTCTGTTGAACTGCGTGGACTGCTATCATGGTTGGGTTGGTAAAACGCTTCCAGGCTTCTTGGTATTGTGTTTTGTGTGTTTGTTTTTCTGAATCATCACAAAAGCTGAAAACTAGCCAGGAAGTCTAGAGGAAAGGAGTGGGGTCAGGTGGAGTGCAGAGAGCTGAGCACATATTGGGGTTCTGGTGATCGCAGGGTATCGTCCAGGGCAGAGTCACTCCGTGTGACCACAGAGCACAGGCTGGGGTCAGTGTGGAACAGCAGCAGGACACAGCATGATTGCATTGAGGAGGGCCCTTACTTGGACTCAGAGGGAGCTGTCAGGAAGTGAGTTCCCTGTTCTTGCAGGTAAGCAAACACTGTTTGGACCGAGGATGTAATGTAGGAGATTCTTGCTCTTTGGGAGAGAGGGTCGGGAAGGGGGGAGGGCACTGACTGAGCCTCCGATCTGGAGCCCTGGGAAGCCTGAGGTTCTTGGGTACCAGGCTATTGGGCATCACCAAGGCCACACTCTGGGGGTTTGGGGAGGAGAGGAGATCCCCCTTATCTGGTCTCATCCTGTGGCTGAAGTGCAGGGCATGCCAGTGTCTCCAGGGCTTCCCTAAGGAGGCAGGGCCCTGGGATCTGGCAGCCAGGACATGGTTTCCAGAAAGTGGAGGACCCCAGACCACCATCCCCGCCCCGCCCCTGCCCCCGCCCCGCCCAGTCTGGGAATCCCCACACTCCGCCTTCCCTCAGGGCTTGTCTTCTTCCTGGAAAGGCTTGAGGTTCTTTAATGATAAACCAGCCTCACATTTGTGCGGCCTGAGGAGCCGCCGCGCCCTGTGCTGAGCAGCGTGCCTGGCAATCCTCTGCACAACCACCAACCACAGCGTCCAGTTCCTTCCCTTCCCCAGGAAAGACTCCCGTTTCCATCCCCTCCCACCCAGCAGTGGGGGGAGGACAGAATCGGGGGGTGGGAGTGGGTGGGGGATACAGGTGAGCTCTGCCCCTCTGGAATCCTGGTTTCCTCCCCGAGAGCTCTGGGGGGCCCTGCAGGCCAGAGCTGTTGTCATCAGGAGGCCAGCCTCTCATGCATGCCCCGGGGAGCAGATGACAGGACCAGCCTGTAGCGTGCCCTCGTCCCCTGCCAGCTGGCTCAGAACTTGTTAAAAGAAGCCAACCCCCAGTTCCAAGGCCTTCGGACAAGCCACGCAAGCAGAGCCGACCCTTAAATGCAGGGCCCAGGATACAAAGCGGGGCAGGGGTGGTAGTGGTGTGTGTGTGAGTGTGACCAAAGGCTGGATGGACATTCCTTCTCAGTGACCCTGTCGCACCTCTAGCCTCCCGGCCACCCCCGCCCAGACATGCTTCTTTTCTCCTTGGCTGGAGGCGCTGCTGGGTGCTCAGCGGGGCCGGCAGGGCTTTCGGTCAGGCAGATATGGTCTCCAGCCCTAGCTCTGCCCCATCTCGGGGATTCGGTGTTGCCTCTCAGTTTTCCCTTCTGCGAAATGGGGCTCAGAGAACCTCTTTCGGAAAGTTGGCAAGTGAGGCGCATAGGCAGTGCCAGGCTCACAGGATGCCCCCTGCCCCCAAGTAGAAGATGCTCTAGTCTCCCTCCTGGGGCCCAGGCCACCCAGACAAGCATTACGAGGCGATGTGGGGAGAGAGCGGGCGGGAGCGTCTGGAGGGTGGGGTCCCGGTGCTCAAGTGGGTGCTCCTGGGTTTGTGCTGATAAATCAAGGCTCAGGCAGTGGGGGAAATATTACAGCTCACCCCGACTCCTCCCACCATTTCATCCCGCACATATTTAGGGGGGTCCACGCTGTTGGGCACTATTCTAAGTGCTGGGGTGCAGCATGGAGCTTGCAGGAAAGCAAAGAGGGGTTGGCAGATAACACACAAGTAAATATGTAATGCGATGTCAGGTAGGATCCTGTGCCAGGAAGAAAAGTGGGGCGGGGCCAGCGAGTCATGGGAGAAGCGGAGGGTGGGGCACATTGCCGGGGTGGCCAGGGAAGTGGCATTTGACCAGAGACTAAACACAGAGAAGGACGAGGTTCTGGGGAATCTCTCTCTAAGCAGAGGAAGCAGTCAGGCCCTGGGGTGAGAGAGTGGGGGTGGGGAGGTGATTGGGAGGGTGAAGGGAGAGAGAGAGGAGAGGAGGAGGAAGGGGAGGCAGGCAGGGGAGGAGATGAGGGGCCAGACCATGCAGGGACTTGAAGGCCGTGCTGAGGGTTCTGGATTTTAGATTTCCTGAGTGCTTCGCCTGGCCCTGTTCTGAGCTCTGCCTGTATTAACCCATTCATTCTCCTACCAGCCTTTCAGGGACTATCCTTATCCCCTGATCACAGATGAGACTGAGGCACGGAGAAGTGAAATCACTTGCCGAGGGTCACCCAGCTGGTGAGTGGGGGCTGGGATTGGACTTAGGCAGGCTTACCTGTCCTCACCTGAGAAACCCAGGATGCTCTGGGGCAGACTCAGGCCCGGACTGGCCTGTGTGCTGGAGAGGCAGGTGTGGGTCAGGCTCCACCCTCACTCAGAGCCCCAGGAGGAGTGAGACCCTGTGGGCCCCCCATGGGCTCTGTTTGGCCATGGACAGCAGCATTTAGCTAGAAAATTAGGACCCAGAGCAGAGAATTAATTGAAAGCTCACCCAGCCCTGGGCGTTGGGCACCTCTACCAGGAGCTGGTACATATGATAGTGCTGCCTGCCTTTCCCCCTCATGTCTGCCTGGCGAACTCTTCTTCAACCCTCACAGTCCAGCTTGGCTAGCACCTCCTCCGTAAAGGCTTTCCTGATTCTGCTGAGCAGGTGGCTCTCCTCTGGTCTGGCTTTACCCTGCAGGTTCCCTCCTCCAGCATTTAATCCCCTGGGTGTACAGTCTTCCCTTCATGTGTCTGGCTCCTGGGCTTGGCCCAGCCCGGGCATGGCAGGGGCAGAGAGAGTGAGCGGGACAGACACAGCATCGCTCCACACCAGCCTTCTAGCCTGGGCCACCCCACCAGGGAAGGCAATAAGCAAGCCGATCATGAATGCCCGCTGTCTCTCACTGAGCCCACTGCTGGGCTCTCCTGCCCCTACTCCCTCCTGCTGGCGTTCCTCCATGCAGCCAGACTTGGGGCCAGCTGCCATTGTGACTACTTAGCTCCTTCTCATCACACGCAGTGACAGGTCAAGCCTGGAAGCAGGAGCTCCTGCTGCGGCTGGAGCAGGGTGGTGCAGCGAGTTGTGCACTGGGCTGTGCCCGGAGCGTCTGGACCCACCAGGCCCACCGCTCTTTTGAGCTCCGATTCTGCCGCCAGGAACCGCCTCCTCGACATCCGCGTGTCTGCCTACATCTCCCACCACAGAGCGTGAGGTCCCCATCCTCAAACCCCTCCTGCTGGGTCTCCTCTGGCTCTGTGTGTCCATCTAGATGCTCAGGCCAGACAGGGTGCTCTTTCCCTTCCTCCACATCTGATGGCTCTGCCACACCTGAGGGACCCACACGTACCCTGAATCTGTCTGCCTTCCTCCACCCTGTCACCAGCACCCTGGTGGAGTACTAGCATCCGTCCCCTGAAAGACTAGCATCTGTCCCCTCAAAGACTAGCATCCGTCCCCTCAAAGACTAGCATCCGTCCCCTCAAAGACTGCAGCAGTGTCCTATCTAGCCTCTCCACGTGCGCTGTGGCCCCTCCTCTGTCACTTTGCACACGGCAGCCTTCATGTCACTCCTCTGGCCCACAAAGCCTGCTGGGAAGCGGCCACTGCGGCTTTCCTCTTCCCTCAGACCTTTCTCCTGCCCAGCCCTGACCATGTGGGCTGTCATTGGGAACCTCCTACTCTGCTCACTCCTGGTTATTCTCCCCAAACCTCCTGGCCAGGTCACTGCTCAAATGTCACCCCCTCAGACGGGCCTTCCCCGGCCCCCTGACTGCAAGCAGTGCCCTGTCCTGCTTTAATTCCAGGATTGGCACTTCTCTTCCTCTGAAGGGGTGCGTGCTGCCCGCAGCTAGAATGTAAGTCACGCCAGAGGAAGGACACTCTCATCCTGGCCCCCAGCGCAGGATCGGGCACAGAATCAGCATCTGAAACTGCAGGTGGGATGAGTCAAAGAACCCAGTGGGGCTGGACGCCTTTGCTGCAATGCAGGCATCTCCAAATGCCGGCACTTTTTGACCCAGAAATTTCACCCTAGGAGGTCATGAGACAGATGTGCGGAGAGTATGTCTGAGATGGTCATCACACTGTGGTTTGTTGTCCATCGGTAGGGCAATGGCTCAGATCGGGTATGGCCCAGCCAAAGGGTGGAATGTTGTGTGTCCGCTGAGCGGGAGAAGATGGGTCTGTCCGCATGGTCATGTCACCAAAGGAAGAAGTCAGAGCCCAGTGCTAAGACAGATTTGTTGTGAGTTCCTGGAGCCCGGAGCTCTGGTTGCACTCAAATTTTGTCTAATTCATAGAAAAAAGGGAAATGGATTGGGAAGCTGGGAGCTGCCATGCTAATCCTACTCTGACCTTGTCCTGTGAGAAAAGGGAGGCCTGGGCATGGAAATGCCTGTCTCTGGATCACACCAGTGCCTGGAGGCACAGCCAGAACTGGGCCCAGGTCCCCCTCCCACCAAGCTCCACCCCCTGCTTTCAGCCAGTTCTGGGGGGCACAGCCTGGTGAGGGGTGTATCCTCAGCCTCACCATGAGATCCTCAAGGCAAATTCTGTCTTTCAGATCCTCAGCTTCCTTACCTGTAAAATGGGCCCATATCCCCCGCCCCCCTTCCCCCCGACACACACACACACACATCTCTTTTGTAGGTGTCAGGACTGTTAAAATTTGGGTTTGGATCAGTATTATGCTTCCTGAGTGCTTAAGACGCACCTGCCCAGTCCTGCCTTGACTTATGGCTTTCAGGTACTTTATCAATTCCACGCAGCCATCCTATGAGGAAGGGCTGGGTTGCTCTGTTCTACCAATGAGACTCCCAAGGGTGAGGTAGCTACCTCAGTGCCATGTAGGTGGTAAGCGGAGAGCCTGGATAGGAACCCAATGGTCAATTTCAGCCCCACTGGACCATGTATTGAAAGAGACCACCTCTGCATAATGTTCAAATAGGACCCTCAAACCTCAGGGGCCCTGGAGAGCTGGAGCAAACAAACCCCAACTCCTAGGACCCCTCTCCCCACCACAGCCTGCCCCTCACACCCACTGAGTAACAGACCAGGGAGCCTGGTGCCTGCAGCTGCCTGGCCAAAGCCTGGTCTCCCTGTATTAAGCAGCGGGAAGCTGGAAGCTGGGATCTTTGTCATCCGAAGGGTGCGGAGGGGTGAGGCATGACAAAGGCGCTTCCCTGTGGCTGGGCCACCACATCAGCAGCCACTGGCTGCTCTGGGAGCAGCTGGCAGCAGGGGGTGACTGGGGGCAGCCCAGGTAGGTGTTACCCTCCCTGCCACCCCTGGCCTGGTCCTCCTGTGGCCTCCTGGCTTGTTTCCCTGTCTCCCATCTCTCTCCTCTGGTGGCCCCTCTGCCTTAGCATCAGACCCTTGTCAACAAAAAGGTAGTTGCCGAGGCTCAGCTTCTAACAGTCCAGCAATGCAGAAAGCTTTCTCCTGCTCTAAGTGCAGAGCGGTAGGAAGACAGGGGAGCCTCTCGCGAGAATACTCAGGCATCATTGGAAAGGAGGCCATTCTCTGCAACAGATGCCTCCTGGTGCTGCATGTCGCCCCCTGGACCCAGCCCACACGCCCAGGCTGCCATTCGGGTCCTTTCTGCTCCAGCCCCAACCAGCTCGTTGCCCCTGGCATTCTCCCATCACTCGCCATTCCCCATGGCATGCTACCTGCCTGTCGCCATGCTTTCCCTTGTGCCGTTCCTGCTGCTCAGCCATCCGCATTCTGCTCATCTCTCTCTGCTCAGTTCACATGCCTCCTCACCCAGGCAGCTTTCCCTGACTGAGCGCAAATGACTTACTCCTTCTCCCCCAAGCCCGGGGCCCTCTTCTGCGTGCTGCATCTCATGTATCTTTGTCTCTCCTCAGCCCCCATCTTGTCCCCAAGCACCAAGGCCTGTCTGGAGTCCGGGCCTGCCCCAGAGGCCACTCACAGCCTTGGACAAGTCACTTCGCCTCTCTGAGCTGCACTGTCCTCTTCTTTAAATAGGCGAGCCGGAGTGTCTGCCAGAGGAGTCATCGAGGAATACGTGAGGCAGGTGGGTACACACTCAGACCAGCACCCGGCTCTGGTGACTGCATCATGAGTGGTCCCCAGAGTCACAGTAGCCAGAGAGGCCTTTTTAAAGAACTCGGAACATGTCACTCCCAAGGACCACCCTTAGGGTCAGGCCTGAGAACATCCCCGCGAGGCCCTGCCTGACCCTCCTCCACTGCCCTCCTCGGTCTCTTCCTGTGCCATCTCTTCCTCACCTGGAGCTTATCTGAGGCACTAACCAGCCCATGGACCCACTCAACTCAAGGCTTTTGACCAGGCCGTTCCCTCCATCTGGTACACCTTTCCCCCTTGCTCCCTCATTCTTCACCTGGCTAACTGCTACTTGTCCTTTAGACCCTAGCTTAGGTGCCCATTCCTCCAGGAAGCCTTCCATGACTGCCTCCCCCAGCCAGTGCTCCGGCAGCACTTACCCCAAACACTGCGTGGAGATGACCTGTTTACCTGGGAGCTCTGTGAGGCGAGACTGGCTCCCAGCTGTGAACCCAGCATCTAGCACGGTGTCTGGCACGGAGTAGATGCTCAAAAAAATGTAGTGACTAACTGAATGGATGGATGAGTCAATTTCTGCATCCCCCACACTGCAGGAAATGTCTGCGGAACAGATTTGAGTGGGCGGTTCCAGCAGGGCCTGGGAGAAGCCCCTGGGATTTGGGTGCTGGGTGAACAGAGCCGACCCCCATCCCCTCCCGCAGCGGGTCAGCCCTCCCCCTTCCCACAGGCCCCCGGGGCCCCAGAGCCAGCGTCCAGATGCTAAGCCCCAGCTCAGACTCACCTCTTAGCTTTTCCATCTGCACAGCTGGGCCAGATCCCCGCAGCCAGCGTCGCGGGCAGCCAGGCCAATCGTCCCTGGCGTCTTCCTATTTTAGACATCTCGCTGCCTCGGTCCCTTCTAATGTTTCCAGTCAGGCTGCGGGGGGAGGAAAAAGAGGTTACTGCTACTTTAAATGTACTGTATGAAGGAGAGGGCTGGAAAGGGGCCTGCTTGCAGGAGTACCCAGTCATCTAGTTGGAAAAGCCGCCAGATGGAATACAAAAGGAGAAACCCAGACGCTCATGGAGACAGCCTCGGTTCATAAATCAGGTGGGGCCGGGGGCTGGGGGCCCAAACGCCATGGAGCCCGACTCCCTCCTGGACCAAGACGACTCCTACGGTAAGAGTGGCGCCGGCAAAGTGGCTGAGTGGGGATTCAGCCGCTGCTCAGGCGGACTTTTCTCTGCTTACGGCAGGAATCTGAGTTAAGCGGGGAGCTGGGTAGGCAGCTGGGCACTGTCCGGTCTTGGGAGCCCGGGGTAGGGGGCACAGGGCTGCAGGGTCCCGAGTGGAGCCTTGGGCAGCCTTCCTGCACCCCCTCCCCCGATTCTGGGCATTAGTGGTGGAGAGGAGGGGGGACAGAATTCTGCTGCTTCTGTTTTGCTCTTGGCCAAGAAAAAAAGGAAGGAAGTTTGCAGCCCCCCTGCCCCCAGCCTCACTCACTGTCCTGTCGCAGGCCTGCTGCTGGGTGCTGTGGGGAATGTAATTAGTGAGATCCTGCAGATAAATATAGATGGTCCAGCAACAGGAACGCTCCCTGTAATTAAAGCCAGGCTGAAAGCACTCCCCGCTTTGTAGGGCCCCAGGGGCTGCACTGGGAAACCTGGGCTGACTGTTGGGGGAAAGTTGTTTGGGACGGAAGCCCTTGCTGAGCGCCCTGGGCAGGGACTGGCCCGGGCAGTTGCTGCAGGCTTGGGGCTCCAGGGGTGCAGTAGCTAAGACCTGATTGCTCAGCCGGCCAGGCTGCTGCCCCGGGGCTAGGAGCTGGGCACACTCTGGATGTCTCTGGGCAGCACAGAGAAGGGGAACAGGAGGGCAGGAGTGTGGCCGAGGGACTGAGGCAGGGTGTGGGGGCAGCCGGTTGGGGGCTCAGTAGGGAGAAGGCCCTGTCGGCCTTGGAGGAGAGGTCCAGTAGAGAGGTGGCCTCACCCCAGCTTGGGCTGGGTGCTAGGAGCCCAGGTCCCCTGGGATCGCAGTGCCTGCTAAGAAAACTGAGTTCTCTTCCCTCCCTTCTTCGCCCCCGACCAGGCCTGGCCTCTGGGCACAGATTCAAGGCCAGATTTCCTTCCTCCTGCAGGAACGCAGCTCTTTCCAGGGAGAGGGGCCCTTTGCCACGTTGGGAGCTGAAACCCTCAGGGGAGCTTGGCAAGGCCCAGCCTGTGTCCCTGGCAACTTTGGGCAGCCGGGTGGCCATTTGACACAGCCGAGCGACCACTCAGCCCCATCTCCTCTCCCCATGCCAAGCTGTGTGCCAGGGTCAGGGGTGTGGGGATGAAGGGCTCGAGGCTAAGAAATAGTTTGTGCTTAGTGAATGGAGGGAGGCAAGAGAGGGAGGGAGGGAGGAGGAAAGAAGGGAGAGAGAAGGGCCCTGGAAGAGGTCCAGCCTCGAAGGGGAGACAGACAAACCATCCGACTGGATTGAGAGTGATGAGCTCGCCAATCTGGGGAGGCAATCTGGGTGTGTGAGGGGCCTGCCTGCCTCCAGGGGTGTTCTCCTGCGCCTTGGCACAGGGGTGCCTGGATGCTGCCCCATGGAGGGCACAGCACCTTGTCTGGGGGAACCAACCCCTGGCTGAGCAAGGCTCCAAATCCCTTGGTCTCTGTGTCCCCACCTGGAACCCAGTGATGTCTTGGGAACCCGCAGCCTCACCTGCTATCCTGGGTTGGCTTGTGGCAACCTCTGGGCAAAGCAAGGCTGCTGCCCTGGAGACTGGGCTGCCTGATCCTAATTGAAGGGCCTCGGGCACAGAGCACCCCTTGTCTTCACCTGCTGTGGGAGCTGTTTCTGACCTTCTAGAAGCTGGCCTGGCAGCCAGGAAGAAGAGGCACAGACAGAAGGGACATTGGGAATTGTCAGGCAGGAATGGAGGAGCCCAGGTTCTCCCGGGGAGCGGTCCCAGGTCTAGCCAGCAGGGGTCTGGCTTCAGGGCTGTCTCAGGCCAGGGCAGCAAAGTGACTCTGTGGCCTCGGAGTCACTTTTGTTTTCTGGGTCCTGGTTCTACATTCATTCATTTAATAGCTGCTATTCTCAGGTCCTGGACTAAGTTCTGGGGTTGGAGAGACAAATCAAACCTTGTCTCTGCCTTTGTGACATTCCTGGGCTACTATGGGAGACAAGTAAGCACTCTGACGAGGAAGGCCAAGGCACTGGGGAACCCTTAACCCCCATGTGGAGCCGGGAAGGCTTCCTGGAGGAGGTGTCTCCTCCACTAAAGAAGTAGGCGATGCTCCTTCATGAGACATTTTCTTCACCTGTCTGCTGGGATAGGCCGTTATCCTGATTGTCTCCCACCAATTTCTCAGTCTCTTTTTCTGGTTTCTTTTCTCAAATGCCTCCTCCCCCCCCCCAACCCCCTTATCACCATGGTCCTTTCACCAAGGTCTACTGCTTCTGCCACCCCACATGGTCTGACCCTTCCTCCCTTATTGGTTTGCTCTCTGGGCTTCCAGTCCTACTGACCTGACTTTCTGCAAGCTTATCAAACTAGTTACTACCCCAGGGCCTTTGCTCATTCTGTTCCCTTTGCCTGGAGCACTCTTCTCACTCTTCACTAGTCTAACTTTGCCTCCACCTCCTCCCAAATTCAACTGAAAAGTGATCCTCTCTTGCCCTAACCGGTTTGGCTCAGTGGATAGAGTGTCAGCCTGAGGTCCCAGGTTTGATTCTGGTCAAGGGCATGTACCTTGGTTGCGGGCACATCCCCAGTGGGGGGTGTGCAGGAGGCAGCTGATCAATGTTTCTCTCTCATTAATGTTTCTGGCTCTCTATCCCTCTCCCTTCCTCTCTGTAAAAAATCAATAAAAATTTAAAAAAAGAAAAGTCATCTTCTCAGAGAAGCCTTCCCTAGACCATGTTCCTCCAATCCATCCATTATATCCCACTCGCTTTGTCTCTTTTCCTTTGTAAGACATGTTCCTATTTGCACTGCATATCATTGTATATGTTCACGTTTCATGGTGGTATCTCCCGTCCCTAAGATCTCTGACAGCTGTTATCCCAGAGCATAGCTGTCTGGCATGTAGCAAGCATCCAACAAATACTCGCTGAAGGAGTGAGTGGATGGATGCAATTGGACCAAGCAGAGGTGAGGAAAGGCATTCCAGGCAGAGAGAACAGCAGGTGCAAAGGCACGGAGGCTGGAGAACTTGGGAGAGTTCTCCAAAATGTCCCGTGAGGGTGATACTTTTGGTCGGGGGTTGGTGAGCTGAGCTCCTTGGGGGACCTCGATGGGGACAGGGTTGGGAAAGGCAGAGCTGGACATGGGGTCCTGATTAGAAAAGAGCAAGACTTTCTTTAATCTGGTGGATATCCTGTGCTTGACTTCCACTCAGCAGGTGCTCAGGGGCCAAAAGGAGTTTGGTGTGGACCCCTCAGACTGTGTGAGGAGTCCTTTGCCGAGGAAGAGACGAGAGGGAGGCCTGACAGTGGGCCAGACCAGGGAGCAAACTTCACCCAGCAGAATGTTCTCTCTTCAGGTCCTCACAGCGTCCTGCCATCCCCCCTTCGCAGATGCCACCTTCCACGTGTACACTGCCAGCAGCTCTTAGAGATTCCCCAGCAGTGCACCTGCTGTGTTTCTCAACTGGTGGCTAGCCTGACTCCCACTTAAGGCCCTGTGATCCTGGAAGGAGGGGCTGTGTCTTATTTGCCATTGTATCTCCAGGGTCCTGCAAAGCGCTGGCCCTGAGAAGGTGCTCAGTACACATTTGCTGGACCAATGAACGAGTGAAGGAATGAATGAGCGAGTGAAGGAATGGATGGTACTCATTCTGGTGTTGGTGGCTGCGTGCCCCCAAGCATCCTCCCCTCTCTGGGTCCTGTTTCCTTAGCTGTCAGTTGAGGGTGCTATACTGCATAACACCGGAATGTTCCAGCTCTGATCACCTGAGATTCTAAGTCTGACCCAGCACTCAGCATCCTCTCCCCTCCCTGTGGCCTGAGCCTCATCCCAGCTCTCTTTGCCATCGGGTGGCTGGGACCAAGTCCCTTCATCTCTCAGCCTCAGTTTTTTTGTCTGACAAATGGGCAGACTCAGGCTGACTTGCCTACTTCCTTGGTTGTCCTGGGGCTTCAGAGCAGTGACAGAGGTTAAACCATTTTGGCTGGACACCTGTTGGGGGGAGTCTGTGGCTCACTGAGGAGAGAGTTGCGCTCAGAGAGATGCTGGGTTAAACGCTCTGGAAGAGGTTGGTTGTTTTGGAAATCCTGGGGGCGGAGGGGGCACTCAGAAGCTTGTTTCTTCGCAGCGATAACCAGCAAGGACATCTGCCCCAGTTGGGGCCTGAGGCCGGGCAGGTGGGAGTGATTTTGTAAACTCCCTGGTGCTCCAGGCATCACAACTGGTGCAATGTACTGAGTGCCCACCACAGGCAAATGCCGTGCAAGGTCCTTATGTATGTGCCTGTCTGCTAAGGTCCTCATGACCACCCAGGTGGATTGCTGTTAGATTAAGGTGACCAGACGTCCCGCTTTTGGCGGGACAGTCCCGATTTTTAACAGTTTGTCCCGTGTCCCGCGGCATTTTAAAAAAGTCCTGATTACTCTTTGTAATATTTTAAGTAAAAAAAAAAAAAAGAGAGAGAGAACCCCCCTCCCTCCCGCCGGTCAATGGTGTACCGCTTTAAATCTGGTCACCTTATGTTAGATCCATTTTCCAGATGAGGACATTGAGGCTTGGGGAATTCAGTGATGGACGAGATCTGACAGGGAGATCAGCTGCTCCAGAGCCCCAATGCTTATTTTGTGGCGCTGAGTGTGTGACTGTGCCGGCTGGAGGCCTCTCTCTGCCCATGAAAAACCCGGTCTCCCCGTGAGGGCTGTTGGAGGAGTTTAAGGGACCAGCACGACGTGGCAGGAACCGCAATTGGAGGCGATGTCAGCTCAGTTGAAAACAGCGAGCACAGACGCCACTGTAACGGGATAGGGTCAGTCTAAAGAGAGGGCTATTTTGGGCTGGAAGCTGTCAGGAGGCCTGATGTCACCACTCCCAGGCCTTTCCTGCGGGAGGGGGAAGCTGAAGATGTCATGGAGCGGGTTGGCCTCAGCTGGTAACAAACAGAAAAGAATCCTCAAGTAAGAGCGTGTGCCAGGCCACGTGCCTCCCATTCATCACCACCGCTCCTTTCCTCCAACCCTGTGAGGTTGGGGTTATCCTGCTCAGGTCAGAGACGAGAAAAAAATGTTCAGAGAGGCTGAGTGACTCACCTGAAGTCACACAGCGAGTGAATGGCTCAGCTGAGAGTCATGGACATGAGTCCCACCTCAGAGCCCATGCTCTGAACCAGTGCCCTTCTCCGAGGCGGGGCGTGTTGGGACAGAGTGCTGGGAGGTGGGCGCTGTTCAGGCTGCCCTACCCCTCGGGGAAGAGCACCTAGAGCCTCCTGGCTCTGCCACTCAACTAACTCAACAGGCCCTGGGCCAAGTCCTGGGCTCTCAGCAAGCCTCAGTTTCCCTGTCTGTGAAATCGAGGTAATGATGCCAGCCTGGACGAGGAAGGAATGGCAAACTCAGGTTCCTTCCATCTCACTCTAGGGCTCTGTCCTGGACTAGCTGGCTGGGCCCTGGGGACTGATGGAGCAGGAGGAGCCACACTCCTACATGAGGTCCTTTCTCAGGTGAAGAAATGAGGCCAGAGAGGAGGCCTGGCTCTGAGCTAGGTGTTCCACATGAAATCATTGAGCTTTGCTGAGGAAGTAACAACCCCATTGCTCGGATGAAACAATTGAGGCTTAGAAAGCAAGGCTGTAAGCTCGTGGGGACACTCCTGATTCTAACCCAGGCCTCCCAGACCCTGTGCTTCTGTCCACCACTCTGGGCTGCCCATTTGCTCTCCCAGCCCCTGATCCTCAGCCCCGGCGAGCCTCAGTCCTGCTGGCCAGCCACTCCTGAGCCTCTGACCTTCCCCAGCTGGGCATGTGGCTGAGAGGTAGAGCCCCCCTTCTTGCCCCACAGGACTCTGGGAAGAGGCTAAATCAGGAAGACTAGTCAATAAAGAAGAACAGTGAGGCCAGCCAGGGAGGGGCTTAAATCATTTATGCACCCAAGTCTGAGCAGCTGGCTGCACAAGGCCGGAGAGTGAGGCCCAGGAGGTTGGGAGGGCCGCCCCTGGACCGGGAGCTGGGCCAGGCAGAGCCAGGATCAAGCTTGGGAGAGAGGAGCTGGTGTCTGCCAGAAAGGGGGCTCCTGGTGGGAGGAGGGAGAGGCTCATCCAGGAGCTCCTGATGTTTAGAAAACAAAGATATTTCACCCTCATCCTCTCCATGGGCTTCCGGTGGGCTCCCTCCTGAACTGCGAGGGTCACACACTGCATAGGCTCGGGCTTCCCATCCTCTGCACCGCCTGTGGCCTGGGCCGCATGGCTGTCAGCTTTGGTCTCCTCATCACAAGGGTGGGGACAGTACTAGCCACCTCACCGTGCTCCCACTCGTAGGCCCAAGAGAGAAGTCTTCAGGGCCCTCCAGGCCATCCCCCATTACGAGATGGGAAGACAGGGGCCTGAGAGTTGAGGAACCAGAACCACTCAAGGTTCATTTCACCTCCCGAGTGGTCTTGAATCTGCCCGGATTCTCCATCTCTGAGCCCCACCTTAGGCCAGGCTCCACCATGGACTTCTTGCCCCTTCTCAGGGCTCCCCTTTCCTTCCCTCCCCCCAACTCATCCTCCATGTACAGCTAAAGGGGGGCCACTCACAGACATCTTACAGTCCCATGGAGCACCCCACTGCAGCAGGGAACATTCCAAACTCACTAGTACAGCCTCAGATGGTCCATCATCTGACCCCTGGATGATGCCGCTGTCCTTGTCTCTAGCTTCACGCCTTCTTTCTCTCCACTCCCCCATCATGAATTACTTTCTGCCTTGAACGTGCCATCTCTCTCTTCCCTCACCTTTGCACTTGCTGTTCCCCTGCCTGGAGCAGTTCCCCCGTATCAGCTCTCCCCACTACTCCTCCCCCAACCTGGACACTTCTATTCATTCTGAAGTCTCCATTCTGATGTCACTTCCTCCAGGAAGTTTTCCCTGACTACCTTGTTTGAGCCTCTTTAGGTGCCTGTCTCCACCTCTGGGCTGTGAGTTGCTCCAAGAGCCAGGCTGAAAACTTGGAGGCTAGGTGGGGTGGGGTGGGGTGAGGAAAGAGGTCGGGGTGACCTGTCAGGGGAAGTTGGCATCCATATTGAGAGAGGGACACAGGTGGAAGAGCAGATTCTGGGAGGGAGTAGGGAGTATGTCCTGGGCTTGTTGTGTCTGAAGGGTTTTCTGTGGGAGAGCCTGAGATGGTCCTCTCAGGTGTGGCCTCTGAGAGGCCCCAGTTCCAGTGTGGAGGACAGGAGTGTCCAGGGCCTTCCCAGCTGTGCTGATAGCACTCCCTTTCTAGGCTCCTGAAGACTTCACCAAACTGTCCAGCCAAGGTCCTGCCACCTCCCCCAGAAAGCCAGCCCCGACCAGCTTCTCGGATTCCTCCTTGACTGTGCCCTCTGGGTCACACCACCTCCAGTCCTAGGACATCTCATGGGCTACATCTTGGAGCCTTTGAGGTGGGGCCACACTCCTCCATCTCTTGCAGACTCCGCATTCCCCCACACCGGGATTGACACACACAGAGAAACCCTGCACAGAGCAGTCTCGGCCAGTGGGATTCTGGGAAACCAAACAGAAGCCCAGGGAGGCTCTGGGTCAGGTTGACATCAGAAGCAGGCGGAGGAGGCAGGCAGAGGGAGATGCATTTCTGTCCAATCTGCAAGTGTGAGTCTGGATGGCTGAATCCTCACGATCCCTGGCCTGAGGCGCTCTAGCCAGTGACCTACATCCCAGCCCGTGTGTGTGTGTGTGTGTGTGTGTGTGTGTGTGTGTGTGTGTGTTTGCACGCACACATGGGATCACGCTCCCATCCTGTGGTTGCACAAACTGCGCTAGAGCCAGTGGGTCTGTGCTCCAGGGATCACAGTTCCTGCAATGGCCGGGGGTGCCTGTCCCTCAGCCCCCACCCCACCTCTGCTCAGGACTCTCTCTCTCTCCCTGGACCCAAATCTCAGATAAATGGCCTCATCCTGCCTTTGCGAATGGTGGGGTGTTAGCGGAGGTGGCCATGGAGGGAGGGAACCTGAAACTACAGCATGAAGCTGTCCTGTAAGGTGGCCGGAGAGGTCAGGAGGGAGGGCCAGGCAGGTGAGCTCTGCCTCCTGAGGCCTGGGGTTGCCGGGGGCAGGCCCGCTCGGGAGCCCTCTGGGGGCTGTCCCAGGTCTGTCCCTGGTTTCCCTCCTGGTGTCTTCCTATGGATGGGAGGGTGAGAGTGTGTGGAGATCCTTCTCTCCTGGTGAGACTGTCCTTGACCAAGTGGCTGTGCCAACTCTATGGCCTGGAAGTAGGGCACCTACAAGGGTGCCTGCTCTAGACCATTTATTCCCTCCTTTTGACAGCTCTGTGGGTGAAGGAGGGGTGGCTGTACCCCTATTCTAGGCTCTCCCCAATACTGGGCCTCTGGCAGCTTGGAGGGATGGATGGTGCCCATTCGTAGCCTCTCTATTACTCTCTCTCTCTCTCTCTCTCTCTCTCTCTCTCTCTCTCTCTCTCCCCACACACCCCTCTCTCTTTACCTCCCTCTTGCTGGGCCTGCTCAGCTTCCAGCCTACCCCCTCCCTTTGTGCAGGGCTTTCTCTCCTCATTCAGAGGCTCAGAGGGACAGCAAGGGGCCCACAGGGCCCAGCCTGCAGCCTGAATGGCCTGTACTTCAGCCCTTGTCCTCAGCCCCTCGATGCCCACACCAAGTCTCATCCCTCAGCGGACCTGGGGCTCACTAGGTGCCAGGAAAACCTCCACTAACACAGACGCAGGGCTGAGGGCTGAGGGCTGAGGGCTGGGGGGAGTAAGGGGACAAAAGAGCTTGTGTTTGGGGATAGAACCTTCCCTCCCCCCTCAGCATGGGGTGGGGGTGGGGAGTGCATTGGGCAGTGATCCAGGCCAAGAGGGGCTGCAAGGCTGGGGCAGGCGCTTGTAGAGCAGGGGGATTCGAATAGAAGGTGCTGGGAGGGGGTGGGGAAGCAATCTTCCTGCCTGTTCCTGTTCACAAACAGACGCTGTTCAGGGGCCATGAAACCAAAGCATCTCGGCCAGTTGGATGGAGTTTTGACCAGTCATCCTGGGGGTGAAGGGGTCAAGGGCTTTCTTCCAGGCGGGGATGAGGAGGCAGGCCCAAGTGGGAACAGCCAGCAGCCCAAAGCCTTTCTGCTCCCTTGTCCGTGTGCTGGGCCGCAGAGGGATCCAGGGATTAGAGGAGAGTGTTGATGGGTGGCAGGGACTGAGGAGGGGTCAAGGGCTCCAGAGGCCCCATTTCACCATCTCCCCAACCCCAACACAGCCAAATGAGCTTCTAAAATGTATGTTGAGCCTCCTTACCTCTACTAGCTCCCATGAGCTTCAGGGTCAAGTCCACAGCCCTTGGACAGCCCCTCAAGGACACTTACCTCACCTAATCTTCCCTGGTCCTCAAACCCCACACTCCAACCAGACCGAGTAAAGGACAGCATCTCAAACACTCGGTCTCACCAGCCTCCATGTTTCCCACCCTTCTCTGCTGAGCCTGGACCCCTGCCTCCTCCTACACTGGGCTGACTCCCCTTGGTCACCGCTACTTCCAAGAAGCCTCCCCGCCCCCCACCGTGAGTGGGTGCCTGGTGCGTGGGTGGCACCCCAGGATCAAACTGTCTCCGTGTGAAGTCTCTGTCCTGAGGGCATCGCCCATGTCATCTGGTTTCTCTACAGCCTGAGACCTCGAGCAGCAAGCTGGGGACTAGCAAGCATTTCGTGAAGGAAAAGATGTGTTTAAAAAGGGGAAGTGGCCTGGCCTTCTGGACACTGGGGAATGTGCCAGGTTAGACCGACCCCACAGCTGCTTGGGGAAGCAGGTGTCATGTCTCTGTGACCTCACTCCTGGGCAGCTCATTCACCCACAGGCAGTGTCAGCACAGCCTGGCCTCGATGACAGCCCCTCTCAGACATGGTCCTTGATGCACCAGCAGGCAGGACAGGTGCGGGGAGGAGCAGGAACAGAGGTCCCAAAGGGGCCTTTAGTTGCCCACACTGCACTGTGGGCCCCCCTGGCCATCTGTGGAGCCCAGATTCCTTGGTTCTAAGAACCCCAAGAGCCAATTGACTGTCCAGGCTGCTGGTTTCCACCTGTCACAGGAGCCCTGAGCTGGCAGGGCGGTGCCCACAGGTTGCCAAATAGGGGAGACCGCCCTTTCCCCTAACACCACTCTGTCCAGAGCAGCTCGCTTTCATCTGCTGTGATCGCTGGGCCTGCCAGAAATTGTTCACAGAACCTTTGAAACCAGGGTTCTGAGGCTCAGCCCACCTCCTTCTCGAACACATGGGGAGACCAAGGCCAGGAGAGGAGCAGAGGGGCAGAGTCAGGCTGACCCCCTGGCCCTTCTGCTGAACCACCGCAGCCTCTGCTGAAGGCATAAACATATGAGTGAATGAATAGGAATCTGAAAGTAGGTTTTGTTAGGGAACACGCAATGACAACAAAGGACACTGGGTTTCTGGGGCGAGGGGTGGGGGATGGGCAAGAAGAACTGCCCCAGAGCGGGCAGGGAAGAGCAGAGCTGGAGGCGGGGATGGGGTGATGAGGGAGGGGTGAGGGGGAGGTGAGGTCGCCAGGCATTTGGTGTAACTCCACTATGCCCAGCCTGTGCACAGACCCCACACAGACTTCCCAGCTTTAGCCAAGGCAGCCAGCCCTAGGTGTAGAACCAGAATCTCAGGTTCAAGTCCCAACTCCTCCTTTGCCTCACTGTGTTGCCTTCGCCAAATCAACTTCCTCTTGAGATTCAGAATCTTTCTCAATGACATGGGGCTAGCAACACCCCCATCCCAGAGCAGTTGTGCAGGTTAAAGGGGAGCATGGAGCAGGGGTTGAACAATTCCTGGAGGGTTCAGGATTCTTCCTTGTATGTGAACATGAGGAAGTTCATGGTTTAAGGCTCACATTTCAGCTATGCCCCTTACTAGCTGTGTGACTTGAAGCAAGTTTCTTAACCTTCCTGCCTCTGCTTTCCCATCTATAAAGTGGGGATAATAGCAGCACCCACCTGCCCCATGGGATGTAATGAACTAATGTGTCAAGTGCCTAGAACAGGGCTCCGTAAATATTTGTTACCAATATTTGTGCTCACATGACAGCGGAGACTATGTCTTATTGAGGAGAGCCCCCCAAAAGTGGAATAAAAGATGAAATCATGAATGAATGGAAGGAATATTCGGGTTTTCCCAGGGAATGCCTTGTGGTCCCAACCTAGCCCAGTCCTCATGCATAAGGGTGTCCTCCACTGTGGGAGACCCCAGCCCCGCCACCAGCTCCCTATCGCGGGCCTCTCCTGCATTTTTTCTGTAAATGCAGAGGTAGGATTCCACTTGCCCCCAGATGACTTTGGATGATAAAGAAGTAACTTCAGCCTCCTTGAATCAAATCTTCTCTCCAGAACGTGAAACAAACCTGCAAATTGGAATGGCCCTGGAGCTGACTGTTCTGGGAGGGCACCTCCTGGCATTAATACTAAATTACTGGTAGATCAAGGCACCTCTGTTATTAGCAAAATCATTCCCTGCGATTGCAGAATGCAGCCATGAATCCTGATGGCAGGTGAACTTCAGGTGACTTACTTGAGACGAATAACTGTGCACAGTTCCCAGGCTCCTCTAATCGCTTCTCTATAGCGTTGCAGCCGGCTAATCATGCTAATGGTCATAAGAAATCACCTTTTGTGGTCAGGATTGGGAGGGCTGGAGACGGAAACCCGTGTGGAGGGTATCACCTGCTTCCAGCTGGAAAGGCTGGGCGCTGTTTAGTTCCAAAGTGGCCCGTTCTGAGGAACTGGTTTGGTCCTTTGCCAGCTGGAGAGAGACCCATTAAGCAATCAGAACTGCATGGCTTTTCAGACCATCTCACTGTAGGAAATGGAATTTGTCTAAGTTCCACTATTGGGCATGGTAATTCCAAGAAGCAAGTTAAACTCTAAAAGCTCAGGACCTTGGAGCTGAGTCAGTTTAATACATGCCGTGCCCACTGGGTGCCAGGCCCTGGTCTAGGTGCAGGTGAGGGGTGAGTGCCAGTATCGGGCAGTGTCTCTGTTGCTTTCTGAATGTGGTTTCTTGTCCTCTCACTGAGAGCAGCGGTCCCGTCCCCATTTTAGAGACAAGGAAGTATTGCCTAGGAGACAACCAAGGTGCTTCCATCCACCCAGAGGGACCTGGGAGGCTTCCTGGAAGAGAGGACAGAGGGGAGGGCATGATAGGCAGAGGAGACAGCCTTTTGTGCATGCGTGTGTGTGCGCATGCACATGTGTGTATGTGTGTGTGTGTAAGGTGTAACAATGAACAAAACCAGGCATGATGGCTGTGCTCAGGGACATCCAGCCCCAAGAGGATGATCACACCACGAAGGCATAGTCACCAACTGCGGTAAATGCCATGAAGAAACTTGACCCGGGGCCATGAGTGTGCAAGGCCAGGGAGGCTTCCTCGAGGACGTGACACCTAAACTGCTCTGGGGAGAAATAAACTGGGCCACGGAGCGGAGGGGACAGAGGAGAGTCCCCAGAGAGAGGAGCCTGGTGTGCAAAGTCTGTGTGATGGGGAAAAGCATGGTGTAACTGGGACCTGGGAGCTGGCTGGGTAGCTGAAGGCAGAAAGGGAGGGGGAGATGGCAAGAAGCCAGGATGGAGAGGCGGGCTGGGGCCAGAGCCTCATGGAGACAAGGAGCCACTGAAAGCTTTCAAGCTGGCTTCAGATACGATTGAATCCGTGCTGTGCAAACCTCCCGAGGAGAAGCCACAGACAGAGCCCAGCAGGGAGGGCCAGGTGGACACAGGGAGCCGGCTAGTTCTTCCTGAAGGCCCGGCAAGAGAACCCAGGCAGAGGCTTGACGGGCCTGGAGGTAAACATTTGGGGTTCGCCAGCATAAGGATGGCCATTGAAGCCACGGGCCTGGATGCAGTTGAAGTGGAGACTCAAACTTCCGTCTCAAACTCCAGCTTCTGTAGCCTGGTGGAGTAAGAAGAGGGAGCCAAGCAGAGGACCAGAAAACTAGGAGAAAACCTGGGAGAGGGCGGAGAGACAGAAAAGATCAGAGAACGTCCAGGGGGTGAAGTGAAGCCCAGAGGTCAGGTGAGAGGAAGAGGGAAAGATGTCCTTGGCATGACTAACAAGAAGGTCATCAGCAACCTTTCTGAGGAGCATCGAGATGGAAGACCTTCAGGGGGTGGGTTCCTGCCTGGCATGGCCATTTGCATGCAACAAAGAGCCAACTGGGGCTAATGTCCATGTCACGAGAATAATATTACATTGTCCAGTGCGCTCTGGATCCAAGAGGGTCTGCTCATTAGTTCAGAAAATCTCCCCCAGAACCATGAAATGCACAGTCTTATTCTTTTCCAGGGCCCATGCAGCCCTGGCAACTTTTACGTATTTGTTTGCTCGTACAACACGTACCACTGGCCAATTCATCTTCTAGCGTCTGGGCCATAAGCCATTTGCCATCCTCTGTGTTGCCTTGCTGGAAGCGCCCGATGAGCGGACATATGCGGATTTTGCATATATAGTGCAGACGATGCATTTGGTAAATCGCTTCAGACGTGTCCCTGGGGAAGGTGCCGCAGGCGCTGTGGCCCCTACAGATGGAAGCTGGCAAGGAACAGACGGGTCCAGATTGCCATCCCTGGGCTATAAGCAAGAACAGATTGGAGGGGGCCCGAGTGGACGTGGGGAGGCCGAGAGGAGGGACTGTGGTTCTGCAATGCTGCACAGCCCTCACCCCGGGGAAGGACCAAGGCCAGGAGGAAGCGCTAGCTTGGAGTGCGCTTCTGACCCTCCCACCTGCTGGGCTGGCCTCCAGGTGCATGCTTTTGTTCATAACTGGAGGACACTCCCTGACATATTTTTCAGCCGCCCACTTTCACAGTAACTGCATTGGGTTCCTTCCACCCTCGCCTGTAAACATCTTCCTGTTGGCCAATATTCATGTAACTCCTATAATTACTACCTGCTCCAAAAATGGGGCCATGTGTTTTGCCTTTATTACCTCATCGGGAGCCCCTTGCAAAAAGCCGCAGCCACACCCGGTTGTGCAGACACAGAAACTGAGGTGCAGAGGGCTGCTGTGGCTGCCCCAGGTCACACAGCTGGCAGGGGGCTCAGCCCAGGTGTGAGCCCAGGTCTCTCTGACACCAACGGTCACGTGACCTCCCAAGAGCACTCCGTGAAGATCTGTAGAGTGGGACTGCTTTCCTTTTGGGAGCTTGGCATGACCCCCTTTTTTGTTTCTGAGTATTTGTGCCCATTCACCCTTTTATTCGTTCAACAAACCTCCCTGAGGCCAGACTATATGCAGGTGGTGGGGCGCCCGTGATGGCTCCGACAAGGTGTGTGACCTGGAGGGGGCTCACAGTCTGCTCAAGGAGGAGACTGCTCCACAACTGGCTGCAACAATCCACAATGTTATAAGCATGGACAGTGGGGTGGGCAGGTGCTGTGGGACCTTCTGCCTGGGAAGGCCCACAAAGAGCTCCCAGTGGCCTCACATGGGTTGCAATGGCTCAGCTGGATTGTGATGGGAGAAACAGGCCCTGGCCTGGCAGACAGGAAGGACAGGAGTAAAGGCATGACAGAGGTGGGGGTTGGGGAGGCAGCTTGGGAGACTTGGCTGCATGGTGGTGCTTGGGTTCGGGAGTCTCAGCAGGCTGGGACTAGGGTGTGAAGGGCCCCAGTGGAGACTGGGGAGCAGGCTAGTCATGTTCTTATGATTTATGGAGCGCTTCACAGACGCAATGACGGCGTTATTAAAATGAGAAATCTGACATTCAGAGCCTGACTGGGTTTTATGTAGACTCTTACCATGCTTGCCCTGTCCTTTAAAAAAAGTTATGAAGAGTTAAAAAACAACACACACACACATGCACACCTGTGTAATTATAGTCCAGGTAAAAAAATCAAACCTTACCAATATGACTGAAGCCCCTCCCACCATCCATCAGGTCTCCTCTCCCCTGTGAGAGAAACTCTTCCCTGAATGGTGTATTTATCATTCCTCTGAATTTCTTTATACTTTTCTCACGTATGTACTTTCCTAGCAATATATGGTATCATTTTGTTCTGCACATTTAAAAAAATCTATAGAAGTGATATCATACAATTTGATCTTCTGCAACTTGCTCCCATCCCCTACTTACTATATACTTTAGAAGGAGCACTAGCCGTTCATTTTCACTGCAGTGTAGGCTTCACTGACAGCCCCACAGTGTGTCCATGCGTTCTTCCTCTGATGAGCGTCTAGGCTGTTCAGATTCTTCATTAGAACAAACACTGCTGCCACTAGCAGGAGGATCTCAGGTCTCTGGGTCATGGGGTGCGTGCATCTCCAACATGTCTAAATGCTGTCGAATTGTTTGTTCTCCAGTTACCCTTGTCCCCTCCCACCAGCAGCGCATGGAGTTCTTTTTGCTGATTCTACCCTTTTGCTGGTCACAAGTGGGAAATGGCACTTTACTGGGCTGTATTTTGCATTTCCTTATTCTGAGTGAGACTGTCTTTTTATATATTTATTCTCATGTTTCCCTTCTTCAAATTGCCTGTTCATATATTTTGCCTAATTTCCTCTTTTCTTTTGAAGTTGATTTGTAGAAGTTCTTTGCATATTTTGGATATCTTCAGGTGATAAAAAGGGGTTTTACACTTTAATTAAATATATCGATCTTTTTCTTTTTTAAAAATATTTTTTTATTGATTTCAGAGAGGAAGGGAGAGGGAGGAAGAGATAGAAACACCAATGAAGAGAGAGAATCATTGATTGGCTGCCTTGTGCCCTTGACCAGAATCAAATCCGGGATCAGTCCACAGGCCGATGCTCTATCCACTGAGCCAAACCGCTTAGAGCTTGAAAGGTTTCTTAATGGTTTGCGTTAAAGACATGAGACTTTAAGAAATCTTTCAAGCCCTAGCCGGTTTGGGTCAGTGGATAGAGCGTCAGCCTGCAAACTGAGAGATCCCCAGTTCTGTCCCCAGTTCCAGTCAAGGGTGTGTGCCTTGATCCCCAGTGGGGGGCATGCAGGAGGCAACCAATCGATGGTTCTCTCTCATCACTGATGCTTCTATCTCTCCCTCCTCTCCCTTTCTCTCTGAAACCAATAAAAATATATTTAAAAAAGGAAATCTTTCAATATTACACGGTTTCTGCATTGAAGTCTTTAATCTACTTGGAAATAATTCTGTTTTTTAATCTTCACTTGAGAATATTTTTTCCATTGAAAAAATACTGAGTTTTAGAGAGAGTGGAAGGGAGGGCAGTAGGGAGGGGGGGAGGAGAGAGAGAGAGAGAGAGAGAGAGAGAGAGAGAGAGAGAGAGACACATCGATATGAGAAAGACATTGATTGCTTTCTGTAGATGTTCAGCCGGGGCTGGGGATAGAGCCTGCAACCCAGGTACATGCCCTTGACTGACTGATATCAAACCCAACACCCTTCAGAATGAAGGTCAGTGCTCTGACCACTGACCCACACCAGCCAGGGCTGGAACTGACTTTTTTTAATGGGGGGTATGAGATAGGGATTCCATCTCATTCCCTCCCCCCCCAATATGGACAGCCAATTGTTCCATAAAAGCACCTTTTATAGATGTTTCTATCTCTTCCCCCTTTGCAGCACCACCTCTGCATCAGGTTTCCATACATGTGTGGGTTTATTTCTGCAGCCTCTATCATTGGCCTTATCCATCTCTCCTTGTGCTCATGTCATATGGTCTCCCTGTACCTTTTTAATCCCTGAGAACCTCCTCCCTTGAATTAGCAGGGCTAGTGCCTTCTAGAAAGCACACAGATGCCTTACTCATCTCTGCATCCCTCTCCGCACCATGACACGAATGTTCATCTCATGCTTTTGTTTGCAAAGTCCTCTCACACTCTGTCTCCTGGCTCCTAAGACCCCCTTATGCAGAAGAGGAAATTAAGGCACAGAGGTGAGGTGACTTGCCAGGGTCACACAGCTAGAAAGTGTTGGATTAGGGGTTCTGTGGGGTTTTAAAACCATGCTATTTACCCACCACATAGGCCCAGGTTCTACTTGACCCTCCTGCTCTTCTGGTCCCAGATGTTCACTCCTTCCTCCCTTCTTTCAACAAGTAGCTCCTGAGTGATGTATGTGTGCCAGCTACTGTCGGTGCTGGGACTCAAACTCTGTGTGTGTGTGTGTGTGTGTGTGTAGGGGGTGGGGGTGGACCACTCTCCATTGCCAGAGACCAGTAGGGAGCGTGGGAAGTCGTCTGAGGCCTGGGGTCAGCAGAAGGAAGCCCGGCAGGGTTTCAGAGTCAATTGAAAGAGCTCCATCCTGGGTGTGCACTTGGGGCCCGGGCGCTGCCTTCCTACGGAGAGGACGCTGGCTTCCCCCAGGACTTAGGCGTCCTCCCGCCCTCCCGCCTCGAGAGGCAGGAATGCGAAGGATCAGCTTTCAGCGGAGCCGCGGCTGCGGTTCGGGGAGCTCCAGGTGCAGGCCCTTCCCCAGCGGCCGAATGAACTGGTTCTGTCTGTCCAACTGGGAGAGCAGCTCTCGCTAAAAATAGCGCCCTGCCCAGCGCGCCCCGTGCCCGCCGGGAGCTGGGGCAGCGATCCGGGGAGTCCGAGCCGCCGCCGGCCCGCGGAGCCCGGGGAGCCCGGGGAGCCCCGCACGCCCCCACTCCGGGCCTGGCCCGGTCCCATCCCCGAAGCCGAGCTCGCGGGCGCAGCGCTCTCCCCGCAGGTGCCGCGAAGGGTGGAAGGTCCGCGGGCCCGGGCGCGGCCGGCGCGGTCCGGGATGGGAGCCGGCGGCACGGCCTCCCGCGCGCTCGCCTGGGCCTCCCTGCCCCTCCTGGGGCCTCCGGCCGGCGCGCTCGGCGGGGACACGCTCGGCTGCCGAGGTAAGGCCCGGCCGCGGCGGGCGTGCGCCTTGCTCTTCCCAGGCACTCGCTGGGGCCTGTTTCTCCTTCCCCACGCCAGTCCGCAGGCAGGGGGGCGGGGGGAAATGGGGGGTGGGGGGACAGGTCGGCGCCGGGGGACCCCAGGCATCAGCGGAGGGCTGGAGAGAAGAGCCTAGCGCCCTCTGCAAAAGTCGCCTTTTGTTTGAAAAAGTTGCGGTGTTGCCACCAGCGTCTGAGAAGTGTTTGCCTCCCGTTGGCCTCAGCCTTCCTATCTGGAAAATGGGACAACGAAATCATCAAACTTTAATGTTTGTTGTGACCCCCGCCCCCCGCCGCCAAAAAAAGTTGGGGTACCCTTGAAGCGCACCGCAAGCATTCTGGACGAGTTTGCCTGAACCAGATGGGGTCCTCGAAAGAGTAGGAGGGTTAGAATTGCCTTCTCGGTGACACCCCCTCCCTCCCCCGCTCCCCCCTCCCCCCTCGCCCCCCATTCCCTCTAAAGCTCTGAACTTGGCATCAGATCTTGGACCCTGTGGTCGGTCGAAGATCAAGGCGGGGCGCACAGCAAAGTTTCAGGGGTCAGCTGACACACGAAGATCCTTGGAGGGGGGCGTGGGGTGGTAGAGGGGTGAGCAAAGCAGAGCCTACTCCTCGTCGCGTACCCCAGCAGCCCCCAGCCTAAAGCCGGGGTTTTATCTCTGAAACCCTGGGGTCCGCATGGATGGCCTTAGTGGACTAGCTGAGACAGCAGCGCGCTGGGCCCCGCGGGCCCGGGTGCGGAGAGCACTGTGGCCTGGCCTAGATCGGGGGTGGCAGGGAGGGGGCGGGTGGCCCGGCCCAAACCCTGAGCCAAAGCGGGGACAGGGGACGTGAGCCAGGAATGAGGGGTCCGCCCTGCCCAGTCGGCCCGGCGGGGTGGCAGCAGTGGGGTCGATTGGTCTAACAGGTGCGCCCCCGCCCCTCCCCTCCCGGCCTTCGCTCGGTGCCGCTCTGGCGGGAGGAGCTGCGGTGCTGGGCCCGCGATTGGCCGGGCTGGGCGGGCCGGGTGGCCCGGGAGCCCGGGAGCCCGGGAGTCGGAGCACCGCGGCGCGGGCGGGGGCGCGGAGCCGGCTGGGGCGCGCTCCTGCGGTCCGCCGCCTGCCTGCCTGGCCAGCTCGCAGCGCTCGGCCGGCGCTACGGAAACTTTCCTGCTGCCTGGCAATCCCGCGACCCCGCCACCTCGTGACCCTGACCCGGGCCGGCTCTGGCGCCCTTGGGATGGCAGCGCCCAGCGGCCGCACAGGCGTCTAGAGAGGTAAGAGCTAGAGTCCCTGAATCGAGATGAGGGGGCCCCCAAGGGCTTGCAGGAGTACCCCAGAGGGATCTGGGGCTCGAGAGGGTCTGGAGGCCCTGATAGGAGATATGGGGTTGTCGGATAGAGGAGTGGGTTGAGACTTTGCTTTACTCACCCCTCTTCCGCCTTACAGCCCACTATGCTGTAAGGGTCTCTACCCAGTGGGTTGACTCTTAAACTTTCCTGTGTGCCCTGCCACTATCTCTGGGTCCTTGGGAGAGAACTGCTTTTGTTGTTATAAGGAACCCCCACCCCCATCAGCTGGGGCCCATAACTGGCCAGGAGGTTGGGGGGTTCTATACTTCCCAACCCTAACATTTCCAGTGGTCTCCCAAAACTTCCGACCCTCCTTAACCGCTCTCTGAGGGTCGATAATTGGACAGCCACTGGTGGCTGTGCAGAGCCAGGCACCCCAGGGCACCCAAGTTTGGTGTGTTGTTTTGTTCAGCCCTAGACACTCTTAAATTTTCGGCGGGGGGTGGGGCAGTGAGGTCATTGAGGTGGGGTTTCTTTTTGGTTTTCTGCGTGCTTGTCTCCTGCCCTCCATTAAAACACCTTAAGCTAAGCAGAGTGGGAACAGAGACCAAAACCATCCAAGTCCCAATTCCCAGCCTGGGGGGGCATTTCTGGCTGACTAGTTTCCGATGGTCCATCCTTTTCAGCTGTCTGGCTCGGGTATATGGAAACTGCACCTCTCTCCCCAGGTCCCCTTCTGCTGCTTAGGAGCAATTAATTTTGACTTGAATTTAATTTTGATTGAGGCTGGATTTGTAGATGGGTTGTCACTTATGAGGATGATCACTCTGGAATGATTTCCCTTCAATATCAAAGCCAAACTTCTTTCTATTGTTTATTGATCTAAGACCATATACCTGAGAGTTAAAAACCAAATCAAACACCAGCTTTGGAGCCCAGAGAATCCAGGTTCAAACTTCAGCCCCACCCTCACTACTGTGTGTTCTTAGGCAGGTTTCCTAACCTCTCTGAGCTCGAGGGTCCCACGCCAGGGGGATCTAGTAAGGCTTTGGAGAGGTAAGGCATGGAAGGCTGACAGTCTGTAACCTGGCACTTGGGCCCTCTTTCCCCTCCTCTCAAAAGTTGGAGATGGCCCTAGCTGGTTTGGCTCAGTAGATGGAGAGTCGGCCTGTGGACTGAAGGGTCCCAGGTTCGATTCGGGCCAAGGGCACATGTCCAGGTTGTAGGCTCAATCCTCAGTAGGGGGAGTGCAGGAGGCGGCTGATCAATGATTCTCTCTCATCATTGATGTTTCTATCTCTCTTTCCCTCTCCCTTCCTCTCTGAAATCAATAAAAATATATTAAAAAAAAAAAAAAGTTGGTGTGGACCAGCCCCTCTTGATAAACTCTTCTGAGAAAAGTGCACGGATGCACTTGCCTTCTGAGGCATATGATTCCAGTGGGTTTATAGGTCTCAGATTTAAGACAGCCCCCTCCATCCTCCTCCTTGTCATGAACTATTCAGAAGGTATAGGCTTTCTGTCTATCACTGATCTCTCCTCATCCCTTTTGGATGCTTGGAGGGTAAGGTTGTAAATATCAGGGAAAGGTAAATGCAGTAATTAACTAGCACGACAGAGCAGGGGGCTGACTGGCAGAACCTGGTCTAAAGTCACCTTCAAGATCACCCCCTCCCCGTTCTTCCTTCTCAGGTCTTAGGTCTCCACCTGGTGAACATCTAGTCCTTTTTGCTGGAATCCTCTAGTGACAGTCAGCCCACTAGGCAGCTGGCTTCATGATTGGGCAACTCCAGTCTGTTAAAAAACAACACACAGCATAACCCTTCCTGTTTGGAGTGGAAATCTGTGTCCCTGTTAGTTCTACCCACTGGTTTTAGTACAGCCCCGCAGGCATCTCTTACTGGCTCAATTATTCACTGCAGTACCCGTGCCTGGGATCCTGTTCCTTCCTTTAGGCATGTAACACACTGAACTGAATTTGGCAATGATCACGGCACCATTTATTGAGTGTTTATTATATGCTAGGTCCTGTGCTAAGGGCCTTTACACACGTTTCCTTGCATCTTAAAGACAACCCCATGAGGTTGATTCTTTTCTTCTCCTCATTTGCATGTGAAGAAACAGGTTTAGAAAGGTTAAGAGATTTATTCAAAGTCAAATAACCTGGAAGGAGTTGGAGTACATCCCAAACCCAGCATCTGCTTTTAGAGCCCAAGCTTCTAACCGTTACTTTTGTCCTGTGCCATCACGCGTGCCCACGGGGGGTGCGGTGGGTGGTTGCCTGGGTCTGTGGGATATGCTGGCAATGCTCTTTATCCCAATCACTTGGGCGCTTGTTGAAATGCAGATTCCTCACCTCTACTCCAGACCTAAGCATCTGTACTTTCAAAGCTCCCCTGGCCATTCCCATGTTCAGCACCATTTGAGAAACACAGCCCTGGGGAGAGAATATGGGATATGGGTTCGAAGAGATCGGAATTGCAGTCTTGCCTTCAGTCTCTTGAGCTGGTTACTCTTCCTTTTTGGTGCTCTCTCCCAGTGGTAAGATGGGCATGATGTTACATCCAGTGTTTGCTGATGGTTGTGGAAGTCTCCTGGGCGGATGGCAGGCCTTAGAGGGTAGGTCTTCAGAGAGCAGAGGTGCCCAGGACAGAGGCTTCTCCTGTGACACATGGATGTGTGTGTGGCAGCAAGCCTATGGCTCTCAGGAGGCCCTGCTCACCTCTCCACCCTCCAAGGCCTCTGACCTCTTCTTTCTAGAAATATTGGAGCATCCTGGATGAGGCCCTTGTGCTCAGATTTCACAGCAAGTATGGTGGGGATTTAGGAGGTGGGTTGGACCACACACACACACACACACACACACACACACACACCCCTTCCTCCTCCATGGCCCCATGATGGTGGCTTCTGACCTCTCAGACAGGAGGTGCTGTGCTCGAACTTCCGGAGGAGGTGTGTGGGGTGGGCCTGCCATGTGTGCATCTATATTGTAAAACCCAGTAGAAACCTATCTCCTCCCCTGGGTGGCTGCTCTGCTGGTCCATGGGAAGCTCCAGAGAAATGTGTGACCGGAGGCTGGCTGGCAGGGCTGGCTGCCAGGAGGATGGGGGCGGGGGGAGGTAAAGAAACTGTCCACCTAGGCCTTGGACTATCCAAGTCCCAACCTGAGAGCTGTGCCGTGCACAGAGCATTTTCTGTCTCAGTCCTGTTTGATCCTGTGAAAGGCACGGATGGATTAGGCACCCATTTTTACGGAGGAGGCTATTGAGTCCAGGAGGCTGAGTGACGTGTCCAAAGCTCTAATGTCTGTGTGTGCAAGAAGGTGGTAAAGTTCGAACTTGATCCCAGGTCCCTTGACAGTGAGCACAGGTTCCCAACCTCATTGTTCCTCTGCGCCGCCTGGTCTGGCCTTGGTGCCAGAGCTCTTACCTGGAAGCTTGAAGACGGGGGTTGTGACTGGGCCTCCTTCGGGCTGTGTGATCCTAGGCAGGGCCGGCCATCTTTTCAAACTCTAGTTTTCAGTAAAGAGTGAAGGGAAGGTGTTTAGTTAAATCTCTTGTTCTCTTTCTGCATTTCTTGGGAGGGGTGTCCATGATGGGCTCAGGGCTCGGGTGAGTTACTGGGTTGGGTTGCAGGGCAGTGGGCTTCACTGGGGCTTGCTATGAAATCAGCCAGAAAGGCTTTTGTGGGCTCAGTGTCCAGGGGCCTCAGGGAGCAGGTTCAGGGGGATGGTAGGAGGTAGCTCAGGGCGTGGGAAGGTTGCTCACCTTGGAGTTAAAAGGTATTTTACACTCTGAACACTACAGGAGGTGATGGTGGGAATAACTGGGAGCCGAGGGTAGCATGGGGCATGAGACCAACCCAGCTGAGCATCCTCTCAGCCCAGAATAACCTTGGCCTAGACCAGGAGGATGTGTAATAGTCCCTTGTCTTTCTCCTGGGCGTCTCCAGCCTTCCTTGAGCCTGGCCCCTCCCGATTGGTACCTGTGCCTGGATGGCTGGAACCTCTCCCGGGAGCCAGAGCTGAGCAGCTGGCTGAGGGGATCCAGTTGCCCGTTTTCTAGGCCCAGGACAGGCTCCCCAGCAGCCTGGCTTCCTAATTTGGCTCCATTAACTGCAGCTTCTGCCAGCCACCTGCCCTCAGCTTCCCCCTCCGCCATGCCTCTTCTCCCCCCACCCCCTGAGGGGGGGCTCCCTGTTACCCACCCACAGGATCAAACCTGTATGCCCAGGCCTGGCCATCAGGCCCCATCCTGCTCAGCATTCCTCCCTGCGTCCCTCCTCTCTTTCTTTTCTGCAGGCTGCCTGTGCCTGGCCGCTCTGCCTGGGACCACTGGATGTCCTCTCTTGGCTACTGCGTCACTGACCAAATTTTCCTGCCCCTCTGGGTCTGGCACAAATGTCACCTCTACTCTGTCCCATCACCCCACTCAGGGCACGCTGTCCCCCTGCACGGTGCTGGCCTGGGCTCTTATTAACCACCTTGCCTTATACTTCTTCGTCTCCGAGAGGCACTCTGAACTTCTAGAGGGCAAGGCCTTGGCCTCACCTCTCGTCTCAGTGCCCACGAAGTTGGTGGGGCCCAGCGTGGGGTTTCTGGGTCTGGGAAATGCTCAGAAAGCCTTGTAGGGTTGGGCTGGTTTGTAACCTGGCTTGGTTTTTCTGCTCCTGACTCAAAGCATTTTGCCTGCACCCCGCTTTGCAAGGCAAACAGGTAGGGGTCCTCTCAGTGTGTGCCCTGAGCCAGCCTGGCTCCAGCCGAGGGACAGACAGAGAGGTGCCTTTGGTGTGCAGAAAGACTTTCCGGCCTCCTCTGGATCACTCTTGATCAGCTTTTTTAAGAAGTCTATTCTGGCTCTGCGGCATCAAGGACAGAGCAGCCTGGAAGCAGGTCTGAAAAGGGCGCCCGTCCATTCCCCCGCCTGCCGGCTGAACTTCAGGTCTCCTCCAGCCCAGATCCACCTGATTCCTTAGAATTTGTAAGGGCGTTTGCAAAGCACTCATGAGGGTCTTGGGGGTCACTGTGATGGCTCCAGCGGCTCCTGGGGATCACATGCCTTTTCTAGGGTTGCAGTTACTTGTGGCCGGAATCTCCAGAGAAACTGCTGTCCCTGAGGTCCGAGGGGGTTCTTGAGCCCCACAGCCAAAATGGAAAGATAAAAAGTGAGGACTGCCCTAACCGGTTTGGCTCAATGGATGGAGCCTCGGCCTGCGGACTGAAAGGTCCCAGGTTGGATTCCGGTCAAGGGCATGTGCCTTAGTTGCAGGCACATCCCCAGTGGGAGGTGTGCAGAAGGCAGCTGATCGATGTTTCTCTCTCATCGATGTTTCTAACTCTCTATCTCTCTCTCTTCCTCTCTGTAAAAAATCAATAAAATATATATTTTTTAAAAAGTGAGGACAAAGAATTTATGCTGGCCCTAACCGGTTTGGCTCAGTGGATAGAGCGTCGGCCTGTGGACTGAAGGGTCCCGGGTTTGATTCTGGTCAAGGGCATGTACCTTGGTTGTGGGCACATCCCCAGTAGGGGGCGTGCAGGAGGCAGCAGATGGATGTTTCTCTCTCATCGATGTTTCTAACTCTCTCTCCCTTCCTCTCTGTAAAAAATCAATAAAATATTTTTTAAAAAAAATCAATAAAATATATATTTTTTAAAAAGAGCTTATGCTGAAGCAAACATTTCTATAAAATCACCTTCACGCGGCCGGCCCATCTTGTTTAACGTGGTCCTTTAATGTGACTTTCTGCAGAGGAAACAGGCTCTGAGAGACGTGTGGTTGAGCTCATGCAGCCAGACCACCCGGACTTGAACTGCCTCTCTCACTCCACATCCAGTGCTCACTGCTCTCCCCTGGGCCTCCCTCCACGGAGGCTCGAGTGGGGGGCCAAGAGGAGGCGCTCCATAGTGACGGCTCCTCATTCAGAACGAGGCTTTTCTCTGTGGCTCTCTTGTGTGGGAGTCACTTTCCGCACTGACATCCTGTGATGAGAGTGAACTCAGGCCGTGCGGGGGGCGGGGGGGGGGGGGGGGGGGGGGGGGGGGGGGGGGGGGGGGGGGGGGGGGGGGGACGGAGGGAGAGTGGGCCGTGTCCTTATGGATTTAGTGAACACCCACACAGGTGGGCCCGGTGACCAGGTAGGAGCTCTCTGTCCTAAAACAGGAAGCACCCATCTCCCTGTCTGTCACAGTGGCTGCTACCGTGTGGGAGTAAGGTCCGAGGGATGCTGTGGGTGCTGGAGGGAGATGGATGATAGTCCGGTTTTCCGTTCAGATGCTGTCCAAGTCTCTTGACCAGTTGGAGGCTGGCAGGGGCCCTTGGAGTCCCATAGCCTCTGTGATGCCTTTGTGGTTGATGGTGCCACCCACTTTTGCTCTATTAGTTTGTCTCCACCCTTGCTCTGCCCCTAGACTGAGCCCCCGAGTACAGGTGCTCATGGTTGACCCCTCTGGGTGGCCCTGCAGCAGCCTCACCCCTCAGAGGGGGGACAGGAGGACATGTGGAGGTAAATGAATACGCGAATGAATGAATGACCTCTCTTAGCATCTTTGGTGACTCTGTCTGGCTGTCACCAGCTGGAGAATATGTGACAACCGAATCCACCAGGAAGTGACTGTTTGACAGGGGCTGTGAGGACCCGGTCAGGCCAGATACAATGGGAGCTGGGCCCAGCTGGCGTCTCTCCCAGCAGAGCTGGCCTGGCGCTGCTTCCCGGAGGGGAGAATTCCCAAAAGTCTCTGCCAGCCCCCCGATAGGATCTGCAGGGTGTGTGAGGGATTTGTTTTCGGCCAGGATGTGGGGAGTTAAAAATAGCCGTCCTAATCCCTTGAGTTTGTGTCACACTTGAGGCTGTGCAGAGCTCTGGGCTCCATTATCTCAGCTGAGCGGCTTGGCAGACGCTGACGTAGGTAGAGATGGCAGTGCCCACTTTAAAAACGAGCGCAGAGGCATGTGCCCATTCCTCACGGATCCAGAATTCGGTGGCAGAACCTGGGTCTGTGTCCTGCCCCCTGTGTCTGCGCTCTTTCCTCTTGGGAGGAGCCTAATGAAGAGGCTGCAGAGGAGAAATGAGGTGGTTGAGATAATAGGGGTCGGTTGCTAAGCAAAGCAACAGGACCGAGAGAAGACTAAGGACCTGAGGATGGATCAAGGCCTCAAGGGACAAAGGCTAATGTTGGGGCTGGGGATCAGCTAGAGGCTGTACGTGGCTAGGGCAGGGATGTGATGGGAGTGGAGCAGAGAAGTGCCACCAGGACCCCAAATCGAGGCCCCAAATACCGTAATAAGGAGCATGTGAACATGATGCTTTAGGCAATAGGGAGCCATTGGGGGTTCCAGAGCACAGCAGTTCCCTGCTTTACCAACAGTGCAGTGCAGTGGTGTGCCCCCCACCCCAGCGTTGGTTCAGGTGTCATTTTGTGGTGTTTGGTAGAGCACATTTTTAAAAAATCCTCAGAAGACACCTTGTCCTTCCCTACCTTTCCTTCTGTAACCCAGCACCAAGGGAGAGGGAAGATCCCATTTTCTGCCGCCTCTGGGTTCTCGGAAGAGCCAGTCTGGGCAAAGTTATTATCTGGGTTTCTTGGATTTTTCTAGTTTTCAATCCAGGTTCTCCTGGTTGTCTGTCTATCTGTCTTTACATTGATGGCAGGAATTAATCGAGAGGGAGGAGGCATTGGCTGAAGTTCTGGGCGAAGGCTCTTTTCCTCCCTTGACTTGATTCACTGAAGCCTTTTTAGGCTGCTCTCGTGCCTCTGGCCCTGGGCCCCTTGCTGCTAACAAGCTCCCAGACCCCAGAATCCATGCTCTTCCTCCCAGCTTCACCCCAACCCTACCAGGATCCCTGATCAGGCCCCAGCTCCTCAGGGCAGCCTGGGCGACCACTCCAGCAACACCGGCCTCTCCTTTTGCACATGCTAGTGCCCATTGTCCTCTACCCCATAGCTGTATCCCCGCTCCACTCCTCCCCAGCTAGGCTGGAGGCCCCTGAGGGCTGAACCAGATCTGAGCTGGACAGACCATTGGAAATCTACAATCCACCCATTTTAAAATTGGGCAGACAGAGGCCTGGGTTTGCCTAAAGCTCATGGCAAAGCTGGGACTCGAACCCGGATCTCCAGCTCCATCCTGGCCTGCAGCTGTAGCACCAGCCTGCTTTTCAGAACCACTCTCTCCTTTCTGTGCTCCAGGAGCAGGGGTTCCCAGCTCCGTGAGAACCCTGGTTTTGCAGCCTTGATTCCTCCCGGGGCTGGGAGCCAGCAGCGCCAAGCCTGTGGGTTCCCAGAGAGGGCTCTTGGCGTCGGCGGGCGTTGGCTTAGTCACAGGGATGAGGTCACTACTCACCTCTGATGGGGGAGGATGCCAAGGTTTGGGAACTTTCACGCTGAGCCACTTGTCGATTTTGTGCCTGTGTGTAAGAAAAACAAACCTGCTGGTTGGGACTTTGCACTTGGCCTGCGGACTGCAGGCCTGGGGAGCTGCTGGCCCGTGATAAGCCCCTGGGCGGTGCCGTCTCACAGGTTCCCAGGACAGTGGCTCTGTGTTGAGAAAGAGCTTGGACCGGGAGCCGGAACCTGCTGTTAGTGTTTGCTCTGCCTCGCGTTGGCTCCGTGACCCTGAGCAAGGTGCAGGGCCTCTCTGGGCTGTCGTAAGAATTGCTAGCAGCTCACACGTTCCAAGTAATCTCCATGGGCTCTGGGCTCAAGGTTCTCCAAGAATTAGCCCTTCGGATTCTCGCACCTAACCCGTGAGATCCTCTTATCATCTCGATCTTGCAGACAAGGAAACTGAGCCCCGAGAGGAGGAGTGACTTGCCTGAAATCACCCAGCTGGAAAGGAGTGCGGGGAGAGTTTGAGTGGACGTCTTCCCCCCTCCACAGCTCCCAGGGTCAGGCACTGTGCTCTCTGCCCTCAGCTGCCGGGAACTCCTCTGGGATTGTGAACGTGTGACTGTGGGGATATCGGGTGTGATGAAGCAGAGGTCTGGCGAAAGAAGTTCTGGGTATGGAAAAGTCTGAACTAAAGAGACAATGTGAACTACTTATTTATTTTTCTTGTAAAGATACACAGTGACTCAAATCAGCCAAACAAAAAGGCTTTTGAGTATGGGTTTTAAATGATGCCCGGAGAAAGAGGACAATAGAGGAAGAGAGAGCTCTTTTTAACACACTTGAAGTTTACTTTTTTGCACGGCGTTCAGATGCCACGAGCTTGTTTCTGTGGTTTCGTCACCCGGGTGAGTGTTTGTTGAAGCAAGCCTGCTGGGTGAGTGGGTGAAGGTGGGGTGGGGGACGCGAACCAATTTGAGGTTCCGCTCCTCCCTCCTTCCAGAGAACCTATGGGTCCACCCTTAGGGAGAAAGGGTGCTCAATCTTTGGTGAGGCCACAGGTTGGTGTGTGGGGAGGGCAAGAAGTCTGGGAGGGCTTCCTGGAGGTGGTGTGGCCTGGAGCTGGCCCCAGGAGGAAATTTGCCCAAGTTTCTACAAACAGGTTTGCAAAATCACTTGCCTGGTTCTCTATGGCAGCCTGGTCAGCTGGGAAGCCTGGCAGTGAGATCCCTTGGGGGAGGCGTATCCAATCCTGCCTCAGTTTCCCCATTTAGACCAGAGCACCCCTAGGTCCCCTGGCATACCTTTGGAGAGGGAGCAGAGGGGTGTGGATGAAGAAGCGAGTTTGAATTCAGGGATGAGTTAGTCACTTCCATGGTGTGCCCTCGGGCAAGTCGTTTCTCCGCCTGCACCTCAGTTTCTTCCTCGGCCAATTGAGGATAATAGTGACACCCAGCTCATCCATCGAGCTCATCGGGCTGTTTTGAGGCGTGAGGTAATGCATGCAAAGTGCTTATCACAGAGCTGGCGCAGGGTCAGCGCCTGTCATTATGCACTGCTGCCTGCGCTGTTGTTTTTAGCTCGGGACACACCTCTCCACCTTCACCTCTCCCCTCGCCACGCCACCGCCACCGCCTTCCTGTTGTTGACATCCTCCTCAACAACCAGCGCAGGGATTTTAAGTATTTATATCCTTGCTGGAATGTCTCTTTGTATTGTCTAGTTAATTTCTTGATTGAATTAAGGCAAACAATTTCACTTCCTTTCCCGGGCAGGAGCAGGAAGAGGCCTGGCGCTTTCTTTACTGTGACTGAGAAGATTATTGAAGTATTTGGGGAGGATGATGCCTTCCCCGCCACTCCTGCTCCGTCTTAGAATACCTCCACAGGCCCCATAAATCAAGCAGCGGCCACGTGCTTAGGAAACATAAATCTTGTTGAGGATGTTGATGGGTTTCTGTCGGTGCCAACTCACTGTTTTGACACCTTCCTGTGCGTTCACAGAGGGGTGGTTGAAGAGTCATTTTAAATATTTAGAATGAATGGCCTGTATATATTGGGGGAGTACTGGCCGATGGCGTGTAAATCAATAACCTAGGAGGCTTCCCATGGGGAGGAGTAATCAACTCCTCCTGAAGCCTTGATGGTGCTGTGGGCACTGGGTTCTGGGAATGCAGTGGTTAAGGGCCTGGGTTCTGAAATTGACATGCTGGGGGCTTGTACTCCCTGCCCTGCCACTCAGCCGCCTGCAGGACTCACCCACAGTGGGATCAAGGGAATCCCTGGGGACTGGGATGGGAGGCAGGGGGCTCCCTGGCCCCGGGGACAGTGCTGAGCTCTTAAAGTACATCTAGCTCTCGTGTCCTTGAATTAGGGCAGCCACTTAGCTTGTCCTTGGCCCTGAAGTGAGGGATACAATGGCACCTGCTTCCTGGGAATGTTGTAAGAATTGTGCTTTGCGCAGTGCTGGCACGTGGTAAGTACTCACACAAGTAAGCCTTTATTTTCCGTCAAAGACCTCACCTTCTTTATTTTGAGACCCTCCCCAGTCTGACTTTCCAACCTCACCTTCTTCTCTCTAGTAAGAACCAGGACCAGCATGCCCAGGGCTCTCCTGCTTGGGCAGACCCCTCGACATGGAATGCCCCTACTCTGTCTTTGCTCCTCCTTCTTCCTTCAGAATTATCTCAAGCATTGTACCCTCCGTGAAATTTTCCGATAGCGCCCCAACCAGTCCCCTTTAAATGCCTCGTTGATCCCTGTTATGCCTCATGTCTGCCACCGTTGTTGGCCCAAGTGCGTTCCATGAAATGGCAGTTGGGGGGAAATGCTTTGTAACAGAGGAGTCTTAGGAAAGGCTTCGTGCTTCATTTATGCCCGTCCGTACAGTACCAATTCACCTTAGCAATCTTAAAGGCTCTGAGAAGTCCTGCAGTAAAGAAACATGCCGAACTAGTTTACTCTGGAACTCTCCAAATCCCTCACCAGAGGACTTTCTTCTTGGAATACCCATTGACAAGGCTCTGTGACATTCTTAGGGATGTGGCATTGTGACATCTATGTAATATTTTGAAGTTATCTTCCATTTTATACCAAGGAAACCAAGGCCCAGAGGGCTCAATAATTGGCCCCTGGGCTCAATAAGTGTCCCACCATCACCTCCTGGATGGATTGACAGGTCCTTTATGTGAATGTCCAGGGCCAGGTGGTGAGGAAGGGCTGGGAGTGACAACCAAGAACCTGCTTTCAAAGAGCTTTTGGCCTTTGAGGGGATAAGATGGACACATAAAATAGAGATTAGCTGCCAATCCTGTATCCCCGAGCCCTTGTGTAACAGGAGCCTGGCCCTGTCTGTGTCCGAGAGTCAGATGTCCTTTAGGAGCTCAGCACTGTCCCCAGGGCCAGGGACCCTCCTGCCTCCCGTCCCAGTCCCCAGGGATTCCCATGACCCCACTGTGGGTGAGTCCTGCAGGCGGCTGAGCCGAGGGAGGGGAGAGGAGCAGCAAGTCAGAGAAGAGCCTTCTGTTTATCAGTGCACAGGCTTCCCTTCCTTTCTGGGGAAAAAAATGCTTTCTTTTAAGATTCCCCTTTTATTATCTGAAATTCTCAAGGGAGCAATTACCTGACGGTGGGAATTATCCGCTGTCTTTATTCCAGCGCCTGTCTGCCTGAGTTCCTTCTTAGGGTAATTGATTTTGGTAATTCAGAACTGGATGTTGTTTTAGGCTGGTGCAGAGGCAGGGGGATGCCCACAAAGGCATCTTCCGAGGCGTTGGCAGCCAGCGGCGCTGCTGGTGATGGTTATGGTGGGGGTGGGGCGGTGACTGCATTAATGTATTTCTTACCTTTGAATTTTCTCCTTCTTGTATTGAAGGTGCGTAGGTTGCACGGGAGCTTGTCTGACTATGGAGCTGGGGGCAGGTTTGCTGTAGGAAATGAGGAGCTGAGAGGCAGGCCTCAGGCCTGATGGATTTGGTTTCCCCTCACCCCGGGCAGGTCAGTCTTGGGCACTGGCCCTGGCCTGACCCTGACCCTGGCCCTCTCACCCTGTGGCTTCCCAGAGAACCAGGGAGGCAGCGATGACTCCTTGGGGAGCCTGTAGGGACAGCAGCTGCTGTGAACTGGCTGACCTTTCTTCTGGGCAGACCCAAGAGCTGGCTCTGGGTCCTGCCCCCCTCCCCTGGGGCACCGCTGTCCCCTGCAGGAAGGGCAGGCTAGGGAGCCTGGCTTAATGGGGACATGGAGAACAGCATGAAAGGAGGACCTCAGTGTGAGGAGGCCTGATGACGCTGGGAGTTTGATCTGCTCAGTGGATAAAAAGGCGGGGGGGGGGGAGGATTTTCTCCCCCAATTGGCACCCCCTAGTTAGTGCCCAGAGAAGGCCCAATTTCAAATGAGGGAATGCTCTGGACAGGAGAGGAAAAGCCTGGACTAGAAGGTTTCTCAGGTCTTTTGCTTCTGGGGCTTGTATGGAGGAAGCAGAGTGGCTTCTGTGGAGTCTCTCTTCTCCCCTCTGCCTCCACTCCTTCCTCATGAGACCCGAGGGCCAAAGGTTTGGGTCCAGCCACAGGAGCGGCCTGTCCTTGGTCTAATGATCCCCCACCCCTTCCACAGCCTTCAGTCTGGATGTCATGGGGCATTTTCATCCTCATTGTACAGGTGAGGAAATTGAGGCCCAGGGTGATCTGTCAAAGTTCCCACCTCACACCTAGTCTCCTGCCTCCTGGTTCAGCACCTTGAGGGGGTTCTGACAGAGGGGGGTCAGGACCTCATGCGCTGCCCACCAGAGGAGGGGGAGGGGATGCGCTCTCTGGTTCCACCACATCTCTTAGCTAGAGTTGGCACGATATTGCTAAATTCAATGGATTTTTATAGAAACTTTTTTTTTCTTTCTCCAAAGGAGGAATTTACATTGGAGGCACAATATCCAGGTGGCATGCGCATTATCTCCCATGAGCAAAACAAAGCAGACACTGGGCGCTGAGAAGGATCCAGAGCCACTTCTTGGCTCAGTAGACATGTGTGCTTAACGATGTGTGCCCGCGCCTCGGTTCCAGGCGTGGCGGGGATGGCTGGTGGGGATGGCGCGGGCGGAGCGGGCTGTGCTAGCCTGTTTGCCAATGCTGGTCTACATGCTGGGGTGATAGAAGCGCTTTCGAGGATTGAAAACAACTGGTTTGAACCTAAATGTCGCGAAAGTTTCCCGCAAACTTTGAAGGGTCAAATACATGTGCTTGGAAGCCCTTTCTGGCCAATAGCAGTACTGTCCTGTAGAATCAGCACGTGGATGATAATGTGATGGGATGTGACGAAGGGGCGATGGTTGGAGGGTGTGGTTCCTTGTTCTCTGAGCACCAGGAAGGCCTTCCTGTCCTTCTACTGTGGCCACAGGGAGCTGCATAGTCCCTGACTGGAAGGCACATACTTATTGAGAGCCTGCCATGTGCCAGGCTGACTCCTACCTGGAGATCACGTATGTGTGAGTGCCTACCATGTGCCAGGCGCTATGCTAGTGCAGATTGAGAGGTGGCACGATTGTAGGAGCCCCTGTAAGCCAGCTCTGTTGCCTGAAATCCCACCATTAGGGATGGATTCCTTTGGCTTCACCATTGCCCTTTCTAGGTTAGGTGTTGGGCACTATTGCAGTACCGAATGGGGGTCTCATTCATCTCTAAGCCCTCCTTGGGGTGGAAGTTATTTTTGGAAATGTGGAATTAGAGGAGTTAAACAGGGGCCAGGATGCAACATTGGGCTGGCAGTGCAAGTCGAGGTTTGTACATTGTATGCCGTGTGTCTGCCCCACCCTGAGTGCTAAACTTAGCAACAGTCAAAAATTTTAATCATCAAATCCCTTTTTGTGGTTATTGTTTTCCAAGTTTGGATCCTAAAGGCAAAACAAGAACTAAAGGTCCTTCCCGCCTCTGGTCTCCTTCTACAGCCTTCCAGATCCTTCCGCCCAGATGGGTGGCTCCCACTCTGGCCGCCTGGGGTCAGCGGCTGGAGGAAGTTACCAGAGCCACCTTCCTAGCCTTCCCAGCTGGAAGAATAGTTGTCTGCTTTTACCGGTTCACCTCCCGGCTCCTAGGGACCCCTTCCCTAATGAAAATATGAGTCACTGGCTGTGTAACAAACACGGACGCTCCCCTCACCCCATAGAGTGGTTAAAAGTTTGTGTGGCCGCTGAAGTCCCACTGTGTTCAGGACCAGGCCTGACCAGCTGAGTGACTGAGCCGCTCTTTGCTACTTTCCCATCTGTAAAATGGGATCACAGTCCTCACCCCAGAGGGTTTTGGAGGTGTCAGTGAAGCAGACAATGCAGGTCAGCCCCCCCTCCCCGGGCCTAGCATGTGAAAGGAGCTCAATACTTGGGATCTTCTGTGATTATAGTATCATTATTGCTCAGGGCCTCTGCCAGCCTCCCCAGGGTGGGTACGGGCCCTCCAGCTGCATGACTCTTGCCTTCCCAGACTCTGCACCATCCAGCTTCTTGCATGCATCTCTGTGGATGACTCCTGACCCTCTGATGGTTCTGCCCTGGGTGCCCCCTCTCCTCACCTACCAGCTCTCATCTGGGAGTCCCATTCATGCCCAGGGTGTCAATGACTCTTAGGCCCGAACTACTCGCAACCCTGATTATAAATCTCTCACCCTAATCCTTCCCCGAGTTCCAGATGGAGAAGCAAGCGATTCTCACCGGGTGCTCTGAAGGCACTTCAACACAGAAGTCCTTTCCTTTCCACTGAAACCTCTTCCCCGAATCCTGTTCATCCCTCCCTGTTCAACTTCGCTCTTTCAGGTGAAGGCTGCCCTGGCCAGGCCCGGGGCCAGGGAACCCCAGTCCAGGAGTGGCCCTCTACTCCTTCCTTCCTCCTTCGTGCAAGACTGGTAGTTCCCCTTTCACACTGGCTCCTGGCTCCATCCCTGCTCCCACTTTACTCGGGACAACCCAGACACAGCCTCCTGTCACATTGCCTATTTCCCCATTCCTCTCCCCTCTGCCCCAGGGGAGTGCTCCAAACCTCGGTCTGATGAGGTCTCTCCTCTACTCAAGGGTCTTTAGGAGCTTCCTATTTTCTCGTATAGTCTGGGGGTCCACGTTGATTTTCAGGGTCTTCCAAACTCTGGTAGAAGCCTCCTTGCCCACTGTTCCTTTCTCTGCACCCAGGAGCTCACCCAGCTGAATGCTCCATGGCCTCCCGCCTGTCCTATTGCCATGTCGTTGTTCTTGAGGTTCCCCTGCCTGGAATGCCACCCCCTCAGCCCTGTGCCTGCCTGTCAAGATCCTACCCTTGTGTGATCAGAGGCACGAAGCCAGAGGACATGCTGGTGTCCATGAGGTCCAGCCCCCTGCCTCCAACCAGAATAGCATGGCTGTTGGTGCTTCTGACCCTTCCTTGCCTTCTGTGGAATGTTCCTTCCATAGAATCTGTAATATTTGCAACTTGCTTGCTGGGGCTCAGCCCGGAAATCTCTGGAGTTTATAGAAGGCTATGGCCTGACTAGGAGGGCCGCCTCTTCAGGGACAAAGTGGGTCTTGAGGGGAAGCCCGATGGGGACCTCCAGAACCTGGCACAGAGCTTGCTCTATTCCTTACAGTTCGGTACTTGAAGGCCAAGTGGGTTTTGTCAGATGCATGGGGTCTAATGACAGAGCCCCCCACTGCCTGTCGGGGGCTCTGCTTCTCCACCTCTTGGTGGGGAGGTAACATTCCACTTTTCAGGACTTGGGCTGCCAGCGGATTGAGCAATGGTGTGGGTGAGAGCAAAACAGAAGTGGACAAACTAATAATTAACAGATGTCAATTGTTAATGGCTTCAAAATACCGCCAGCACTCCACCCTCCACCCCCAGGGAAGAGGAAACAACATGGTCTCTTGGCCCCTTAGAAGAGATTGATTCACAGCCAGCTTGGGACAGGTTTGGCAGAAGAATGACAGGTATTGTGGGGTATGTGGGTAAGGGGTGGGGTAAGAGCCATTGCCAAGGCCATTGGGCTTGGAATCACTTGGTCTCCCAGGGTTTTCCTTGGAGTGAGCCCAGTGGCTGCTGAGTGAAAGGGGAAGTTAGAGGGGAGCTTGGGAAGTGCCACGAATCTGTCCATGGCCTGGCCCCCAGTGCACCCCGACCCAGGCTGCCATCTCTTTCCCAGGGACTTTAGGATGCTTCCAACTGGACTCACTGCTGTGTGTGCCCCCTCCCCCGCTGCAGCCTGTTCTCTAACTGGCAGCCAATGTACCTATGGTTTTTAATTCAACAAGAATGTGGTGGGATGGCTCCCGGCTTCCACTGGTCTCTGGTCTGGGGCTGCCCAGCGTATGCCCCTTCCCTGTCCTCACTGCCCTTTGGCCCCTCCGGCCTCTCTTTCAGCTCCTTTCAGCAGGTTTTGTCCACCCCTGGACCTGGCATGGATGGTTCCTTGCCCTGGACCCTTCACCCCCTTGGAACTTCCCACTTCAGCTCCTACCTTCACCATCCCTCCTTGGGGACCATGTGTCTAATAGAGGGTGACCCTCCCCAGCTCATGTCTGCCTGGATACTTGGTTTTTCCTTTATAGCATGCATCAGCTTAACTTACATGTACATACATACATGTGGGTGTGAGTTTTTTAATGCTTGCTTTTATGTTTCCACCGCACGAGAGCAGGCTTCCTGTCTGGCTTTTCACTTAGTACCTGGCATAGTTCCTGGTACGTTGCAGGTCCCAGATAAATATTTGTCAGAGGAATGGATGGGTGAGCCAGTGGAGGCCTCAGGAGCAGCCCAACCCTCAGCTGGGTAATAGCCATCTCACTTTGCCCAGGACTCCCGGGATGTGGGGCCTTCAGTTTAAACCAAGGCAGTTGCAGGGGAACCAGGCAAATGCCCCTCCCTAGAAATTGGGTGTTGCAAGGTCCTCATGCTGTTTAATGCTCACAGCTTTAACAAGGCCAGTGTGTGGGTGCCTGGGGTCCTGCACGTCCCTGCTAAGGGAGCTGGCAGCTCTTCACCCCCACTTTGCAGATGAGGTAGTCTTGACAACCCCAAAGTCAGCTCCAGAAGGCCACACCAGGGTCCTTGTTCTGACTGCCCAGCTGGTCCCCAGATGGACGAGTCTGTTTGGCTGCCGAAACAGAATGCCACCTGGGGGCTTCAACAGTGGAATGTGTTTTCGCACAGTTCTGGAGGCTTGAAGTCCAAGATCAAGGTGTTGGCAGGGTTGGTTTCCTCTGAGGCTTGCCTCCTTGGCCCATGGGTGTCCACCCTCTCGCTGCCTCTTCACATGGTCCTGCTCTGCGCATGTGGCCCTTTGCGTCCTTGGCGTGTCCAGTTCCTCTTCCCATAAGGACACTGGTCAGATAGGACTAGGACCCACCCTGATGGTTTCATTTGCCCTGGGTCACACAGCAGGTAGCCGCAGAGCCACTCTGCTGCCTCCAGAATGCTTGGTCTCTGAGTCCCCCCGGGATGCTAAAGTTTGGGTGTGGGCTAGGGAGGGCAGAATAAAAATGAGCCTTTTGTCGTCTCCCCCTCCTCCTCCTCCTCCTCCTCCTCCTCCTCCTCCTTCTTTTCTTTTCTTTTCTTTTCTTTTCTTTTCTTTTCTTTTCTTTTCTTTTTTTCTTTTTTTTGTCATGGCTGCTCTGAATTCTGAGCTGCCACTCCCTGAGGCCACCAGAAGCAGGGCATCTGGGCCGAATCTGACCTGCAGCCTATGAGATGTAGCCTGTCCGGTGCTTGTTTGTTTTACGCTGTGAATTAGTTACCTACAGTTAACAGTCAGGAGGCTGTTACATTAACATCTGGTAGCTGCTCTGGAAATGGGATCCTCTGGCCATCCTGGTCTGCTTTCCGGTGGCACCTCTGTGGGCCACGGCGTGCGTGCTCCTTCTAGCCTGGTTTCGGTCGTTCCCTTCCCTTCCTGGCTCACACTGGCATTTGTGTTCTTGAATCCTGAGCGGGGTGAGCAACAGGGCCCGTGTGCGCCCAGGAGCATCCCTGAGGAGCTCATGGCTGCTAAAGGCAGGCAGAATCATTATTCAAGGCAAAATGAGTGGCCCCAGAGATGTTCAGACAGTGCTTGGGGCTTTTAGAAATAGTAATGTGGACCAATATCACCCCAATAAGTTAATATAAGAATAGTAAGCCCTAACCGGTTTGGCTCAGTGGATAGAGCGTCGGCCTGCGGACTCAAGGGACCCAGGTTCGATTCCGGTCAAGGGCATGTACCTTGGTTGTGGGCTCATCCCCAGTAAGGGGTGTGCTGGAGGCAGCTGATCAATGTTTCTCTCTCATTGATGTTTCTAACTCTATCCCTCTCCCTTCCTCTCTGTAAAAAAATCAATAAAATATATTTAAAAAAATAGTAAGATGTCAGAAGGGCATCCATGGACTGGGCACATGGTTCATGAGCTCCTGCTCTGTGCCAGACACTGGCTAACCCTGGAGGTTACACAGAGTATTTGGGACACAGACTGTCCTCAGAGATCCTGCATTTCAGAGGGTGGGGTACCTGGCGTCACTTTCAGGGAGAATGATGCTGGAACAGGCACAGGGGCGTGCAGAGGTATTCCGGGCAGAGGACATGGCGTGAGCAGAGATTCCGAGCTGGACCTCAGCTGGTTCTCAGGTGGAGCTTTAGCCGGAAGCCCTAGCTTTGTGCCCCGCCCCCTCCCGGGGAGCCAGGCTGGGACTTAGCATGTGCCAGAGGCTGAGGAAGGCACAGGGAGAGGCAACCTGGAGCAGCGCTGAGTTTGAAGGACAATGTTCTGCGTGTCTTTGATTCCTAAAGGCTTTTAAACTGTTCTTTTTTTAAAAAAAATAGATTTTATATTTTAGAGTAGTTTTAGGTTCACAGCAAAACTGAGCAGGGAATACAGAAAGTTCCCATATATTTCCTGCTTCCCCACATGCACGCTCTGCACCATCAACACCCTGCACTGCGATCTACTTCCTAATAGGTAAACACAGCATATTCCATGACTTAGGTAAGATGAAACATTTCCAAAGGGTATGCAGTGAAAAGGAAGTCTCTCCCCTTTCTTAGCCCCCACTCAACACACACACACACACACACACACCACACAAACATACACACTATAAACACACTCAAAACAAACACATACACACAAACACAGAAGCATACACATACATGTACAAAGATACACATGAATACGCACATGCATACATAAAAATATACACACAAGCATATATACACACAGAACACACACAAACACACACACATACACTCCCCAGAGTAACCACCGTTGGTTTGTTTGTTTGTTTATTCATATTTAAATCCTTACCTGAGGTTATGCTTATTGATTTTAGAAAGGGGAAAGGAAAGGAGAGAAAGATAGATAGATAGATAGATAGATAGATAGATAGATAGATAGATAGATAGAAACATCAATGCGAGAGAGGACATCGATTGGTTGCCTTCCAAAGGTTCCTCAACCAGCCATCAAACCTGCAACCTAGATTTGTGCCCTGACCAGGAATCGAACCCCCAACCTTTCAGTATATGGGGTCACACTCCAACCAGCTGAGCCTCACTGGCCAGGGTGTCACTGTTTATTTTTCAGAAGAATATGTGAGAACCTGTTTCCATGCTCCCAGGATCCTATCCATCCGGGGGTGGTCCCACATGCCCTGCAGTGCACACGTCAGGACCCGTGTCTTCGCTCCTGCTGCAGCGTGGCCACCAGGATTCCATGTTCAGAGGGCATGTAATGTACTCGCCAGGCTCCCGTGATGGACATGAGGACTGTTTACAGTTTTCCCTCCTGCAGTCGGGGATGTGTAAACATCCCTATACACCTGTTCTGCATGCTTATGGGAGTTTGAGGGACAGGATGTTGAAGGAGAATATGTGAATTTAAAATGGGCATTTCATGGATTTTAATTTTTTATATGCGTTGCTGAGTTGCCCTTCATGAAAGTTGTGGTGGTGTCTGCTCTGCCTACCGTGGGTGAGAGTTGATGTGATCATGAACTTCTCCAATATCAAGAGCTGGCCTGAGCCCGGCCAGCATGGCTCAGTGGTTGAGCGTCTATCTGTGTATGACCCAGGAGGTCATGGTTTGATTCCTGATTTATGCCCGGGTTGTGGGCTTGAACCCCAGTGTGGGGTGTGCAGGAAGTAGCCAATCAATGCTTCTCTGTCATCACTGGTGTTTCTATCTCTCTCTCCCTCTCCCTTCCTCTCTGAAGTCAATAAAAATATTTTACAAAATAACTGGGCTGAGCTAGGGCTGGGGTAAGTTTGGGGTGGACGCCATGAGGCAGCCAAGGTGGGGGACTCAGGAGGCATTTGGAGTGTGTTTTTCTCAGGGCGCTTCTGAATCCTCAGAAAAATCCATGAATCTGTTTAATGGTTTCTAAAAATCAGTTATTCTGTAACTTGCCTGCTTTTGCTCAGTAAGATATTGTGGAAAGGTTTTCCTGGTCGCACATGGACCTCTACCTTGCTATTTCTGTCTGCTGCTTAGAGCTTCTGCAGTTGCGGGTGCAGCGCTTGATTGTAGCACCCTCTGTGGGTGCTGAGGCCCGCATTGTGTTCCGGGGAGCGCCCCTGTGGGCCTCATCAGGCTCAGGGCCAGCGTCCCTTTGTCCAGAGAAGGCACATTTATTGGGAAAGTGGTGACTCCTGCCATGAGCTCAGCGCAGAAGTCACGGTTTTACCTTGGCTTTGCATTCAGCTCTAGCTCTGCTCTGGGTTCTTCTTGAAAACATGCGGGTCCAGCCCATGCAGTGCCAGTCCCTAGCCCCCGTGGCTCTCCTGGTTGACTCGTCAGCGGGCCCCCATCCGATGAGCCGGGGGAGTGGTCCCTGCCTGTGCGTGAGTAGACCTGCCTCTGGTGGGAGGTTGCCATTGGGCTTGGCTCACCCTTTCACCTGCCAGAATGATTTTCTCTATCTTTCCTTCTGGAGGAGCCCCTGTGGGGTCTCTGGGTCTGGCTGGAGGCATGGCAGTGGGGGATGATGAGGAAAAGACTCATTCAGCCCCTACCCACGGCAGTGCTAGTGGCCATCCCTGGTGCTAAGAGCTAGGAGGCTGTGGAAGACGTCCGACTCAGCAGAGGGTGGTCAGTCAGAGAAGGCTTCCTGGAAGAGGTGGTACTAGAGACAGTGGGGTTTGGAGATGGTCTCTGGACTCCAAGGAGCCCCTGGGCAGGGGTAGGGGTAGGGTGAGGGGCAGGAGCAAGAAAGGGGAAGGAAAGGGAGGGAGAGGTGTGTGGAGGAGCCTGGCTAAACCTCCTTTAGAGAGACTCTCTGGCCACCTGTGGTTGCAGGGAGGACCACCTTGGGGGAGGGGGGGAGGGTTGGGCGGGCGGGGGGGGGTGTGTAAAAAGATGCTAATGGGGAGAACTGGAGCCAGATGAACTAGGCTCAAACCCTGGCTCTGTCTGTTTCCAGCTCTGCCTCCTTGGGCCAGTCATTTAACCTCTCTGAGTCTCAGTTACTTTGTCTGTAAAATGGGATCATAACAGTGCCTTGATTCCAGGGCTGGCAGGAGCGTTGCCTGAGCTCTTGCCTGGACACTGGTCAGCACAGACCTGCACGAAGTAACTGGAATGGGAACCGTGCGGGTGACTCAATCGCCTGGAAATGGGATGGTGGCTAGAATTGGCAGTGGGGTCCGGGTGAGGCCAGAGACACGACCTGTGTGGAGTTCATAGGTAATGGACTCACGCCTGTGGAGGTGACGAAGATGACAACGTTGAGTCCCTTTTCCTCCCAGGTCCCACCCGGCCTGGGGAGCACTACTTGGAGGCCCTGACTACAAAAAGCAATTCCTTCAGGGACAGCAGAGCGGTCAGGAGCCTTTGGGGGCAGAACCCAGGTTGAAGGGTGGCCCTGGGGCTATGGGAGGGGGAAAACCCAGACTGCTGGTGCCAGAGGGAGGCACGGTTGACAGCGGCCGCCAGAAGCGGGGCTGCACTCAGAAAATGCGGCCAGAGATGCTCTCCGAGCAGGCTTTGGGCGCGGCCTCATGGCGCCCTTTCTTTCTGGGTAATTAATGGTGTGTTTGACCCTCCTGAGAGGGCCGTGGTGGGTACAGCAGGGTGGCTGGGCGGGCGCCGGGCAGACAGTCTGAGTCCACTCCAGCCTTCCTTGGCCATTTATCACCTGTCAGGCCTGCTCTTTGGGGACATAAAACAAGTGCTCTGGGTGGCTGCCAAGGGCCCGAGGCCCTGAGCTGGGCTGTCTGGGGCACAGTGTCGCCAAGGGGTTGTCCTCCGGGGGGCTGTGCCAAGCCTGTCCCACTGAGGGGCTTCAGGGTGGGTTTTTGGTTCCTCCGTGATCTGACTGTGGCCGGTGGGTGGAGACTGAGACCCCCCCGAAGGTTAGGGACATGCCAGGCAGCACACAGACAGAACCTGGGCTCCAGGACCAACCCTGCTCTTTTCCCTTAAGCCCCGCCTGTAAGCCAGGGCTTCTTAAGCAGGAGTCTCTGTGGAGTCCAGCCTCCGAGAACTTGGACAGGAAAAAAAATTGCATCTTCCTCTTCACAAACTTCTAATCACAATTGCAGATTGTAATCCTTTTTCAGTTGCAAATGTAGGTGACTAAGCACAGAGACATTAGCTGTTCTATGATTTTGTGAAAATCACAGATACTATCATGTCACAGTGCAGTTTTGTAGGAATCTGGGAGTATTCAAACCAGGCCTTTTTAGTTAAGGCATAAATACAGAAGCACACATACAGGGTGTACCCAAAACATGTGTGTGCACTTTAACAGCTGGTAGCTCAATGGATGTTCCTTGCTTTTCAACCAGACTAAGCTTTGAATGAAGGAAATTCACCCTAAAATGCCGCTGGAAGTTTGGAAATGCAGATGAAGTACAAACACTGCCTTTATAGTCATTCAAAGGGTGTGTACACGTTTGGGGACACCATTTGTATTGCTGTGAATGTTTTTAAAAGTATTTTGATAACCGTGGTTCAATGTAATTGGTTTCCTTCGTAATCCTTGATGTTTTATGTCCTACATTTAAGAATATCTTTTGGAGAGGAGGTCTTAGGCCTCACCAGAGGCTTAGGGGTCCCCAGCACCAAGAAAAGTAAAGGACTCGCAGGCTGTTCCCTCGCTCAGAGGGCCAAGGTGCCCTGTCCGCAGTGACTGAGGTCTGCGCTGAGTCAGCTCGTGTCCCCAGCTGTGGGCTGGGCCCGGGGAAGGAGCGCCCGCCCTCCTGGGGCTCCTGGGCTGGCTGGAAATGTGTGTCAGGGAGCAGGACCTGTACACGTACAGCTTCCACCCTGGGGTGCCTGGAGGGACACTTCCCAGGAGCTGGCACTGGAAAACCCAGGCAAGAACTGGCACAGTCCTGGGAGGCGCTAGTGCTGTTGGGGCTCTGAGGAGGGAGAAGTCGCTTCCATTGCAGGGACCTGATCCTTGGAGCGGCTTCGGGGAGGAAAGTGACACTGGATTTGGGTCTTGAGAACTTGGATGTGGGAGACGTGGGGGCAAGCATAGCAGGCCCAGGCACCACATGAGCAAAGGCACGGAGACCAGGAGGCTGGGGCACATGCTATGAAGGTGGGGGAGGGGCTGGCAGAGAAAGCAAGAGGGGAGGGTGGGTGGGAGCCCCAAATGCATGGCAAAGAAGCGGGCACCTTCTGTCAGCGGGAGCGGCAGGGTGCTCGGGGCAGAGCGCTGGTGCTCAGGTTTGGCTTCCAGGACAGGCCTGGCTGCTGGTTGGAGGGCCATCCGGAGGGGATGGGACTGGAGGCCGCCTGGCCAGCGAGGGAATGGAGCCACCCGAGGAGGGATGTGGAGACCTGAACTGAGTCCCTAATTGGGGGGTCCTCATGGGACCAGGAAGGGGAGTCACCCGGAGTGGAATGATGGGTTGGAAGGTCCACAGGACCTCAGGCACTGGAGTCTGAATGGCAGGGTGTGAATCCCACTCTGAGGGTCACTAGCTGCCTGTCGATTATACTCTCAAGGTTTATGTGCTCACCTGAAACACTGGGTGACAACAGCACCCACCCGGCAGGGTGGTTGGGAGCCAGAGATGCAACGATGCATTTAGAGCTCAGCACAGGGCCTGGCACAGAGTAAGTGGTGGCTGCTTTTATCACCAGGAATAAAACAGGGTCCTGGGGGTGCATCGGAAGGGAGGGGCCAACCAGGTCTGAGGTTTCAGATCTGAGAGGGGTGCTCAGAGAGAGTGACATGAGGAGCCCCCCGTGGTTTCCGAGTCCCAGAGCAGGGAGATCAGCATCCTGCTGTGAGCCCAGAGCGTTGCTGGGCAGGGATATTCCCGGTGGGGGGCGGGGGGCGAGGGAGAAAGGCAGGATCTTCAAACCTGGGTGCTGCTCCCACTGGGACTGAGCCTTGGCGCCCTGGGATTCCATCTTAAGCTCCCACACTCAGCCAGTCTCCCACTGCGGCTCCCACCCCCACGTGGCTTCCCACCCGCCAGGTCCGGGGGCTCCAGCCTTAGCTGCTGAGCGATTGCAGTGCTCTGGGCAGTGGGAGCCCACCGACGCCGGAGAATAAATTTACCATGTTTTGTAGAGCATGTGGAAGCATTGGAGGGAGGGGGGCTTAATCTTCTTAATAAATCGTTCTCAGATTGTACACCATTAAACCCCCGGAAAATTCATGAGCACGCTGGGAATAGAGACCTCGTCGGGAAGGTTTGACACGAACAACACAATAAACGCAGCTTCTAAATTGGGTCAGGGAAGCCTCCGAGGCCCAGAGAGAGGACATTCCCGCTCGCTCGGCCCTCCCCAGGCCTATAAATTAATCATGCACACAAAGGGGCCTTGTCCTTTCCTGTCAGAGCCGGGGGTGGTGTCTGTGCCCACTGACCCACCCCCACTCCCACCTCGGCTGCAAACAGAGCGGCGGGTGAGGCGTTTCAGCTTCTGTGCTTTGTAAATTCCTGTGTCTCCAGAGCAAGGTGGGTGTCCATTTCAGCAAGAGAGATGTAGGTTAGATAGGGGGAAGAACTTCCTGGCGGAGGGTGGGGTGGTGTGAAATCCCGGAACGGGCTGCTCAGGGAACTTGAGGAGACTCCTTTCTTTGGGGCTTTTAAGACCTGGCAGGCCCTGTCCCTCTTTGGCAGGCTCGGGCCACTGCCCCGTGACAGCAGCAACCAGAACAGACGTTGCTCCGAGGTCTGGTCTCAGGAACCAGCTTGGAAAGGGCCTCTTTCTGGGCCATCTTAGGAAATTTATTACCTGCCTGGCTTAAGCCAACTGGACCCGGAGCCAGTATCCTCTAAGCCCAAGCCCTCACCGTGGTCTAACCACATAGCATTTGGAAAAGGGAAGTCAGTTAAGACTCTCTGTGGTTTCCAGGTTACTGTGAGTCCTCAGCAGGTTCCCTCCCTTCCCTGCTGCTCTCTGCCTGTTGGAATCCTACTCAAAAGCCTGGCCTGGATGCCACCTCCTCTGTGAAGCCTGCCTTGATGTCCCTTGGCCCTGTCAATCAGAATCAGTTACCCTTTCTTTATGCTTCCTCTGCTTGGGCCCTGGGAGAGTTCGTGTGTCCCACCAGACTGTCAGGTCTCTGAGGACAGGGACTGTGCTGGGGTCCCCTTGGGCCCACACAGTGTCCCTCCCAGGACTGTGCCAGTACTTGCATGGGGTTTCCAATGCCAGCTCCTGGGAAGTGTCCCCCCTTGCACCCCAGTGTGGAGGTTGAAGGGCCTGGCTTCTTAATGCCAGCTATGGGAATTCTGGGCTCTTGGACCGTGAGTAGAGCAGGCACAGTGGTGGGCACAGTGGTGGGCACAGGGGAGGAGGCACAGGAGGCTGCCACGGCTGGCCCTGCCTTTATTCACTCAGTTCTGACACTTCACAAGTCTTTATTCTTTTCTTTTTTTTTCTGAACCTGCTTAAAGCCCGCTGATTCTGCAGGTCTTTGAGGAGTGAAATGGTCCCCAGGTGTACACAGGAGGCCCCACCCCTGAGATGCCACGTTTAGAGGAGTCCCCGTGCACAGGGAGACCAGCCCAGCCTAGCACAAGCCTGGGCAGGTGCAGCCCCCGAGCAGTCTGCACAGGGTGACGTATGGGTCTGAGACTAGGTGGACAGTGGGGGTGAAGTTCACCTAAGGGAAGGGGGTGAGGCCTTGTGATCCAGCTTTGGGGCAGACCTGGAAAGGAAGCAGGTGGTGGGACAGGAGAAGGCGGTGGCCAGCCTGGTCAGTCAGTTGGGGAGCCCTTTCTGGGGCTACCTCTGGTTCAGCCTCAGCCCTGGATAGGCTGGGGAAGCTGTTTCTCCATTCCCATCCCCACCCCCACCACAGGGGCTGGGCTGCTCTCTGCTCACTTGGGCCTCAGAGGTGCCCTCAGCCCCCTGGCCAGCCGGTGGGCCCCCAGGTGTGTCAGTGGCTGTGTGTGTGTGTGTGTGTGTGTGTGTGTGTTGGGGAAGCTGGTGCTGGTGGAGTGCTGGCTATGGTGTGAAGCTGGCCAGACATGGGCAGTAAATGCTGCCTGGGGTCAGCAGGTGGAGAAAGAGAGCCATGAGACCTGTGGGGTCAAGGAAGCCTTAGGGCTACTCATGGGATGCCACTAATTCACTGCCTCAAACTAATCCAGCACTTGAGAATTTTCCAAGCTCTTTCAGATCCACAAACTCACTCAGTCCCCAATGCCCTGGGAGGAAGCGCATCCCATCCTTATTGGACCAAGGGGAACATCGTGTTCTAGAGAAACTGTAAAGGGCCTTTGGCTCCTGCTGGTAGACCGGCTGGAGCTCTGGTCTCAGCTGCAGGTTCAGCACAATCTCCTGGGGACCTGCTTGGACATGGAGTGAGGAAGGGTTGGCTTTGCTGTCTAGATGCCCTGCCCTCAGGGAAGACCATCTGGGAGAAAGGTTAGGATGTGGGTGAACACAGTGGAGGAGAGAGGAGCTCTGATGAGGGTGGGGGTGGGGGTGGGGTGGGGGCAGGGAATCAGCAGGACCTTCCCGTGGGGTACTTTGGAGCAAAGCAGAGAGAGTGGGACATGGGGGCGGAGGCCATCCAAACTCAGGGCACTTGTGAGTGAGGACAAGACAGTGGGAAGCGGACTGAGGCCCAACCAGCTTGCAAAGCCTGCTCAGCCTGAGCATCTCCTGCGGGCTGGGCAGTCACATTTGAGGAAGCTGCTGCGGAGGACCCTGTGTGCTCTCTTGGGTCCAGAAGTCATTTGAGGGCAAACTGTGGCTGCACCAGCCCCCTGGCTGTACCTCAGAGGTCCTCTCTCCCCTCCTAGCCTGGCCTGCCCTGTCCTCCTGGCCAGACCTCCAGCTCCAACCCACTTTCTAATTCTCCCTTTAGCATCAAGAAGAGAGAAGCTTGCTTCTTAAGATGGCAAAGTGACTGAGGAGAGGACAGCAGTCAAAGGAAGAGAGGTGGTTGCCACGGAAACGAGAAAGTAGAAGCAGAAACTTTCAGGAGCAGGAGGGGAGGAAGCAGGCTGAGGGCCTAGGGGAGGGGTGGCCTGGCCCAGGCTGGCCTGGAATACCCCTCCGCCCAGCACCCCCGCCAGAGGGAGCAGGTGGGCTGCCTGGTTGCTCCCCAGCCTGGGTGCGAGGTGCCTGGCAGCAGAGTGAGGTCAGCAGCTTGTGGCCTGAGGAGGAGCTGGTGAGTTCTGCCCAGATCCCTGCACGGTGTGGAGCCCCAGTCACAGAACGAACGGGGATTCGTTCCCTGCAGGTCTTTGCACGATGCCTCATCCACTGTTCTAACACGCAGCAATGATGTGGCCCAGGACTGGACAGTTTACAAGGCAGCTTTCCACAAGTTGCCTCATGCAAGTCCTGTGATCATCCTGGGAGGACAGAGTGGGGAGATGAGGCCCAGAGAGATTAAGGGACTTGCCCCAGGTCACACAGCTGGGGACCACCAGGGTGGGAGTGCAACTCCTGGGCTGTCAGACCCTGTAGCCCTGAGCTCCCCTGGTTCCCTGCTACTGTTTGTTTGTGAGTGGGTAGCTCTGCCTGGAGCTCTGCCCGCCCTGTAGCCTCTGGAGCCTTCTCATCCTTCACTCCATCGGACTTCCTTTGGGCACTGCCATTGCTTCCCGTACAACCCTAGGGAAGTTGCTTCTGTCTGAGGCTTGATTTCTCCATCTGTAAAATGGGCATAACAGTACCTCCTGCCTTGAAAAGTGGCTGTGAGGATGCAGTGAGACAATTCAAATCCAGTATGAGGCACAGAGCCTGGCACACCCTCAGAAACCTCCTTCACCACATTTGACCCTCACAAGTACCCCGTGGGGTAAAGCAGGGCTGGGGTGCAGCTTCCCTGTAGTGCAGAGAAGTGAAACAGGTCTGATGAGTTCCTGTCTCTACCCGGGGAGTTGAAGAGGTAAGATCATGGCTGTGGAGCCTCTGGAAAGCAGAGGCTGGACGGGAATCACCAGAGTCTCCAGCCCTAAAGCTGACCACCAGGACCCCAGTGGGCACCAGGCACCTCAGCCTCCATTCTTTCTGCCAGGCTTCTCTTTCAGAGGGAGTGGGGAGGAGAGAGGACTTGGACCCCTGCCCAGTCAGCCCTGAATGTGAGCCTCGGACCTGCTCACAGGTTTGGTCTGAAAGGGGCCCTCAGAATCCCATGTGGCCTCGTCGGCCTGCTCCTGAGTTGGAGCCAAGCCTTAGATTTCTCCCGGGAGAGGCCCAGGGAGCCAAATGCATTATTAAATGGCAGAAAGGCAGCACGCTGCGTGTGAAAGATAATGGGGGAAATTTATTGGATGGACTATAAATCATAGAATGAAAAGCATGAAACCTTGGGGAGGAACATTAGTAAGTCCTGAGCTGTAACTTGTTTGGGGTCCAGGGAGAGGGCATTTTGCCCCATTTTGCTGTGAGCCCAGAAGCTTCAAGATGCAGAGAGGCCCAGCGGTCTGAGGACTGCAGTGCACATTCACGTATGCTGTGCTCTCCCCTAAACACGACTGTGATGCCCCCACCCTCCTCTTGATTAGCAGCAGCCTGGTGACAGCCCCAGGCTGGGCACAAGGGTTGTGATGGTGAGCCCGGCAGAAAGGACCTGACTCTTGGGGGGCAGGGAGGAGCATTGTGCCAGGAGAGAAAGATGTGGGATGAATCATCAAAAAACAGATCTCACGTAACAGCCAGAAACTGGTAACAAGTGTCCATTAAAAAAAAAAAAAGATATCATTGCACAATGTGCAGGGTTCCCTGGAGGAAAGGTGCAGGGAGCCTAGAGAGAAAGATGTGGGGAGGCCGTGGGCTGGGGGAGCAGAGGGGGGTGCAGTAAGTTTGGGGAGCAAGGGGCGGTTTCTCTGGAAAAGAAGGGTGAGTAGGAGTCAGCTCAGTGGCTTGGAAGAACCCCAGGGACAGAGATGAGCCCGAAAAAGTGTCCAAAGACAAGTGAGGCCAGGAGGCCAGGAGCAGAAGGCTATTGTAAAATGTTTACTTTGGCTGCTTTGTGGAAAACAGGGGACAAGAGAGGATTTGGGGGAACCAGTTAGGGGCTGTGGGAGTCCCCAAGGCTAGAGATGGTAGTGACCTGCATCCGGGTATCAATGTGGAGACAGAGGTGGACAGATAGACTCCAGCTAGAGTTTGGAATTAGCAAGAGTCTGTTCACAGAGGGGCTCAGCATCTAGGAAGCACACCCCATGTCCTGTGTCCTCGGAGTGGGCACTGTGGGAGCAAAGACCTGAGGAAGAGACATGGGGGCAGGGAGAGGGCTGGACCAGTGGTTGAGGAAAGGGTAGGTGAGGGGGTGGTAAGAGGGGAGGTCGGGAGGGCGCTGGGCAGCATCCACTGACCGCTACCCGAGGCTGGGACTGGAAGCCAAGGCCTTGGGCTTTACTGCTACAGGACACTTTTTTACAAACAGCTCTGTCTTCTTGGCACCTGGATAGGGGCTGGCAGGTGAATTACCAGGACAGGCGAGGGGAGCCCATTTGTGGCAGCACGGGGCCCCCGGGGCCACTGTTAGGAGCCAGGCTGTATGAGACGGAGTCCTGTCGCTGCCACAATGGCCGTTCTGTGTAGTCACAGGTCTGCTTCTTCAGGTTGCTATAAGGATGCGCGGAATTCATTCTGCCTGGCAGGGAGTAGGCACTGCACGGGGGTTCGTAACCGTCCTGTGTGACCTCGAGCAGGACTCTCCCCTCCTGGGCCTCGTTCCCTCCTGGCTGGTCTGTGTAGACGCTTTGGGTGAAGGTTCTAGTCGCCCTTGTGCCAGCAGTGTTGCGAGTGAGTCCCCAAGCTGGCAGTGTCCCTTCAGATGCGACTGAGTCCCTCCCTGCCCTGTAAGAGAACACCAGGCCTATTGGGGCTGTAAGGAGATATTTTCATCAGCCCAGGATTCCATGAGGTCACAGGGCACAGGGACCAAGACAGAGGGGACCAGTCAGGGCTGCTGCCCGGCCTGAGCTGACCCGCTGGACCCCAGGATCTAGATTGTGTTGGGGAGCCTTGGGGAGGGAGGGGAAGCAGGGTGTCACTCTGGAATGGGACCTGGGCGAACTGGGTGTTCTCCGTCCCTTCTGAGTCTGCTTTGCCCATCTACAGTATGAGTTTAAAATCTTGTGTTTTAACATGCTCCCTGGGGGACACAAGTGTCTTAATGCCTGAGAACTGGGGTTCTGGGCCATCTCCTTTACACCAGTGGGAACAGGGACCCAGAGGGGGTGTGGAAAACACTCAAGTCTCAGCAGGCTGGAACCCAGTGCCATGCCTCTCTGGGGCCCACAGGGGGCAGGCACAGCCCTGGGAGCCCTGGAGGCTTGAGCCTCCCCAGTCAGGCTAGTGCTCCCCACCATAACACCTGGTCCAAGAAAGACCTTGTCCTGGCCCACTCAGCCCGGCAGGGGGCAGCACCTGCCAGCACCTCCTGAGGTCTCCAGGCTGCTCCAAGGGCCTGTGCCTGGGTGTGGCAGAGAGCGGGAAGACAGATCTCTGTGTGCGTGGGGGCCTGTATGGGGGGTATATATGAGGGAGGGGGCACCAGGAGGACACAGGAAGCATGAGGTCAGAGAAAGGGCCAGAAAATTCTGAAGTCACCTTGCAGCTTCTTGGGGCAGATGCCAAAGAGGGAGAAGAGAAGGCCATAGTGACAGAGAGGCTGGCTGTGTAGAGGCCTCTATAACCCAGGCTGCTTCCCCAGGGGTCTTGATAGGACTAGGATCAACTCAGAGTTCCACCCATGTCCCCTAGGCTTTCTACTAAAGGGGGTGGGGCTGAAGCCTGACTCCAGCTCTGACTGCCCTCCTGGATCCCCTTGTCGTGGCTGTAATAGCTTCATCTGCTGCTGGAAACAGAGGGAGGACCCAGGGTGTGTCTGGGTGACTTTGGCCAAGTCCCAAGCCCTCTGAGCCCTGTTTAAGGCTGGGATGACTGCTAGATCTCTCAAGGCCTCTGCAATGCTTAGCTGTGGGAAAGCACTTCACTTTCAGACTTTCTGAGGACAGGGACCAGTTTGGTAATGAGCCCCCTGTCATCAGAGGTATGCCAGACAAGGCTGAGTGAATTTTACTTCTCTTAAGCCTTTGCCTGTGGTCCTGGACCATCCATTCATATGCTGACTGTCTTTCTATGTTAATTTTTAACACTAGGAGAGCCACACCTAGGTAAAGGGACAAGTCCCCAGCTATAGGGGGAGCCTGGGTGCTCATTTCCAGGGTGACCTTGAACTTGTTTTCCTTGGCCCCAAACTTTGAGCTACTTCCTGTACAAGCAGGCGCAGAAATGCTAGGGCCCCAGCCCTTCCTCCTCCCCCTGGTGGAATTTCCAGACAAAGTGCTGTTCCCAGGGTGGGGGCAGGGCCAGCATTATTCTGGCGCTCAAAAGGAGTTGAGGGGTGACATTTGCAGAAGCTACATTTAATGCTCACCTACACAACCTTGGAATGCCAGCTGTGGGCTGGGTGGGACCTCCAGGACAAGTCAGTAAGTTCAAAATCATGGCTGTGGTACAGGCGACCCCTCCTTTAACACCTGTCGTGGCTCCCATTTATGTCCTGGACTGGGCACAGAGGCTCTGAGTGTCAGTGCCCGAGGGTCCGAAAACCCACCCAGGCCAACCCCATTTTACAAGAGGGGAAGCTGGAGCTGTGAATGGGAGGGGACTTGTTCAAAGGCATTTCTTCATCCATTCATTAATTTCGTGCCAGTGCCTGCATAGACCTTAAACGTCCACTCCGCAGCCTGCTGTCTGCATACATGTCTTGCAGAGGAAAGCGCAGAGCCGGAGACGTGAAGTCCCTTGACGCTGGTCCCACAGCTGCCCTTCTTGAAAAATAATGGGGGCTTTGAGCCCCAGCTTCCTTCACTCACCTCGTTCATCACATGTTTATTGAGTTCTGTTCTATGCACAGGGGATATGACTATGACAGGCCTAACAAGGCCCCTGCCCTCATTAAAGTTTGGGGGAAGACAATTAGTGAACAACTGAACACACAGATGAGATGGTTTCAGGAAGTGGTAGGTTGAAGAAAATAAAATAGGGCAGTGGGAGAGGGGGTTGGGACAGAGGCTCTTGAGATGAGGTGTCCAGGGAAGGCCTCAGAGGGTGTGATATTTGAGCTGAGGCCTGATTGACAGGGAGGTGCTGACCTTCTGAAGACCTGGGGTTAGTGTGTGAGGCACAAGGGACAGCAAATGCAGAGGCCCTGAGGTGAGATTGCATTTGGCAATGTGAGGGATTGGCAGGAGCGACTGAGTCTAGAACCATCTTAGCCAGTGGCTCACTGGCAAGCTCTTTCAAGAATTTGGATTCCACCCTAGCTGGTTTGGCTCAGTGACTAGAGCATCGGCCAGTGGACTGAAAGGTCCCAGGTTTGATTCCGGCCAAGGGCATAGGCCTGGGTTTCGGGCTCGATCTCAGTAGGCGGCGTGCAGAAGGCAGCCAATCAATGATTCTCTCTCATCATTGATGTTTCTCTCTCTCTCTCCCTCTCCTTTTCTCTCTAAAATAATCCTGGGCCCTACCCACCAGAATTTGGATTCGGTGATGCTGGGGAATCTATTTCTGAACACTCCCGTGTAGTTCCTGGGCATCCAGCCTTGTCCCGCTCCTGCAGGCCTGCGTCATAGAGCCAGCCCCTCCTCTCCTAGTTGCAGAGTGAGGATCAGAGAGGGTTGTGCCTTATTCAGAGTCCTGCAGCCGGCCTGGGAGCTCAGATCCTCTGCCTCCCAAGCCAGGGTTCCTTCCTTACCCTTTACTTCTCTCTGGAGGGGCTGCCTCGGTCTCATCCCCACTTAGATCTATCTCCTCATCTCTTCTCCCCAATCTCACTCTTCACACACCCTGCACAGTCTGCTCCCCAGGGACCACTCCATCCTCTGCTCCAGCCACGCAGTTCTACCTACTCTCCCAGCTGGTTGTCCTGCTGTCTCCCCCTCCAGGAATACACTCCTCTGTTCTCTACTCATGCAACTCCGACTCAGCCGTCTAACTCAATGCCACTGTCTCTTCCTCCAAAAAGCCTTCCAGGACTTCTCCCTCTCCTGAATTTCCTCAGTGTGGACTTCAGTCCAGAGGGGCTCAGCTGCTCTTCCCAAATGCTGCTACCATCTCTCTCAGTCAGTGTTACTGGAGCCTGCTCTGGGCTGGCACATATGCTGACCAGCTCTGGCTGTCCTCTCAAGGAGCCCACAGACCAGTGAGAAAAGAAATAGCCTGGAAGGGGCAGATGTTGACCAGTTTATACTATACACAGGGCTGTGATTCACTATGCTATTTGATCTTCCACAACCTTACAAAATATTAGTATCATCATGCCTGTTGTATAGTTGAGGAAACAGAGGCACAGAGAGGAGAAGTCACTAATCTGGGGTCACACAGCCACAGTGCTGGCTCCTGACTGTGACTCTCACACTCTCCGTTTCCTTCCTGGGAGCGGGCTACTGGAGATGTCCTTCTGTCCTCCTTAGTGGGATCTGCTGGGATTGAGTAAGGCCCATCCCCCTGGGATCCAGGCCAGTGCCAGCCATGAAATGGTTCACAGATGACCAGGCAGGCCTGCCTGGGAAGGAAGGGGCTCTCTGGCCTCACACTGAGACCATATGTCACCCCCTCTGGTGGCTCAGTAGGCGCGGAGCTGTCTTCGCCCCCTCAACTGGAAGGGGAGGAAGAAGCCTGGAGACTTGGAGTCCCTGTCCCAGGCCCGGGTGGAGAGGAGGAGGAGGGCGGTGGGTCCACCTGGAGCTTGGCAGCGTTTCTGGGTCAGGACAGGGAGAGGAAGTACATGAAGAGAGTGGCTCCAGGCCTGGCCATCTGGGCTGAAATGCCGGCTGCTAGTGTGGGGGTGTAGAGGGAGGGGCCAGGCTGGGACCTGGAGACTGGATCCCAGCCTCCTCCAGCCACAGGATTGGAGTCCTCAGCTTTGGGGGTAGCCGGCCTGACGTGAAAGCTCAGGGCATCTGCGGGCAGACTATGTTAGGTGTTCTAAGAGGGGTGGTTCAGGTAATTGAGGGATGAAAGCGGGTCTTGGCAGCTCTGTTTGGGACTAACCCCGAGCTCCCATGTATGACCTCAGGCAAACCACTGCCTGTCCTAGCCTTAGTGCCCACGTGCAGGGAGCCACGCTCTTCACGCCGGATGGGTGGGGAGGACAGGAGAGCTGATGTCGTGTCCCCAGCTTGCCAGGCATTCGGCAGGGTCCTCCGGGCACATGGCCATCTGAAGGGCCTCAGCTTCCCCAGCGCACCATCTACTCTGACAGGCTGTTAATGTCTACAAGGGAGATGTATGTCCCCTTTTCTGGACAGAGGGAAACTTCTAGGTCCTGATGGAATCCATGGAGATGGGCAGGGCAGAGATCTCTGAGGCCCAGAGATGCCAAAGCGCCCAGAGAAATACAGTGACCCTGCCAAGTGGCCTTCTGCCTCTGTGAGAGCCCTGGCCTCTCCCGAGGCCTCACCCTTGGCTCAGGTTTGGGTGACTTGATTTAAAAAAATTGTTTTTAAATTGATTTCAGAGAGGAAGGGAGAGAGAGAGAGAAACATCAATGAAGGGAGAGAATCATTGATTGGCTGCCTCCTGCACACCCCACACTGGGGATCGAGTCTGCAACCCTGGCATGTGCCCTGACGGGGAATCGAACTGTGACCTCCTGGTTCATAGATTGACGCCCAACCACTGAGCAGCCGGGCTGGGTGACTTGATTTAAAAAACACTCACATGCCCAGAGGCTCTGTCTGTGTGTGTTGAAATGTCCACGCTTGACTGATTCCCCAGTTCCACCTCTGTTCAGGGGCACAGAGCCATCCAAGCCCCAGCTGGATGTCATTAAACTCATTGGTGGCTTTAGAGAGGAAGCCCCTAGGGGTGGGGCTGGGGCAGTGGAGGCAGTGGACTCCGGGCTGGGCCTTGAGTGATTGAGTGTGACCGCACAGGGCTTGTCTGCACCTTCTGCTCTGTGGAGTGAGCCCCCAGTCCAGCCTCCCCCATCTACTGAATGAAGGTCCTGCTCCTGGTCTGGCCTCATTCCTGGATGAATAGTGGACTCAGGAAGCTGTCATTGCCTGCCAGATGGGCTACCTTCCTCGGCAGAGGCCCATGACCTTAACCGTGAATGATCCTGCAGCATCCCCATGCACACCCCGGCCCAGAGTTCTAGCTACTCCAAGGTTGAGATCTGCCTAGGAGGCGGATGTATGCAGGACTGTCTGGCTGGGGACTTCCTGGTCACCACTGCCCACCTTGTCCTGACAGGAAACCTGACAGGTCTGAGTCCTCCAGACACCCATTGTGTGGGGCCTGGTGTGGGCTCTAGTGTTTCCCCTGTTAGGACATCGGTCCCTCTTCATCTCCAGCTGGCCTTTGCCAAAGCTGTGTCTTACAGAAAGTTCCAGGCTGTTGCCCCTCCTCCATCTCTGCATTCAATCTTGTTTCAACCTTAAGACTTTTCTCTTTCCACCCTGCCTGGGTTCAAATCCGGACTCTTAGTGCAAGCTGTGTGACCTTGGGGGACATACTTGCCCTCTCTGTGCCGCCAATATTTTCTGTAAAATGAACATGGTAACCATCTGCTTCATGAAATGCTGCAGACAGGGTCTCTAGCACAGAGCACATTGATGAATAGAAGTTATTAGTATGAAACTCAAACTTCACCCCCAGACAAACCTTCGGAGGCCAAACTTGTAACCTTCCTGTGTGAGCAGTCTTGCACTTCTGTGGTCCCCTCCAGGCATGATCATCTCCGCTCCCTGGGAGAAGTCTGGTGTTAGATCCTGGGCTTGTTGCTCTTTCTTTCCTCGTGCACAAAAGGGTCCCCTCAGGAAAGACCAGGCACTTCTGTTTTGCGTTCAGCTGAAGAAATGGGTGATCTGCCCTAATACTGGAGGAAAAACTTTTCTCTGTGGGCAATTTCAGTCTTTCCAAAGGCAATTCTGGCAGCAGGCCTTTTGCTTCTTCCTCACTGCTGTCAACCTGACACCCCCAGTGAGATGTGAGACTGCACTGGGCTGGCCCCCACCCCTGCGTTGGGTGCCCCTCCTGACCCAGCCCTCGCCTGGCTTATGGTTTACCTGGACTTCCAGCACCACTCTCAGGCCACCCACCGCCTCCCACCCAGCAGGGTGTAATTCTCCTCCAGGCCCCGCCTGCTGCTGGTTCTCTGCCCAGAGGGAAATTATGTGTGTCCATTCCTCCCTGATCTTCTCCTGTGTCCTCATTATTCAAACCGCCTAGTGGGGTGTGGAGGGCTTGGGGAGTGTCTCTTGTTGGGGCTCAGACTTCTTTAATAAGGGAATGTTTGAGCGAGGGTCCTGAGGGATACAGAGGAGCTCACTAGGTGGGTGCAGAAGGGACGGTTTAGTGGCAGCTATCTGACCAACGGGGCAAAGGCGGGAGGTGGGATGAGCATGGGACCTTTGGAAGCAGAGAGGTCAGGTTGGGTGGACGAGGGTGGGTACCGGGGAGCTAGGTCCTTTTTGGTGCTGTGGGAGTTCACTTTGGAGGCTTTGGAGCAGTGAAGGTGGTCGTTGGGGTCAGGTCAGATCTGATTTAGCCTGAATAATTCCAGGCCCCACCCAGACCCACTGAATCGAGAATCTTGGGGGAACCCCAGAAATACACATCTGTAACAAGCTGGGGTGATCTGGAGGCTCAGGCTTGTGAAGGTTGCAACCTTGACCCCCACACAAAGCTGCGCTTGTAGGAGATGGGAGATGGGCCTATTCTAGTGCTCCCCTGAAGGTAAGACCCCTGACAGACTATATCAGTCCTGGTCCACGCTCCCTCCCCCCACCCCCCACACACCACCCCTTTACCGCCTGTGGATCAGCACGGCTTGGCAGGGGTCTGTAGCAGAAGTAGTGGTGTGGGGAGGGAGGCGTTCTCTGCTGCCCCTCCTCCAGTCTAGGCAGTCTCCGGAAGGGGGGCTGCTTCTGTTTAAAGGCAGGAGGCCACAGGGGTAGCAGGAGGGGGTGGGTGGCTTGTTCCACAGCAGGATTGATTCCAGATGCTCTGTTGGGCTTGCAGGGAGCAGCCTTTGTCTGCCTGCCTGCCCGGGGGTCCTGAGCCAGGAGGGGGGGCAGGGAGCCCAGGCCTCTCTCTCCTAGCTCCTGCCCTGCCCCCTTCCTGCTCAGCACCCCACCTGGGACCTACTTGGTACCCATCGTATGGAGATGTCCACCTTCGGTGGTTGGCAATGCACACCCCATCCCAAGGCCTGAAGCTTCCTCTTCATTAGCTGACCCTCTTCCCTCCGTAAGGCAGATAGGCTGGGGGGTCCTTAGCGTCTCCTTGTGGGCAGGGAAACTGGGGCACAGAGGACTCAAGAAACCCAAGTTGAAGGAAAGAGACCAGAACAGTCTTTTGGAGCCCAACTGTATTTACAGATGAGTTCTTGAGTTCCTGGGTACTCCCCCCCTCCCTCCACATACACATACCTAAAGCTGCTTGTTGGGGGGCCCAGGCCAGGCGCACTTGTCCCAACCACTGTTCAGCCAGCTGGCAGGGAGGCTAGACGCTGGCTGATGGGGGATTCCTGCTCTGGGATGAAAAGTGGTCCAGCTGAACTCCAGGCCCTGAGCAGAGAAGACTGTTGCCCCCAGGAAGACTGAGCTAGACTTCCTGGGGATCCTCCACCCTCTCAACACTGGTGGACCTAGCAGTGGAGGTTTTTCATTCCCGGAAATACAGGGGTGGGCAGGTGGCTGCGGGAGCCCCAGCTGAGTGCGGGAGCCCCACCTTAGTGCAGAAGCTCAGGGTTGGGGAGGAAGATGAAGACTCATACTTGCCTCTGGACTGAGGGCCTGGGTCTAACTCTTCCCAGGAGCCTTTGCACTTATAAAAGACGCTCCTTGAAATGTCTGCTGTTGCGAATAAGCCAGAAGCAATGCTTAACTCAAAGGGGACTGATGGGTTGCAAGCCCTGTGGTTTTCCATCTTCCCCAGGGGTTGACTAGTACTCTGGGGAGAGAAGCCAGGGTTGCCGATAGCTTTGGATAACTCTGTGTGGGTTTGGAGGAGCTCTATACCTCCTGCCCCTCCCCCCCATGGGTCCTGGGAAGGCGCCTGGCTTCCAGCTGTGATCCCAGCTTCTCCTGACCTGGGGGCCCTCCCCCTGACTGAGGTTGCAAGGAAGGGGGCTACCCTTGTGAGGTGCAAAACCCGGTCTGGATTCCTGCCCAGGCCGCCCGGCCCCCTCTAGTGCCCCACCTTTTCAGCTAGCTGTTTCCGAGGAGGACATGGAGACCGCTTTAGGCACCCACATGTGACTTTCCCACAAACACACCTGGAAGACGTTGTGTTGGGAGTCCTGGGCTAAGACCACTTGCCTTTATGTTACTTTTCCCTGCGACTGAGGCAGGTCAAACCTTTCAATCAGGGCCTCGTTTTCCCTTTCAGTACTTGAGGGGAATAGAGCTCAGGCAGGTGATTGAGTAATTTAAAAGATAAATGCAGCTGTGCAGCTTAGGGAGCGCTGGAGAGAGTAGAGGAGATGGGCCCTAGGATGGACTTGGGCCTGACAGAGTAAAGCCAGTGCTGGGGAGTAGGGCAAAGAGGAGTGAGAAGTAGGGGAGTGGGAGCGGGGGCTGGAGGGCGGTTTGGTTGGAGCCAGATAGTTGGAACCTCAAATACCAAGGGAAGTTGTTCGGACTTGTTGCCTTTGGACGCTGGGGAGCCATGGAAGGTTCTTGAGCTGGGGAGTGAGTGGCATGGAGAAAGCTTTTCAGCAAAAGACGAGAGCTAGTTGGCATCGTCCCCTCTCCCAGCCTCAGTTTCCTGGCCCTGCCCACAGGCCCGCCAGAGCTGCAGTAAATGCCAGTGGGAGGAGACTTCGCAGCATCTGTGGAGTTTTATTTGGGGCGGGTCTAGATCAAATGAGGGCAAAACCTGCTGGTTGCAGATTATGTTTTCTCTGTTCTTGCTGTGTTGGAAATAGATACCATGATTTTAATTACATTAAGAAAGTGCATCAAACGGGATAGTTTTTAAAATGTAAAGACTGCATGAAGGGAAGCCTTTTTAACCTGGGGCAGCAACCAGTGGAATGGTGTCTTTGCGGGTCGGTAAGCAGCCTTGTGGGCTTGTGAAGAATCGGGCCCCATGGCTTCAGCCTCATCTGGACCCTCACTGAAGGGGACCGGCACCAGAATACAGTGCCCACCTGGCCGCCCCCGTGCGCCCTGCCCAGTACCGGGGAGCGCGCCCATGCGGGTGAGCACTCGCGGGCAGGGGCACCCTTTCGTCCCGAGTTGGGTATTGTTGCCCAGGCGCGGGGGACCCTCCCGGGACCTGCCTGGGGTCCGGGGCACTCCAGGCCGCCTCGCCCCGCCGACTCCAGGCCGGGATTTCTCCCGCACTGACTTTTCGGGCCGGTGCCAGCCCGGCCCCGGTCCCCGGCCCCCGTGGCGGGGCCGGCTGCTCGGGGGAGGGCGGGGGCAGGAGGAGGAGTTTGAGCGACTTTGTGGGGCAGCCTTGGCCTCGCGGCGGCCGCACCACCGGCGCGCGGGGAAACGCTGGGACGCCCGCCGGGCCGGCCGGAGCGGGTGATGGGGCCCGTGTGAGCGCGCCCAGGCCCGGCCCGGTGCCCGGCGGGCGGCAGCATGTCCGCGGGCGGCAGCGCCAGGAAAAGCACCGGGAGGCCCTCCTACTACTACCGGCTACTGCGGCGGCCGCGGCTGCAGCGACAGAGGAGCCGCTCCCGCAGCCGGACCCGGCCCGCCAGGGGTAGGCGCGCCCCGACCCCCGACTCCCAGGCTCTCCGCCGCCACTTCCCCACCTGATGCCCGGGGATGCCCCGGACGCTGGGATCCCTCCCCGCCCCTTGGAGTTGCTCGTTTCTGTGTTTGCTTGATGCTCGTTCCCCCCACCAGCCTCCTTCCTCCTTCTCCCTCCTCAGTGGGGAAACTGAGGCTCCAGTGTTTCCCCTTCCTTCCACCTCGCAGATCGCACCTCCTGCGCCCGTGTGCCTCAGTTTACTCCGCAGCTGGGCAATCAAGCCGAGGGGGTCTGGGCTTGGCCCTCACGTTGCCTTCACTGCCCTGGCCTCTCAGCTTAGCCCCTGACCCCCCACGTCCCCTCCGCAGGGACTTAGCGCTCCGCCTCTTGGGTGGAGGGACAGGTGCGTGGCCTTCCGGGGACCCTGTCCCCAGGGGTCCTCGGCTTCCAAGGAGCCTAGGCCCTGTCGGATTTATCTGGGACCCTCCCGGTGGGTGGGCGCCACCTCCTTTGAAACGGAGTCTCTCGGTTTCCAGCCCCGGAGGCTGGACGGGAGGAGGGGGCGGTTCCAGCAGCATTTTCTTGTTCCAGTAACTGGATCCTCAGCTGGAAACGGGTGTGATTCAGGGGGCTGCCTTCTGGGCCGGCTAGGGGGGAGGTGTACTTCCTTCCAGCGCTGGGAGGCAAGGCGCAGGGGGGGGGGACCCCTGGAAGGAGGAGCTTTGTAGAAGCTGCCTGGGAGGCCTGAGTCCTGGGCAAAGAAAGGCTCAGGCCCACGGAGGTGCCCACGGGGGGAGGGAAGAGGTGGGTTGGTAGCACCTAGCAGAGACCTGGGCCGAGTTTGCACCATCGGGTTGTCTTCTTGGGAAGCGGGAAGGCTGGCTCGGCGCCTGCTTGGAGAGGTGTCTGAGCAATTCGGTGCTTGGAATCTGGCAGACCTGGGATCAGATCCCCACCCCGCCCCCCAGGCGCTGGTGGTGCAGCCTGGACCCCTGGTGTTTCCCGTGAACCTGTTTTCTGGGCACTTTGAGCGTCAATGAAGCAGACAGGCAGTAAATGTTCGTTTGCTTCCCCCCAGGACGGTGAAGGCTTTTCCCTTGGTCAGAGCAGAGCAACAATGTGCGGGCTTCCTCAGGAAGTAGGTAGTTCCTGAAGACTCCCGGGTGCTGGGAAGGGTTCAGGTTGAGGCTGGGAGGTGTGCACAGGTGAGTGCTGGGAGTTCAGTCCACAAGGGTCCTCAGGGCTGAGATCCCTCCCCTACTCTTGCCTTTCTTAAAGCGGCCTCCGGCGAGTCCAGTGGTTCTCAACCTGTGGGTCGCGACCCCTTTGACGGTTGAACGATCCTTTCTCAGGGGTCGCCTAAGGCCATCCTGCATATCAGATATTTACATGACGATTCATAACCGTAGCACCATCACAGTTATGAAGTAGCAACGAAAATAATTTTATGGTTGGGTCACAACATGAGGAACTGTATTTAAAGGGCCAGAAGGTTCGGAACCACTGGGCCAGTCTCTTCCTCCAGGTTTGGTCTGGGAGTCTGGAAATCTGGGTTCAAGCTCTGCGATTTGGGGCAAGTCACTTCCCTTTTCTGAGTCTTAGTTCCTTGAACTGTGAAAGGGGGTAGTAGTCTGTGGAGGATTTCATGAGAAAAGGAGCTCGTGCTGTGAGACGTGGTAGTTGTACAAACGCCCAGTTATGCTTGAGCCACCCCATTGATCCTGTACCCTCCCCTCCTCAGTGCCCCGAATGACGTTTCCTTACACTCTTTTTTTTTTTTTTTTTTTTTCAG